>JAEQBH010004706.1:0-268432 GCA_016808115.1 Tetrastigma voinierianum | reverse complement strand
ATCCCCACAATATCAGTCAACATTGGAGGGACTTGTATAGACAAAGCTACGTGGTAGATTTGGGGGCGGTGAAACTCTTTGCCGTAATCGAGTATATAGCGAGTTGTTAGGGAGCTTAAGCCTACCAACATCACTCTATCATTAGCTAATCGATCGATAAAAATTCCTAAGGGAATAGTAGAGGATGTTTTGGTGAAGGTGGACAAATTCTACTACCCAGTGGATTTTAGGCCAAGGATAAAAGTTCATCTACTCGACAAGGGCTACGCGTGGGTACTGAAAAAAAGAGATTTCATCGAGGATTCAAGCAAGGAGTTCAGTAAATCAAAGGTTTAGGGTTCAAAAAGTGTCCACGAGGGCTTCCTAGAGTTTCTTCTATGCTTAAAAAGGGAGGGATTCTTCATAATTTGGTTTATTTTCCACTCTAAGGACTATTTAGTTGTGTTTTATGCCCTAAGGGGTTGTTTGGAAAAATTTTGGGGATGTGGGAATAGTGCCTTGTTTTAACCCTATATGATGTCCAGATTTGGAATAGTGTTTTTCTTGGAAATTGTAGTTGTATTTGAGAACTTGATGTTAGGCTTTTGAATCACCAAAATTGGACCTCTATAACTCGAGTTATGGTCCATTTTTTGGGACTGCCACAGGTTGCCCTCTTTTGACCCCATACACTGTCTAGATTTTGGGACTAATTTCTGATTGGGAAAAAGAGGGAATTCAGATTAGTGTTCTCCATTGAAATTATAGTTGCACCTGTAAACTTGATGTAGGTTTTTGAATCACCCAAATTGGACTTGTACACCTCAGGTTATGATCCATTTCCCGAGACTGCTATAGCTTAGGCTGTTTAATGGTTTGAGTCCAGATTTTGGGATTGTTAGGGGACTAGTTTTTGAATTGAGTTCGGAAAATTTATGTGGTCTATTATGGCTTGTTGTGTGGAATGTTTTGTGGGTATCTCTATGTCACAACTGGTCTTGAGGATCAAGTTGTCATTGCTTGAGTTTGAGTGACATGCTTGGTGGTAATTGATTGGAGGTTAATATGTGTGTCATAATGTATTGACATGTGAGGAGTTTGTGTATGGATAAGGCCATTTCTTGGCTTGTTTATAGGCTATTTGTGGACATGTTATGTCACAATTTTGCCTAGAGGATAAAGTATGTCATTACTTGATTGGTGATGACTTGTTGATGTTGATATATGTGTGTGCAAATATGTTGACATGAAATGTGTGATCGTTTGGAAATTTTATATTGATTGATTTAATTGTCCATGATGCATGGGTGATATGCATGAGTAGAATTGTCCATATAGCATTCATCATATATGTGACATGGTAGAGGCAAGAAATGGACATCGCATTGCGTATGCACGGGGACATCGCATGAAATGGGTGTGAGTGCATGGTTATAATCAACACAACGTTTGGTGTTTGATTGGGTAGGCTCGGAAAGGTGGGACAACGTCTAACAGGGTCGCATGGTTGCATACATGAAAATGAAAATATGTGTCGGGTAATAGCAAGTAGGGATAGATACCCCCTCGGGTGAAAGCCCCGTTATTTTTGGTTATACATATGCGTCCAACAGTGAAAGCCCGTGAAAGTGTAGGAAGGCTTGCGAAGCTTGCGGTGAGACCCTGGAAATTTGCTACCCACAAAAAGACACATGGTTTTGAATATAAATGATCAATGATGCGTAACATCCAAAAAGCTTTTGGTTTGAAAACAAATGAATTTGTTTTGTAAAATGAGCATTGATGTAATCCAGAAATGATGGATTTTATCACGCATGGGCTTTAACATTGTGTGATAGGAGTCGATAAGGACTCGGGTGTGATGGGAGTCGGTGAGGACTCGGGGCATGAGTCGCCTGGTTGGAGTCTCATCTCATCTGCGTGTCATGTAGAATTCCAACCTGGATTGCATAATCTTGTTTGGAATGTGAATTAATGGGTATAACCATTGCATGTGCCTTTGAGGTGGGAGTAGCCGCAGGAAGTTTACTCTACTGGGTGTGGCTCACTGATAAAGCGAAAGCGTGATGTGTAAATTGTATAAACTGGGTAAAGCGCCTATGTGCGCAAGTGCATGCGTCGTATCAAGTAATACATTGTACTTAAGTACGGATATTGATCCATAGGGAGTAGTGTGTTAAATACTGGAATTGGCTCTACGATATTATCTGGACTTAGACTTTTAATGAATTTCTAATTAATGTAGAGAACTAAAACTAAATCTAAATAACTTGTAAGAATTACTTTTATGAAAACTAGGGTTTTGCCTCCCCCTGCCACATTTGATGGATTTTTACCTAGAGGAATTATTCATTTAGTTTATTAGTGAATTCTCGTTGATGGGGTGATCGTGCCTACGAGATATCCTCTCTTGAGGTATATCCGCCTATCTCGCCAGTAGGGTTAGGCGCATCTTTACCCTGACCTTGGACTCCTAAACGCTTAAATGCTCATGCTTCGTGTTCCGCTCCTCGTCCGTACGTCGCTCCCCCTCCTCGAAAATTGGATTTCCCATGCTTTTTATAATTATGATGCAGGAATCGCAGAAACGTCGCGACGTTGGAACGTCGTGACATTGTGCTACTCTTTGGCTTTGACTTTTGTTAACCAGCATCACAGCGTTATGGCGATTCTGACTTTCTGCGGCGATTAAGTCTTTGGGTCTTCACTTATTCTTCTTCATATCTCCATGAAGCTTCCGAAAACCACCATATTCACCTATAATGCACAAAAGACCCAAAAATATGATATAGGGCAATAATGCATTTATTAATATATAAAATAGAACTAAAACAAAGTAAAGATGCGGGTATGACATGAGTGTTTTGGACACTCATCACACCCCCAAACTTAGCTTCTTGCTTGTCCCCAAGCAAGAAAGCAGACTCACCTAAACAGACACAGAAAATAGCATACTAAAACTCTTTGACATGAGTGTGATACACATGTTGCCAAAAGGAAGGACCAAAATGAACCGAACTCACAAATCTTGCCCCTTGTCTCTAAATTCCGAGGATCCTTAAGGTTGTTAGACTTTCGAAAGCATTTAGCTGAACACGGTTCGGTTGACAAGTGATTCAACCTCCTAGGTTTTCAATGGCCTTTCCCAAGAAGTCTAGGTGCATTTGATGCATGATCTCCATCATATAACTCAATTCCGGTACCCCCAAACTTGAATTCAACCTGCCTATTTGGGAGAGTCTAACTACGGAAGGATAAGAACGCACCATTTTTGTTCATACTAACCTACCTACTCATGAAAGAAATACTAGTGCCTGTAAGTTTTAGTTGAGTGTTCTTGTAGCGGGGATTCGTTTGTGACTCCCCACCAGTTGGTTAAGGGCACCAGGCATTCAATTCCCTCGAACTTCACCTTGAACACTCAATGACCCTAGGGCTAGGGCGTGAGAAACTTCATCCTCTTGTCTCATGTAGCAGGCGGAGTGAACTTGATGGCTCGACCCGATTGGCTCAGGGCATTAGGCTTTGAAAAGCCGCTCGGATTGTGCCCGGGATTTCGACTACAAGATCCCACTTATTCTATTCACACTTTCTTTTTGATCTTGCCGTTTTTTTTTTTTTTTTTAAATTGGGGCTTGATGGCAATCCTCTTTTTCTAAGGTGTCCCATCACTTAAGTGTTTAGAAACCCCCAAGGTTCGTTGAACGTTAGTAAGCCGGGTCCGGAGCCTGCGCCACCACGGAGATCACATGTGTGTGGGTGTTGGTAGATGTCGGGTATTGGTTTCTTGAACACCAAGGAGGCGACTCACTATGTCACCCCTACCTATCCAAACATGTAATTCCTGAGCATCTAACAACCCAAGGATCCTTTCTTGTGACTTGCACTGAGTTTTTCGAAAAGATTTGAAGAGCTCAAAAGGATCCTTGATTAGCAATCATGGCATCACTCACACATACTGCCTAACACAACCCTAAAACATGAAACCATGAGACATCCTAACATATATGGCGAAAGCAGCGTAAAAATACAAACATAAACATAAACAAAATATGCAAACATATCCTAGACAATTAAGCACATGATGCCAACTCGATCACCTACACCCCCCAAATAAAAATGGACAATGTCCTAAGTGTCAACAAAATAGAGAAGAAAGAGGGTGTAGAAACTCCCGCAGTAGCGCTTCCGAGATCCCTACGGTGAGTGGAGGTGACATGTGAAGGTGAGGAGTTGGTATTTGCTCTCTGGATGGATTCTTTGGTTCTTGAGGATGGTCGCTTGGTCGTGCATGATTGTGCGCATGTCGGCCCTGAGTGCATCCATATCTTAGTTGATGATGATCCTATGCTCTTGGGTCTCATCCTAGTACGCATCAAATCAGGCGGTGAGGTCCTGTACCTGGTCCTCCAGTGTAGTGGAAGGACTAACCGGATCCTCTTCCTGCGATGGTTGTGGTGGTGGGGGTTGGGTGGATGGTAGGCCTCTCCACCAGGTACTACGGGGATCCAGAGCCTAGGCCCCGAGGTACTCTCTAAGCTCATCCTTATCGGAGGGCTCATTGCTGCGATCGTATACCTCCTCCTTGTTTTCAGTTTGTCTTTCTTAACCATGATCACCTTGATCGGTGTACATCAGACTTGCTTGCATAGGCCGTAGATAAGGAAGGGGTGCCCTAGGTTCATCTTTGCATCTTTGTTATAGAGGATTGCATCCTCTATTACCTGCCCGACATCAAATAGAATGTCTGGATAATGACATAGTTGAGCAGGGCCCTCTTGGCAGTCACTTCACACACATTAGTCGTCAGAATGAGATGCGATGTGATGAAGTGATATCATACCTTAGGAATGTAGGCCAAGTGTTTGGCCTTGAAGTGCGCTGCGTGCCCTTCATTGTTCAATTTCCACTCGCCCTTCCCGTTTGTTAACATCCTAATGACTTCCGAGTAATTGGGGTTCTCATGAAGCCTTTCATAGGCCTCGGGGTTAACCGCCTTAAGGTTATAATACCGATTGATGAACCGCCTTTGAAGTCTACCAGCTTCCTCTCGCACCTGGACCCTTTTCGATGCGTGGGAGCGAGATTGGCGTAGAACTCGTACCACACTTGTAGGTTGACAGGAAGTTGGCAAAGTTCCCACCCATCCTTCTTGCCAAATGGTTTTACGAAAGAAATCATTGGGGTGGTGTAGCCCCTTCTCCTTGATGAAGGACCTATTCTTTGAGATGAGGCCGAATTTCTCGACCACGCTCTCATTGACAAATTTGTTATGATCGTAAACATGAGTAGGCTCTTCACTTGTCCGACTTCTTTTTGAGCCCATTTTCTTTTTGCTCGACATCGGGCGCGTGATAGGTCGGATTTGGGATAGTTTACTGGCTCTAATCACACTCTTCTTGGCCTCCCGAGCCTCCACAACACCGGTGTGATGTTTCTGACCAAGTGCCTAATGAAGCCTCACAAAACTCACTTAGGCAAAATGTTGAACACCTAGTTTGCACTCAGTGAGATTGTGTTCATGACTCTATCCTATATCTTCTATGATCACAGCCACCCCTAAGGTTCCTTATCGCACAAACAACTAAAAATAGCAATACAATTTGAATGCGGACTAATCTTACCGGCAAACCGTAAGGAGGATCTCCAAATGAAGTTGAACACTAGTGATTTCGGATCTAGGAACGTACTTAGGGCTTTAGGGGTTTCTAGGATCAGATGGGACGAGCTTGGATGAGGTTTTCTGGATACTTACAAAAAAAATCAAAGCACTGTTAGGGTTCCTCAAGGTTTTAGATATGAGAAGAATGAACGTTTTTGTTCATAAAAATAGGGTAACATCACGACGTTCGGGCCAACGTCGCGATGTTCCCAAGGGTCACTTAAGCCAATTGATTTGAGCTCATCTCATTAGACTCTCAATTTAAGCTCACCTTCTTGCACATTGATTTGAGCCTTTCCCGTGGCTAAGAAGGGTCTACCAAGTATGATGGGAACTATGTTATCTTCTTCCATGTCCAAAATGACGAAGTCTGCTGAAAGATGAATTTGCTCACTTTTACTAGGACATTTTCAATTATACCCCGAGGGTGTTGGTAGGACCTATCAGCCAATTGCAAACTGATTGTAATCGATTTGTGTTCCCCCAACCTCAACCTTTTAAACATTGAGAGCGACATCAAATTGATGCTTGCTCCCAAGTCATAGAGGGCTTTACCCGATACCCAGTTTCCTATAGAGAATGGTATAGCAAAGCTACCCGGATCTTGAAGTTTTGGGAACAACTGCGGGATTGTCTTTGCATTCCTCGATTAAGTGATGGTCCCATATTCCTCCAACTTCTTCTTGCACCAGATCTTTTCATGAACTTCACGTAACTTGGCATGTTCTTTAGATGCATCCATAAAGGGTACTCTGATATGTAGTTTCTTGAAGGGAATATCAAAAATTTTTGTATTTATACTCTAACTTACCCTTAGCACAACGTCGGATCTGAAATTGGTATGGCGGGTTCATCTGCTCTTACCTATTTCTCAGTCTCTTTCCTTACTTTATTGTTATCGTCTGATCTTGTCTCTCGGAGCCGCTCCCCTTACATATGATCTTTCGGGCTGACCTGATCTTCCTCTTAATTTCCCTTTCTCTTACTGCTGGTTGTTGCCCTGGTATTTCCAACTCTCTCCCACTCCTTAAAGTGATAGCCTTGCAATATTCTTTCCCCTCTCCTCTTAGGTTTACCTCTGAATTGCTTGGTAAAGAACCCTACTGCCTTTCCGTCAACAGACTGGCCATTTGGTCCATTTGCACCTCTAAGTTTCTCAGTTGCACCGTCTGCTTGTTCAACTGGGTGGCCTCGTTCTGCATATTTGCCTTTGTCTCATTCATAAAGGCGGTATGGGAAGTAATCATTTGAGCAAGGGCTTGTTCCAAGTCCACTTTTTCTCGATGGCGGTTAAACACTTAGGGTGGTATGTTATTCACGATTGTCCTCCATCCATAATTATGGTTGCCTTGGTTATTATGCCACCCTTGGCCTTGGTCGGTCGATAATTATTGCTCCCATCGACCTTCTTTGTTGTGGTTGATTAAACCTCGACATATATTAGACATGCTCTACTATTTCTTTGTCCCAATGGGATGGTCCTTGGCATTCTACGGTACCTTAATGTCTTTGTAGGCATTTAGTGAGCTTTGCGACATGATTAACTCTAAAATCGAGGACCTCGTTATTTGGGCCTCCGCTGACCTTGGAGTGTGAAAGCCTATTACTGGGCCCGCGGTGCTATTAGTAGTCGTATCCTCTAGGATTTCATATGCTTAGTCCGTAGTTTTCTTCATTAGTGCACCTGTTGAGGCATTTATAACTATTTTGGTCGCATCCTCGAACTAGTTATAAAGTGGACTTAAATCCATCACAGTTAGCACATGGTGTGGACACCTCCTTAACAATTCATGAAATCTATCCCATGCTTAAGCTAAGTTCTCTCCCTCAAGTTGTCTAAAAGTATTGATCTCTTGCATCAACTATGCAATCTTTTAAGGCGGGAAGAACTTTGTCAGGAACTTTTGCACCAAGTCGTTCCATGAGGTAATGGAATTCGGTGGCTGATTCGTCATCCAGTGTTTAGCTCTATCACCCAGTGAGAGCGGGAACAATCTTAGTTTGAGCGCTTCTTCTGTCACCCTATTGTACTTGATTGTGTCACATACTTCGATGAAGTTTGTTAGATGCATGTTCGGATTCTCACTTGGCAGTTCGTTGAACAGAATGTTCTGAAGCATCTGCAAGGTTACTATCTTCAACTCGAAGTTGTTTGCTTGTATAGGTGGTCTTCGAATAGCAGACTGAACAACCGTAGGCGGTAAGCGAACTCCTCTAGCAACATAAACGGGTCATCTATCTGTATAAACGACCTGGGCGCATAATTCCTACCATTATTCCCATTCTGACCCACTTGCGACTCGTTTTGCTCGTGGCCTTGATCTTGCTCTTCATTGTTCTGCATGGTTGTTAGATCTCTTTGATGCACTTTTCTTTGTTCTCTACGAAATCGGTGTAGAGTTCTTTCGGCTTCGGGGTCGAACGGAAGTAGTTCAACTTGACCTCGTCTTCGCATACACTCACTATAACCTTCACTGTAGTCACACGGACAAATGCAAAGACCAAATTACAAGCACTTGTATAAACAAAATAAAATGAAAATAAAAAATTCCAGAGTAATATCTAATTGCACTATTGTCAATATCAACATGAAACTTCTTCCCTGGCAACGACCCAAAAAACTTGATAAAGCAAAAGCGTGATGTGTAAATTGTATAAACTGGGTAAAGCGCCAATGTCTTGTAGTGCGCGCGTCGTATAAAGTATCTGATGTACTTAGGAATGCACGGATAATGGAGTCCACGAGGGAGAAGTGTGTTGGAATTGCCTCTACGATATTATCTAGACTTAGACTTTTAATGAATTTCTAATTAATGTAGAGAACTAAAACTAAATCTAAATAACTTATAAAATTACTTTTATGAAAACTAGGGTTTTGCCTCCCCCTACCACATTTGATGGATTTTTACCTAGAGGAATTATTCATTCGATCCTATTAATTCTCATTGTGGGGTGGCCATGCGTCACGAGATATCCTAGGTATATTCGCCTATCTCGCCCGATAGGGTTGGGGCATCTGCCACGACCTTGGACTTCCAGAAACATAAATGCTCAAACCCTAATCGCCACCTTTGAGGCAGGGATATCTCCCCCATTCATCCCGATTGACCCGAGTGTAACTCTGCTAATATCCTTGGGAGTCCTTGTCTCTTGATCTCGAATACCAAGCAATATCATGTCAATGTTGCCCATACATCATGAAAATAAACCACAAATATAGAGCAAATTGATATAAATCATGATTAAACAGAACAAAATAATTAAACCACAGTCCATCTTTTGGTACATGCGGGTTCAAACAAAACCTTAGAAATAAATCTAGAACATAATGAAAGTTATTACAAACATTGTTCTATAAATCATTGATAGTTCGAGAAGAAATACAAAGACATGAGTTTCCGATCTCTCGAATTGCATCTGCTTTGTGTTCAGCTCGTGCATCACGTCGCTCCCCCTCCTCTAAAATTGTATTTCTTGTGCTTTTTGTAATTCTGATGCATGAATCGTGGAAACGTCTCAACGTCGCGACATTGCGTTGCTCTTTGGCTTTGACTTTTGTTGACCAAATGTCGCGACGTTGCAAAGTTGCGATGCTGGAATGTCACGACGTTGGTGATGGGTCTTCACTTCTTCTTCTTCTTCATATCTCCACAAAGCTTCCGAAAACCACCATATTCATCTGTAATGCACAAAAGACCCAAAAATAAGATATAGGGCAACAGTGCACTTATTAATATAGAAAATAGAACTAAAACGAAGTAAATACACGGGTATGACATGAGTGTTTTGGACACTCATCACTCACCCTATATGGGAAACATTTCAGGTGCAGGACAGACACCGATGGATGACTCTCATTCGAGGGTACGTAGTGTGAAGAAGGTGACATGTGGCCTTATTCTTTGTTTTGTAAAATATTTTGGAACAATCTTGTTCTAATGTGTTATATTTGTAAGAGTGTTGTAATTAAACTCTTATGAATTGTTTTAAATATAATTTTGTATGTTTTAAATGAACATGGATAAATGGACCTTGTGTGGTCATTTTTACTCATAAGTGGACCTGGTGAGGTCATTGTATTATACTGTGCTTTGGATAGGCCATGTTACTATGTTTTGTACAGGTTGGATTTTGGGTAGAGCTCCCTGTATAAAGGAGATTATGTCCGATTTTTGTTAAAATGACGGATCTCGGTAAATGGGACATAACGGTGTGGTATCGGGTCACCCGATATCCTCGAGTTTTCCTCAGGTTGACAATTGGTCACTGGACCTCGGGTTTTGGGGTGTCACACATGTATTTTTTCTTAATTTTGTCATTTTTAGACTTTTTAAAACTATTTTCATCAAATTTTATATAATTTTCACTTTACAAATATTTTTGTAAAGATATCCATTGATATTTACCGATATATGAAAGAAAGCTAAAGTGAAGAAAAGAGCCAAATAAATTCAAAAGGTTATGGTTTTTTAAGAATTAGGGCCGGATTGTAGTATGCTTTGTGAATGTTAGTATGTAATTTTATAAAAAAAAAAACCAAAGAAAAAAAACCCATGAAATATGTTCAGACATGTCTTGGTCGTGTCCCAACTATGTAAAAACTTTTGACTGTATACGGTTAACGACCGCCATGTGACTTGTTAGACATGTCGGAGTGGGTGTTCGTGTGTGTCAGTGTCGACATGGACACTTCACCATAAGAAGCGTGTCCGTGCTTCATGGGGAGTCCGCGATATGTAGGATTTGCTTTGTTATCACAACCTGACAAAGGTTGTTTTGGATGCAATAGCCGCAGATCTTTCAACAATGATCGTAACCAATGTGGGTACCATGGGCCAAGGCCCAATTGCTCCTTCGCGAGCCCCGTCAACTAAGGACCACGGGATGATGGCCCCGATCCTACGGGCCCAACCGTTTTCCTCTATCAATCAGGTCCAAACATACATCCCTATTCGGGTAGGGTATATACCTCTTAGACACTGTCCCTCTGGCCGGATAACCTCTTTAAAAAGGCATCCGGATGACCTCTCTGAACTTGAACAAGTATAAGTCATGCTCATAACCACCTTGAGGGTGGTGAGCATTTCTCTTGAGCGAGAAAGTCACCGAGACGTAGGCTATCCCAAAGGAAGCAGTCGTAACACACGAGAAAAACGCCACCTTCCCCTTCCGTTTCGGAAGGAAATCTTCTACTTTCCATGGAAAGAGGATTGCCTTCCTTCGGGATAAAATGGAGGAAAGAATGGAAGAAAAAGGTACATGATTCCATATTGAAAAGAAGAGCGTTTTCACTCTCCAGGATACGAATCTAACTTAAGCATCGGAGAGGTGGTGGGCAAACCACCGTCGTTTTCTTGTTTGTTTTGCAGGTATTCGCTAGTTGGTTCATGCTTCAACGGTTCAGTGATTCAGAAAGTTTAGGAGACCACAATTGGCGTCGTCTGTGGGAAATGCCAAGAAAGAAATCTCATAGGAGATACGTGAGAGCTTGGGTACACCTAATCCTAAGTGATCTCTTGTTCCCCTAAGCTTTGGTAATTCCCGATCATTCCACCAAACCGTCGGAGTTTATCGCCATGTCTAGCAATCTAGTGAACTAGCCTATCGAGGATCAGTTTCTCCGCTGGCTCTAGGAGATGGAGGCGAAAGCAAGAAGAATAGGCAGAGACAGGATGGCGGATTACGTGAACTTGTGATTTGTTTGCGACGAGGAGAATGAACACATGAACCGTCTAGAGACTACTTAGGAATTGAAAACTTGCTAGAACTTTGTCATCGACACCCCAGGCTGCGAATAAGGGTAAAGAGCCCATCTTATGGCGAAAGTGATCCAGAGTAGACGGCAGACTATCTTGGAATCGCTCTCCGCCCCTTGGCGCTCCACCACCCGAGAACATCTTGTGGCCCAGATCAAGAGGCCCTGTGCCGGTCGGCCGATCACGTCGGTGGTGCGCGCGGCAGGTATGAAGAGAGAAGGCTAGCGATGACGCCGTAGGGCGGCCCCCGGAGTGTGCTGTCGGTTTGAGGCCATGGCTCCTCAGTTCCGGCCATGCATCACCCCAAGTCGGGCGACCTTGTCGCATTGGTTCCTTTTCCCGTTGTCCGGTGGCGAGGAGGATATCTTTGTCCTCACCTGACGGCAAATCCTAAAAGCTATGAGCCCCTCGCGACCCCGTTATCTTAAAAAGTCATTTGCTATATCGATGGCTCACAGTAGCAAAAAACATGATATATGCTACATTTGTAAGATGATTCTTAGCGGTAATGGCGCTCTCATGTGCAAGAGGTATTCCGGCCCGGCTGAAGGGACTGCTCGGCTTTGGTTCCTGAAGCTCCGAGAGGATCTATAAACTCATTCGGCGATGCGTAGGCGGCAGTTCATCTCCTAGTACTTATGCCGATGCAATGAAGAGCATCAACTCCTCTAGCCATCTCGAAGCGGAAGATGAATCTATCCGGGATTTCGCCCGAAGATTTGGGCAAGCTATCAACAAATTGATATTTACAGCATGGACGCGGTCCTTAAAACTTTCGAAGAAGCTTCGAACCTACCACCCCTTTCTTTCAATCTACATTCTATATCTCCTGCTTGATGGAAGAAGCTGTATCGGCTTGAGTAGGTAGTATTCCACATTGGAGGATAATATCATTGCTTCCCGGTTTGTGATGATGGCCCCCACTCGAACCGGCCGAGGAAGCCACTAAGGGCAGCCCGAGCAGAAAGGAATCCGAACGAATCGAAAACTCTCGAGAATGATCGGAAAAAGAGGGGCCTCCCCATTCACCCTTCTCAATAAGCTCTTATGGCCAGGCTCCTACCTCTCATCTAGGACCACCTGGATTTTAAGTGGCCTTGCCCGATGAGGGCAAGCCTAGACCGCGCTATCGATCCTTGAGGTGTGATTACATGGATTATGGCCATGAAACTAACCCAGTTGCCAAAGCCTAAAGTTCTGGTAGAAAAATTGATGGGTTGGGCACCTCCAAAGATACGATCTTGGCGACTCGCGGAATAAGCGCCTAGCGCCGACGGGGAAATTGTTAGTGTTGAACTTTATCGAACCTAGGCCCACCATAAACTTCATTTTGGGAGGCCCGGCTGATAACCAGTACCAATTCAAGCGGCGAGAGAAAAATGCTCACTTATGACCTCGGTCGAGCACGGATAAACACCATCGGTACCCGGACGGCGCGGCAATTGACGTTGACGGCCCCATATCCTTTCCTCCCTTTCGCTTCGACTAGGGTCATCACTCCTCGTGCCAGTGCGCTTGTACTTACTTTGTGTATTAACAATTTTGATGTGCACAGAATCCTTGTCGATCCTGGCAGCGCAACTGATTTGTTGCATCTTCTAGCCTTCCAGTAGATGAAAGTCTCGCTTGACTGTCTCAATTTGGCTGGCAAAGTTTTGTTTGGGTTCAACGGGGCCACCACACTGACGATGGGCGATATTGTTCTTTAAATGGGTAAGGGTCGATAACTTCTGACAAGTATTGTTTTGATGGTTGAGGACTTGGTCGTCTGATACTATCGTAATTCGGGCACAGTTGCATGCTATGAAAGCAATCCCCTCAACCTATCACCAAACTTCTCCCGGTTATCTGAGCATCGAGGCGGAGTTGACCTCAGGTAGTGATTAGTTGCTCGTCGATGTTGCAGTTATCAGTGCAGGAACGTGAAAAAGATGAAACCTCCAACGACTCGCCCCCCGAAGTTCAACCCTCAGAATAGCAATCACAGATCGCTGCCCGGGCCGCTGTGGAAGACAGGGAACAGTTGGCAGTAGATCCTCTTGAGTTCATACATTGGCGGGCTCGATAAGTACACCTATATTTATTCCCTTCTGACAGAAGAGGAAAAGGCACAATTACACCAAATACTACAAGCTAATGTCGACGTATTCGCCTGAACCCATTTGGATATGAGGAAATAAGTCCTATGCATGCTTCTCACAATCTAAATGTTATATAAATCCGCTGAACTGTCGGTGTAAAGGAGTAAAAACGCTCCCGTGATCAGCCGTCAAATCATCTAGAGCGAGGTGGATAATTTTCTGAAAGTTGGGTTTATCAAAGAAGTCAAATACTCGGAATGGCTTGCCAACGTGGTGGTAGTTCCTAAGAAAGGGGGCAAGTGGAGAGTATGCGTAGATTATACGGATCTTAATGACACATGTCCTAAGGACAATTTTCCTTTACCCCGCATAGATCAAATCGTTGATGCATTTGCCGAGCATGGCATGTTGTCCTTCCTCGATGCATTTTCAGGATATCATCAGATCCTATGCACGGCAATCTGAGAAAACATATTTTATCACCCCCGACGGGATCTTTTGCTACAACGTAATGCCATTCGGGTTAAAGAACGCCTATCGGAGACTGGTAACTAAGATGTTTCGGCCGTTGCTCGGAAAAACTATGGAAGTGTATATCGATGATATGTTAGTGAAGTCCAAGGAGCGCCCGGATCACACTACGCATCTACAACAGGCATTTGAGCTCCTCAGAGAATATGACATGAAACTCAACCCTACAAAGTGTGCATTCGGGGTCAGTGCAGGTCGGTTCCAAGGGTTCATGGTGACTCAGAGAGGAATAGAGGCCAACCCTGCTCTACTTCAAGCTATTTTAGAATCTCCAACTCCTAGCTCCAGAAAGGGGGTACAATAGTTGACTGGCCGGTTGGCTGCCCTAGGGCGGTTTGTCCTGGTTCTGAGCCGCTGAGCCGTTTTCCATCCTTAGGAAGCCCCGACGGGCGGGATGAAATGAAAGAGTGTGATCGGGCTTTCACCGAATCAGCAGTACTTAGCCAAGCCGCAATTCTTACTAGTTCGGATATTTGGTGAGATGCTTTGTATATTTGGCGGAGTCTTAGAGGTAGTAGTAAGTGCCACCACATGCAAGAAAATAGAGGCGAAGGCGAGAAACCGGTGTTTTCATCAAAATCTAGCCAACGCTAAAACCAAGTATAGTCACCTTGAGCAGGCAGCCTTAGCCCTCCGAGTAGCAGCTAAGAAACTCCGCCCTTATTTCCAGGCACACCCCATCGTAGTACTGGTCATTATTTCCTCTACGGAGCACACTCCATAAGCGACTTCTACGGTAGGATGGCTCATTGAGCAGATGAACTAAGCGAATCTGACATCCATTACAAGCCAGGCTATAAAAGGTAAGGTTTGCCGACTTCATATGAAATCCCTAATAAAAACACACCCCTAAAGCTCAAATTGGTGGACACTTAATGTAGACGGGGCTTCAAGACAAACTAGAGCGGGAATTGGTCTGCAGTTGAAATCCCCGAACGGGGGAAGAATCGAAACAAGCAATTCGGTTAGGCTTTAACACCTCCAACAATGAATCATAATATATGAATCAGAATATGAAGCCCCACTATCCAGAATTGAACTAGCTGCCGCCGTATCTGCCGACAAGCTCCTGATTCAGAGTGATTCCCAGTTAGTCGTCGGGCAAGTCAATGAAGAATTCGAATCCCGAGACCCTCGAATCATAAAATATGTCTCCTGAGTAAAACTACACTTGGGCAGTTTTTTGGTCTGGAAACTGGAACATGTACCCAGGGACTACAATGATAAAGCGGTCTGCCTTGCCTTGATGTAGCCTTTGTAATCGCGAAACAATATTCATGTCCATCTTAGCACGTTTTCCTCTATCACTACCTCCCAAGTAAGCGGTGGAATGAAATCACCCTCTCATGGATGGACCCCATAATACACTACATGTGCAGGGAATTGCCTAGTGAGAGGATAAGGCCCCTGAGTACAGACCGGGCAGTTGGGTTTTCCTTGATTGATGGGAAATTGTTCAAACGATCCTTGGGCGGCCCATATCTGAAGTGCTTGACACATGAACAGGGCCAATATGTGTTGGCCGAACTGCATGAGGGAATATGTGGTAATCATCCAGGCGGCACAACTTTGGCACACAGGGTTCACACTCAAGGGTACTATTGGTCGACCATGAAAGTTGATCTTTTGATTATGCTAAAAAATGTGGCCGTTGCGGCATTGGCTCCGTCTGAAATCACTAGTGCAAGATCTGATCTCCATCTCAAGCCCTTGGCCCTTTGCCCAATAGGGAATTGATATAGTCGGGCCGCTGCCCACCGCCTTGGCTTAGAAGAAATTATTGTTGGTGGCAATTGACTATTTCAATAAATGGGTAGAAGCCTCAGCCTTCTCATCGATCAAGGATAGGGATGTTACTCAGTTTATTTGGAAAAATATTATTTGTCGTTTTGGCATCCCCAGATCAATCATATCGGACAACGGCCCCCAATTCGACAGCCGGGTCTATCGAAACTTCTGCCATAAATTGAAAATAAAAAATATGTACTCCACTCCCAGGTATCCACAGAGCAATGGACTAGCAGAAGCCTCTACTAAAACCACGGTAGGCTTACGAAAAGCGGTTGGATTGGCTAGGTAAATGGGTAGATGAACTGGGGTGCTTTGGGCTTCTGGAGACTCGCTTCATAAATCTGGCATATCCCCGCTGCGATTACTTATGGGATGGAAAGTATAATCCTCTTAAAATTGGCATGCCTACCATCAGGAGCGACATGCCGGCGAGAGAAAATGCGAGTTGGTAATCAAGAACTTTGAACACGGTCGATGAGCTGCCGAAAGTGGTATGATCAGCATAGCGTCCTACCAACGCCGCCTGGAAAATTCTTACAACAAACGGGTGAAGCCTCGGATGTTCCAAGCCAGAACTTAGATCTAGAAGGTATTCGAAAATCTTTGTGACCCCACGGTAGGAAAGTTCCAACAGGCGGGGTGACCGCCTCTAGTAACACGAGCCGGAAAATCCGTATCTTACGCTTTAGACAAGCTTGATGGAACCCCTGTACCTAGAATGTGGAATGCCATGCATCTTAAAAGGTATTATCAATAAAGGATAATTCAACATTTACACATATTTTTCTCCATTTTTCTCATCGTACATGGTCAAAATTAAAGAAAGTCGGATGTAAAAATGACGTCGGCCCAGTTTGATAACATCCTAAGCTGGTCAACATTACAAGTCAGATGGCACAAAAACCAACCTACTCAAGCCCAGTATGAAATAACATCTATTGTTAACTTATAAAAAGCGGTATAGATAACATCTAATTGGTCAACTTAAAGCCGGATCAAGCTAATAAATGACCTATTAGGCCCAGTATAGATAACATCTATTTGGTCAACACAAAAAGCCAGATAACAATAAATGACCTCTCAGGCCAGTATAAATAACATCTCTTGTCAACATAAAAAAAGCACAGATAAATGCGATAAATGGCTATCCAGACCCGGTATAGATAACATATATTTGGTCCAGCTTAAGCCACGGATGGCGTAGTAAATGACCTATCCGGCCAAGTATAGATAACATCTAATTGGTCAACTTACAAGCCGGATAAGTGTGATAAATGACCTATCGGCCCGATATAAAGAGAACATTCTTGGTCAACTTAAAAAGCTTAGGATGGCGTAGTAAATGACTTTCTCCGGCTCGGTCTAGAAAACATCTAAGCGGTCAGCTTAAAAGCACGGATAGGCGCTGATAAATATACTCCAGGCTAGTGTAGATAACATCTAATTGGACAAAACTAAAAACTGGGAAAAGCATAATGCAATTAATAGCCTATCCGACCCGAAAGCCCTAGTTGGCCACCAGCGTACATTATTAGGCTAAATAAGAAGAAACTAACTTTCATCCACCACCAAGTTTGGCATTCGTAAAAACTAAAGATAAAAGGCTCGGCGTGACAAGGTTTAAACCCTAGCCATCGGTACTTAACGTCGGTCGCCATCCGTTCTAGCGGAGGCTCAGGGTGACATATCTGTCTAATCGCAGTAATTTAAGGACTCAGCCGAGGTTCTCCACCCAATAGTAGCGGCGTAGGAGAGGTCGGAGGAAGCACTTGGGGGTATCGGGTTGATAAACTGGAGCAGCAACTTTGGCTGTGTCGGGCATTCCAGGATGTGGGTTTGCTCAGCATATATCATACATGAACATAAGCGGCCCAGTAGCCTGCTAGTTAGATCCACATCACCACTGGCAATTCTTCCTCCATTGCTTTCTTTAAAGTTACTTTTCTGAAAGGCGCAGGTTCCTCCTTACAGGCCCGAGAGGCTCATGTGAGACAATCGCTCAGCCAGTTGGCGACAAAATCTCTCCTGCCGCCCCAGACGGGCCTCGCATAAATGCTTGGTAGAGGCTTCTTGAGCAAGTCAGTTTCAGAACTCAGCGCCAGCTGGAACACCTTACGAGTGATCAAGAACCTGCTGCTGGACTGGAGTCAACGTTCCATCGTGCCACGAGGCCACCGCTGCGTACGTCTCTAGGCAGCTGTGCCTTCAAAGCTTCATGTGGGCGGCATCCTCGGCCTGGCCAGTCGCCTTATCCCGACTGTTTAGCCTCCAGCTCTGAATTATCGGGCATTCAGCTGAGCCTCCTTCAAAGAGGCATTCAAGATCTCCTGGTCAAAAAGCCCCTACTGAACATACAGCCGAAGCTTCTCGGTGTCCCTCAGCCGGAGTTGGAATTCATGATGCTAGAGGGCCATATTCCGGATGGCGGTGATTGCTTGCAAAGAAGAATATTAAGAATACAACAGGATATGACGTCAACACTTTTGATGAGTACTACTACTTTACCAGCTCAGTCGATTGGACGTAGTTCCGGTTGTGAATTTTCATCCCGTCCTCGACTATTTGCTGAAGGTCCTATTTTCCAATACCAGCAAGAACATCAGCGGAGATATCTTCGCCCCGGTTACCGTAGGGCGGTTCTGGTGTCGTAGCGTTCGGGTACAAGTCGATCGAAAACGATCGGTACCGATCGCCTGGTTAAAAGGCTGCTTGATGGATGATATCTGTGATGTCTTCGGGCTTAAGTGCGGTCACTTCCTCATCGTAGGGTACGGTGCGAGAGATAAGGAATTTAGTAGTGTCCGTCTGTGTCTTGGCTTCTTGCCCTCGGCTGCAGCTTGGCCAGTGTTCGAACGGCTTTCCGCCCAATCAAAAGGCGGATCACACAATAATCTGAGCGGGATCAGAAGTAGCCTCCTTAGCTCCCGACACCCTCTGGACCGGTTAGTAACAGCCCATCTCGGCCCGAGCACAGAAATGATGATCGCCTGCATCTCCGAACCCCTATACGTGGTAGGTCGATTCAATCCTTCGGCCTGATCGGCCTCCCTCTCAGCACTCTCTTGTCGCTTCCGTTTCTTGGCAGCGTAGCGGTCAAGCGGCCCTCTCATCTCTTCCTCCTCCTCTTCTTCCTCACAAGCTGGGCAGGTAGGTGGAGACAGACCCATGGAATAAATCTTCGCCAGGCCCAGGACGTTCGTCGTGGGATGTCCCTCCTTTTTAGTCTTTAATGCCAGGCGAGATCACGGTTCCTTTCCGTATGAAGGATTTCCAGGAGCGTAACCCACTGCCTTAGCTAGGTGTGCATTGAAGCGACGGAACCCCCATGTTAGAAGTGGATGAGTCTGATAAGTCCAGGACACTAGTTCTGAGCTTGATGTTTTAACGTTTGGGATATACTGGATGAAGACCCCTTGCTGCGAGTTAAATTTAGCAAGTTAGTAGTGACAAAATGTTCCCCATCCATAATTTCTGAAGGCAATGAGCATGGGATAATCGGAAGAAGGTTTATGGGGAGGGTGGGTTGCGTCTCATATTCAGATTCGAGTTGAGAAGAACCTCGTAATGGCACTCTGTTCGAGAAATCTCCTAACGGCCAGATGGATTTCTCAGGCTTGCCTTTTCCGCATGATGTACCAACCTACCTTCGATTTTCCCTGCACCAATAATCCATAGTCAGGTATGCATAAAAAGTCGTATGTGTGCACACATCGTTAAATCGACTGCCCCCTACCTGAGCACGGAAAAAGGCGTGGCCGGGTTAACATCAAATGGAAGCCCAGGGGAGCCCAGGGGAACTCAGGGTCTCATCCCAAGGCCCCTTGACTAGTATCACACACTTCGCCTCTATTTTAGGTGAATCAGGAAGTCCATTAACAAATTATAGTCGGGAGCTCTAGGCCGACATGGACATCCGACCACCATGCGCTACCCTCAAGAAATAGGCGAAACAAATCTCAACCAATGAAAGGTCAAGTTGGTACAAGAGTTTCAGTACACTGCATCCGTTTAGAATCTGAATGGTGTTGGGATGGATAAGGGCCAGCGGCGCCCTAGTGAAATGAAAAAATTGCTTAACAATGGCAGGCATGGGGAAGCGAAGCCCGACTGCAAGGTGCTCCCCGGTAAAAAACACTGTGTTGTGTTCTCCACCCAGAGTAGACTCATTCGGCTCCTCCATCAGTTTAAGGTCGATGTTATCAGGGACATCGCAGTAGGCCCTCAATTCCTCCATTGTAAGGGATGAGATGATATTGCTTGTAGAAGGCGTCCCCCGGGTAGGTCTTCTCTTGCGACTGCTGTGGGTGGAAATTAAGCGCTACGACCTCGTCATTACGCAAGTGAGCGGAGGCGAGAAGACAAAAGTCGACCCCAAGCCATATATACCAAAGGCGGTAAGAAGGCAAAGTCTGGCTTTGAGCAAGGATCACCCGGACCAAGGTTCTCAAATATACCCTCTCCGGAGCCACCTGGCCCAGAAATTCTTTTGCTAACTGCAGATTCGACACAAAGGAAAGCGAGATTTGCAGCCAAGAATGAGAAGAGAGAAGGAGAAGTAATTGGCAGCGTTTGACGGCGGGAGAGAGAGAGAGAGAGAGAGAGAGCAGAGATGATGAGAGATTACGAAAAACGATCAGCTCCAGTACCCGCGAAGAAACTTAAGCAGCTAGTATACACAAATACAACAGAAATGGGAGAAGGCATAACTCAATGATAGCTCCCTATATACCAAATTCCTAGGCCTTGTGGACGCATTAAATGCACAGCTGACTCATCACATCCACAAACAGTTTGAATTATGGCGACGATTAAGCCTGTTGGGGCGCAATGAAGCAAACATGGAGCCCCGAACTTCGTGGGCCCTTGTATCATCTTAAATGGGCGCCGACCAACTATGTGATCCCGAGCATGGCCCATTTTAGTCAAAGCATGCAAAATACCACAGCCTTCGGCCATGAGAGTAAGTCATTGTCACTAGCCAACAAATGAGGAAGGCATGGAGACAGTATATGCAAGTATGCAGAAATTTCAAGAAATATGAATTCATTAATCACGCTAAAAGATGTTCGTAATTACACAACATCGTTTTTTTTACAAAGTGACCTTACTATGACTACATAATCCATTCGGATCAAATACGGAGCTTAAACAAAAGCAATTATGGGCGTGTAGGCGGAAAACGAGGAAAAAAGCAGAAGCTGAAGAAGAAAGGCCCTATGGAAGTGGAAATGAACGCGTAGAACCTTGTTGCTGCAAGATGGGGTGTCCTTGGATGCAGAGGATTCCATTCAAGTTTTAGAACCACCCAAAGACCAACTAGAACAAGGACATTCAATTCCAACTCCACTCAATCCTTGCAATCTTCGATTTGTTTCATGCTTGGAGATCATGTTCAGCCATCATCATTGATCATCCTTAGTCGGCAAACCTCTAAATCGGCTCGTAACGTCCTAACCGACCTTCTCATTTGAAAGACAAGGATTACGGTGGCATGAAGGAATCCGCCACCCTCGAGGCAACTTTTTTATAGGGACCTCTGACCTCGAGGGTATCGGCGACCGGCAAATGGGAATCCAAAAAGTTAGAAAATTCGCGTTGGAATATGCCAACATTGATTGTCCGCTGATTCCCTATGCTAGGTTGGTCAAACACGTTTTCTTTTTGGATTGTGGGTACCATGGGCCGAGGCCCAACTGCTCTCGCTAACAGGCCCTGGCCAACTAAGGACAACAGGATGATGTCCCAATCTACGGGCCCAACCGTTTTCCTCTATCAGTCAGGTCTAAACATACATCTCCATCCGGGTAGGGTATATACCTCTTAGGCACTGTCCCTCTTGGTCGGATAACCTCTTTAAAAAGGCATTTGGATGACCTCTCTGAACTTGAACAAGTATAAGTCATGCTCATAACCACCCTGAGGGTGGTCAAACATTTCTTGAGGTAGAAAGTGCGGATGACTGGGCTATCTAAAAGGAAGAACATGTCGTAATGCCGAGAAGAAAAATGCACCACCTTCATACATTTTGAAAGGGAAATCTTCTACTTTCCATGGAAAGAGGATCGCCTTCCTTCGGGATAAAAAGGAGGAAAGAACGGAAGAAAAAGGTATGTGATTCCATACTGAAAAGAAAAGCGTTTTCACTTTCAAGGGAGACGAATCTAACTTAAACATCGGAGAGGCGGTGGGAAAACCACTGTCGTTTTCTTGTTTGTTTTGTAGGTATTTGCTAACTGGTTCATGCTTCAACGGTTCAGTGATTCAGAAAGTTCAGGAGACCACAACCAAGGCAACTCACAACATGTACCAATCACTCATGCCATACCCGCATCTGTCTTATGGTTTTAGCTTAATTTTACAGTTAAGTACGTATTTCTATAGCTCTATATCTGATTCTTGCATTTTGTGTGAACTGCAGGTGGAACGGGCGGTTTTTGAGAGCATTTTGGAGCAAAGAGTAGAAGTGCATAAAGGCTGAGGGGCGTCGCGACGTCCCGGCGTACTTGGCGTCCCAGCGTCGTGGCGTCCAACGTCAGTCAACAGAATAAAAGTCAATAGCGGCGGCATTAAGATGTATCAGCGTTCGCGACGTTGCAGCGTGCGACTGGCGTCCATGGCGATTTTGCCTCTCCATCATTAAAAGAAAAAAGGGGACCAGAACTCAAGGCATCGAAGGACGTACGTACGAAGGCAAGGAAAGCAGAGCAGTAGTGACCTAGATCCGCGGAGAAGAGACTTACTTTTGTATTTTCTTCTTTTCTGATAAACCTACTGATGTTTTATAGATTGAATATTTGTGTAATCACGTTCAGTATGTTCTAGATTCATATCTAGGGTTTTGTTGAACCCTGTCACGATTGCATGGATTAAAGATTTGGCTTTTATATTATTCAGTTATTTATGACTTGTTAGTATCTGCTCTATGTCTGAGATTTATATACAAGTGATGTCTGGCCAACATGGGCATGATTTTCTTTGGGTGTCAGAGATCGAGAGATGAGGGCGCCCGAGGATCCCAGATCGGCGACCCTTGGTCGACTCGGTACATAGAGATATCAGTTCGGTGGGCGGTGCGGTTTGCACATTTAAGCATTTCGGAGTATTGGGTTGGGGTAGAGATATACTCAACCCTGCTAGTGAGATAGGCGGATACACCTCAAGAGAGGGTATCTTGTAGGCTTGATCACCTCGTCATCAATGAGTCATGAATAAACTGAATAGTAAATCTTCTAGGTAGTAATCCATTAAGAGTGGTAGGGGGAGACATAGCCCTAGTCTCCACTACTTAGTAAATTACTAAGATAAATTGGATTAGTTTAATTGCACTCATTAGTTAATTTGTCACTCAAAGTTTACTTCCGGATAATATTCAAAAGTCTAAACTTAGTAATCAACGCACTTTTCCCCGTGGATCGATATCCGTACTTAGGTACACTGTATTACTTGATACGAAGCGTGCACTTGCGCACATAGGCGTTCACATACATACACATCACGTTTTCGGCCTATCAAGTTTTTGGCGCCGTTGCCGGGGAAGAGTTTAGTATTGATATTGATAACAAGGCAATTAGATATTATTCTGGATTTTTTGTTTTTATTTTGTTTTACAAGTGCTGGTAATTTGGTCTTTCTGTTTGGTGTGTGATTGCAGTCAAGGTTATAGTGAGTGCATGCGAACACAGGGTTAGGCTGAACTACATTCGTTTGATCCTGAGCCTGAAAGATCCTTACTGCCCGATGCAGTAGAGAACTAGAACAACCTGAGCAAATCTAACAGAAATCATGCGAACAATGAAAACCTGATCTTGGCCGTAGCGAAGCGAAGAGCCCTGAAAGGGACCCTTGATAGGAATAGCTGTGGAATCATGCACCCGGGCCGTTTATACAGCTAGATGATCCATTCATGTTGCTAGAAGAGTTTGTCCTCATACTCTGAGTTGTTAGGAGCTGACTATCGAGAAGACCACCTATTTAGGCAAACAACTTCAAGTTAAGTCCGAGTAACCTTCTGGTCTTGAGCATCTTGTTCCATGGATTGCTTGATGAGAATCAAATATGCATTAGACCCGACTTTCTCGAAGTCACGGTCGCGAAGGAGCACTCGAGGTTGAAGTTGTTCCCACTCTCACTAGGTGATAGAGCAAAACATTGGTTGGCAAGTCAACCATCGGATTCCATTACTTTATGGAACGACTTAGTGCAGAAGTTCTTGACCAAGTTCTTCCCACTTGCAAAAATTGCACAATTGGTGCAAGAGATCAATACTTTTGGACAACTAGAAGGAGAGAACCTGGCAGAAGCATGGGATAGATTTCACGAACTGTTGAGGAAGTGCCCACATCACCGATTGACTAGATGGATGCAAGTCCATACTTTCTATAATGAATGCGAGGAATGCAACTAGAGCGATGATTGATGCCTCGGCCCGAAGTCGTTAATGAAGACCCTGGACCAAGCATATGAAATCTTGGAAGATGCTGCTACTAGCCTGTCCCGGTGGCCTAGAGAAAGATTACACCGGTAAAGGCCATGGCGGCCGCGGTGCGGTCCTTAACTTGAATTTGGTTACTCATGTCGCCGCGACTTACTAGGCGGCAAGGTGCGCGAACGCCACTCGAGACCAACCGGGAGTTGTGTGAATTACGTGGAGGACGGCATGGCTAGCACGAGAATGTCAATCGGAAACCAAGCCGTAAGCGGAGCCCAGTGTGTAAGGTTTAATTAGAGTCGACCACGGCGAGAGTCGGTATGGGGGTAACAAATATCAAAACCAAAATCAAGGACAAGGGTGGCGTAATAATCAGAATAGTCAGAACAGTCAGGGTTATGGATGGAGGAACAATCAGAACAACATGCCACCACCCCGAGTGAGCAAACCACCTTCTGAGAAAAAGGTGGACTTGGAACATGCCCTTGCACAAATGCTCACCTCACATACTGCCTTTATGAATGAGATAAAGGCGAATATGCAACACCAAGCCACTCAATTGAACAATCAAGCAGCACAGTTGAGAAATTTAGAGGTGCAGATGGGCTAAATGACCAATCTATTGACAGAAAGGCAGCCGGGTTCCTTACCAAGCAACTCATAAGTGAACCCGAGAAGAGAGGGGAATGAACATGTAAAAGCAGTCACGTTGAGAAGTGGTAAAGAATTGGAATCTGAGGCGGCTAATTGACGAGGAGGAGGTAGAAGCGAGAAAGTCATCCAGCCCGGTCGAATGATGTCTGAGAGAAGGGAACAACCACAAGAGAAACAGTCTGTGGGAGACAAAACTGAAGCAAAGGCTTGTTCACAACCTATAGCCACAATTCCGTATCCCCAGCGTCTAAAGAAGTATAAGATTTGGATAATGGTTCACGAGTTCATGGAAGTATTTAGAAAGCGCACATCAATATTCCGTTTGCGTACTCTGGAACAAATGCCAAGTTATGTCAAATTTATGAAGGACATCTTGTCTAGAAGAGGCGCGATTTCGAATAACCTAAGCGGGAGTGTAATTGCCATTCTTGAGGAGAGCGCATGAAAGCTAAAGACCCAGGCGGTTTGCGATCCCTTGCACCATCGAAGCGCTATCTTTGAAGAGCCTTATGTGAGTTAGTGTGATATTAATCTAATGCCCCTGTCCATATTTAAACGTTTGGGGTTAGGTGAAGCTCGTCCAACTACAGTCACACTCTAGCTAGCTGACTGGTCCTTAAAGCATCCGAGAGGGGTGATAGAAGATGTCTTAGTGAAGGTGGACAAGTTTATCTTCCCAGCAGATTTCATTGTTTTAGATATGGAAGAAGATAAAGAAATACCCATAATCTTGGGTAGACCATTTCTTGCAAGCTGCGGGAAGCAATGATTGACGTTCGGAGGAGAGCTAAGGTGAGTGGGAGGATGAAGTCAAGTTCAATGTGTTTGAAGAGCATGAGACATCAGATGAGGAGAGTGATATGCCATGTGAGGTAGTAGAGGCTGTGTCTAGCCAAAGTGGTCCTCATTGATCCTTTACTGGAGGCTAGCCTATGTCTGGTGATTTCGAGTGCAGGCGGCGAGGAGTATGTAAAATGGATGGATTCCTTCGAACCCAATAGAAGGACATATTTTGAATTGCTAGGTGAAAATACCAAAACGCCAGTGCCATCTGTTTAATAACCACCTAAGGTGGAACAAAAGCCATTACCTAGCCATTTGAAATATGCTTATCTTGGGAAGCCTCCACCTTGATGATCATTTCGGCGTCACGATAGAAATAGGAAGATAAGATTATTCACGGGTGCTTAGAGATCATAAAAATGCGCTCGGATGGTCTCTGGCCGATTTAAAAGGGATTCGCCCTTCTATGTGCATGCATCGAATTTTGTTGGAAGATGGTCATAAGCCTTCAGTGGAAGCACAAAGGAGATTGAATCCAACTATGAAAGAGGTAGTCCGCAAGGAGGTATTAAAGTGGCTAAATACCGGGGTCATTTATCCTATTTAAAAGCCGATTGCATGGGTAAGTCAGGGTACAAGTAGTACCTAAAAGACAACCGTCATAGAGCGAGAATAATACCTTCTTGCCTTTCGACGAGTCACAAGGTGGAGAATTTGTATTGATTATCAGAAACTGAATAAGGCTACTCGAAAAGATCATTTCCCATTGCCGTTTACGCGGATCTCATATGTTGGATCGATTAATGGAGTCCGCGAATACTATTGCTTTTGGATGGATATTCCGACCTTCTGTCCGGTGCCATAACCCTAAAGATCAGGAAGACAACATTCACATGTCCCTAATTTATTTACGGTAGTTGACGAGATGCCCTTTAGGGCATGTATCTGGGCACATTCCACTTGTATGATGGCCATATTCTCCGATATGGTTGAAAAAACAATTGAGGTATTCATGGATGATTTTTCGGTCTTGGGTAGTTTATTTGATACTTGTCTGGAGAATTTGAGGTCGGTGTTGATCAAATGCGAGGAGACCAACCTTGTACTCAATTGGGAGAAGTGCCATTTTATGGTAGAAGATGGAAGCCAACATGCTGTAAAAGGTAGAGGGGTTCAAATATCTTTACAAAGAATAGTTCAAGGAATTTGGAAAGATCATGGAGAAGAGAGACAAGGAGCTAGAGATGGATAATAACTATAGACAGAAATTGTGGAATGATAGTTTGGACTAGGTGAATTCAAATTTAGTGAACATACACAATGTGATCACTGAACTTGAAGGATCTGTGAACAATCTGGCTCATAGGCAAGATCAACTGGTCACCCTAGTGGAGTATACAAATGAGTACTGCCTCTTTCAGAGAGAAGAACCACTAGCAAAAGAAAAGCCAGACATCTCCATTCCCAAGTTCCCTCAATCTTTAGCTACCTTTAACCTTGAACCTCCAAACCTAAAACTTCCAAATCCTACAAAAGAAGAAGATAAACCCCTGTACTCTATTTCCTCCCCAAACTAAATTTGTAATCATTCCTCCCTTACTCTCTTTGTATTCGAGCCCATTCTTACGAATAAAATAAACATTTATGCAAAATTTGTGTTCTTTGTGTTTTATTTTTATTGGCGTGTTTAATTAATTGTCTTTGCTTCAATGTTTGTCATCTGCTTGGTTGAATAAAGAAGAAATCAACTACCTGGATAATATTGTTTATTTGCTGCAGCATATTTGGGTGAAATGACTTGAGAACAATTGTAGTTGTGTTGTATTGTTGTGAGCTGAATGCATAATCAAAATGAATTTCTTTACTTAGATGCATTGTGGTAGGCTAATCCCCAATTGAAAAAGGAAGTTGCAGTTTAGCCAGAATGAAGTTGAATGATCAGATTTAGGAAGATGTTCTCAATAGGAAACACAAATAAGACTTTTTAGACTGTTGTGTAAATAGTAACGTTAGTAAAAAATTATGGAAAACACTACACATGGTCAAAGTGAGTCCTTAATAAATTGTGAAAAATTAGAGACATCTTCTGGGTTCATTCACAGTCAAATAGTCCAATGTCCTAGAACTTGTTAGATTATTAGTCAAGCCAAAATCTGAAACAATACCACTAACAAAAAATTGATATAGGCCATCCTTGGAAGGTGAGCCTTTCAAGCCTACCCTCGCAATATGCACAACATACCTCCTAGTTCGAATTGAGTCAAGTTGCTGATTTCTTCATTGAACCCGGTATTAGAACCTCGAAAACCCTTCCTTTATTCTAATCTACGGTAAAGAACCTTTATTGCCCGATTTTAGGAAAAAAACTTCAAAATGCAGAAAAGGACAAGATTGGGGGAATATTATTTTGATTTGAAGGGAAAAACAAGAATGAAGGATGGAAGAAAGAGAAAAACAAATGAAGGAAAGAAAAGAAATTCAAAGAAGTCAAAGATTGTACATTGTCAAATTGGAATCAATTTTGTCTTGTGGCCTTCCTCTCTTGAACAATTAAGTTCATAGGGGTGTTTCAATACCTAGTACCCTAATGCCAACTGGTATGAGAGTTGCTAACCCAAAGTTCTCTAAGAGTGGTAGAAAGCCTAAAAAGACAAAACATTACACTATTCCTAAAAATCGTTGGCAAGTGAAAAGAAAAAAGGGCTTCTATCTAAAGGTGACTTGATTAGAATAACGTGGTAAATAAAATTGAGATGAGAGTATGCGAGTATGGACATCAAGACCAGAGTTTGGGGAAAAATTTCTTTCTAACATCGGTAGAAAGAAGGGATGAAGGATAAAGACAAAGATGCAAAAAAGTGAAGGTTGGGCCCGGGTAACTTTTAGCCTAAATTCTCGATTATCCACCCGATAACCCAAGCCAAGCACAAGCCTAAAAAAGACCTAATTGATCTTGAAGGTTGTATTTGCCTATTAATGGAGACTAATTTGAAAAACAAGCATATGGGACTTAAAATGATATCTGATAGCGTATTTAGACCCCGGAAGATTAACTAATTTAGCGAGGAGAAGGGAAAGAAGACCATCACACACTCACATATCGGGATGAATTGGATGGATTGGTACACATTTGAGAGGAAATCATTAGTTTTGTTTTGTGATAGTAGTTGAAAATTTTTCCTAAGTCTGAATTGAAAACTAAATTTGAAACCAGCTGCAACTAACTAGTTTCAATTCGGGGCGATTAAAAAGTTGCGTGTAAGCGGAGAAGATGTCCCTAAAAATAAAGCTAAATTATTTGAGGACAAACAAAATTTTCTTTTCTTTGCTTGGGGATAAGCAAAACTTTAAGTTTAGGGGAATTTGATGAGTCTTAAACTTAAATATTTTTAATCCATTTTTCTGGCTTATTTTTAGTATATTCAGATCTGTTTAATGCCAAATTATGGATTATTCACCAACTTTGTGTTTTGCAGGTTTTAATTCAAAAAGGAGAAAAATCCAGCAAGAAAGAAGAGAAAAATAGCAATTGCAGCCGGTCTATGTGGAATGAGGAGTTTGTGTGTCACCCGCAAACGTCAAGCGAAGATAGCTAAGGAAAAATGTCGCGGCCATTATTTCTTCTGTCATAACCACAAAGGTGAGTATAGAAGAAGAGCTATGTCGTGACAAAATACAGCGTGCTACGATAGAACATGAGAAGAATGTGACAAATCAACTAAGACAAAAATTTCTCCTATCGCGACACTGATTATTACAACTTGGAAGGCTTGTTGAGACACTATAAGAAGAAGTCTTGTCACGACAAGGTAATGAGTGTTGTGACACTGAAATACATGGTTTCTGGTCCTGACAGAGAAACAAAGTCGCGACAAGTGATGCTGACTTAATGAACTGACTTGGTTGCAACAAAAGAGTTCAATGTTGCTACATACTTCAAGCTGAAGGGAAGTTTTGTTGTCACGATAGGGATATTAAGGTCGCGACATAGAAATAAGTTGAACACAGAAAAACAGATCGAACAAACTTTTCATATCACGACAAGATTCCAACACAAGGAAGAGAAGTCTTGTCGACATATGACTGGGTCGCGACACGAATAATTGAAGAAAAAAACGTCTTGTCGCGACATAAAAACTTGAGTAAGTGACGAAGACATCTACTACACTAATAGACTATGTACATGACATTAAATGAAGTTGCAACAATAAATCCAAAGTTAAGTGGAGCAAGACTGCATCACGACATATTTTCTTGGTAGCGAAGAATCTTACGACAATATAAGAAACATTGTTGCAACAGAGCGATAGAAATCTTGTCGGCGACATAAAAGCGGAATTAAGTGACACAATTTGAAAAGCGTGCATAAACAATGTCACTTAACCTGATTGTCGGTGTCGTAACATAAATGTTTCTAGTATCCATACATGAGTGTCGCGACATAGGGTGAGAGCGACAAACCTTGCGGGACAAAGTGTTAAAGAGGCAAAGAATGATTTGTGTGACGGAGGAGAGAGCTTTGTCGCGACCAGATAAAATGATGAAGAAACAAATCATCACTGACGAATCGCATCTTTGCCGATAGAGAAGCCCGAAACAAAGAATTAAACTCTATCGCGACAACACTCGAGGTTGCGACCAAGAATCTGTCTGGGCCGAGTTTAAGGGATCCACAATGTAGCACGAGAATTTAGGGCCCCGAGCCTGAGACTCATAAATAGAAACATTGAGAAGCGAGGTGGCGGAAAAACGAGCATGCGGGAGTTGAAGACTCTTTTGTATTATATATATATATATATATATATATATATATATATATATATATATATATATATATATATATATATATATATATATAGCTTCATTTGGCCCAATTTGACTACCTAGACCGTAATAAGGAATAAGTAGGACCAGGCATGATAAGTCTCCAAAGGTATGAATACACGATACCTAAGATTTTATAGCACAAACGAAGTCTTAGAAGCACTAATTAGAGTCTTAGAAGCACTAAATGTGTCGAAACGCGGTCGAGAGAGTGTTGTCGCACTAATCGAAATCTTAGAAGTACTATCATTTTGCTTACGTAACGAGAGGTCTTTGTGTCATTCCACTATCGGTTTAGAGCAATCCTATAATAATTATATGTGTTTAGGAACTTACTATCTTATCAAAGGGCATTAAGTTTACCAACAATAGACCTCGTGACGACGAGAAGTGCGGTCCTATTTTTCCTTTATTTTACCTTACAAACATGTATGGACCCTTTCATACACTTATAGGGTCCTCATTAGTCCAATAGACAAGTCCTCAGAGCAACGGAAAAACAAAACAAAACAAAAACACAAAAATTCCATACAGTGAACAATAGCTACGCCATGGCATAGCACTACTGACATGGCGTGAACTAGCCGCCGTGGCGTAGCACTACTACCTTTGCGGTGTGCGAGGCTGCCTAAAGCCTCTCTCGATCTGTGGCCGCGTAGCCATGCCCTGTATGGCATGGACCTACAACTATTCGCGTCTGGGTTCCCTCATGCGACAGGACCTCGTAATTTGCCCATATTTTCATGATTTCATCCATTTTTCTAGAAAACCAACCAAAACTAAAGACTACTCATATACTCTCCAGAAAAAATCTCCCAAGTGGGTTCTAACCCAACCAAAACCAACCATAGAGATTAATTAGGGTTTCCAAGCCAAACTCAATCTTTGTAAGTTAGGTTAACCTAACACTTGAACATGTCTCCATACACCATAAACCAAAGTCCATACAATCCATACTCATCTTATACAAACTGGGTTTTACCAACCTTTTCAACAAATCTAGGAGTTGGGATAGATTTCTTAACTAAGCCTAGAAATGGAACAAATAATAGTGTCATATAAAACCATAATAATCCATGCAAACCCCTAGTATCCATACATAGTTTCCATACCTTTCTTCTTTTCTTCTTCTCTTCTCCTTTCTTCTTCACTCTACGTTTTGTTCTCTCCAAAATGAGAGACCAATTTGGTCTTAAGTCACTTATTCTTCATAAGGCCTTGTTTGGCCACAAAATGCATTCTTTTGACTTAAGTTTCTCCCAAAATGTGCTAAAGCCCACATACTTCCTATATTTGCACTACAACTCTCATATTTATACTTTGGCATATAATCTTATTATCTTATGACTTTTATATCATGTTTTGACAAATTCCACTTTTACCCTTGTATCTTGTACAAATTATGTGTTTCGAAATTTTCTCACGTTTTGAATTTAAATTATGAAAAATTCAAATTATACCTACAAAATACCCTAAACACGTTGAAAATGACTAGGGTATATTTCGGGGTGTTACATAGGTTACTGAAAATTATATGAAATGGAAGTTCAAATAGTGTAGAACTTGAGTAGTTAGAGTAGTTGAACTTTAAATTCTTTTTGATCTCTATGGGAATGATATCTGGACTTATAGGTAAACTTTTATTACTTGTATGACCTGTGCACTTGCAGCATTTTGACCAAACTAAATCTTCAATGAATTCAATGACAAATCATTTTTATTATGAGCACACATGTTCTATTTTGGTCCAGCAAGTTTTTTTGATGCGCTACTTAGGGATTAGATAATAGTCCTTTGGTATGATGAAAAGGAAATTTGATCTATATAAAGAAAATGGTCAACAATGAATAACTTGAAATGGACTTGAAATGGCATGAATCACTTGAAAAACAGACGGGGTTGGAGAATTTTCTCCCTTGTATGCTTTCCTTTTTCTCCACTTTTGCCTTTCAAACTTGTCTCAATCGTATGCACACCCAAAGACAAGTCCAATGCACTTAAATGATCCTTTTTCAAGCCTAATTTGCCCTCAAATCATCCTTAAATTAACCCCATGCCATTGTTTAGCATCCTTGCATTCTCATTGGTCTATATGTAACCATATAGTCCAAAAGCAACTAATTCCACTTTATGCTCCATAAAATCCCACTAACTTGAACCATAGTCAGGCTTAACTAACTCTTATGGTTTACTTCTTGTAATATCCTTTAACACAGATTACTTTAACTAACAAAGTTAAGTTTGACTTTGAATTAACTTTAGCTCATCCACTAATCATAGTTAAGTTAACTAATTTATGATAAATATCAAAATTTATGGAAAGTTCTCATAGGTCCATTTTTAATCACATGGATCACCAAACTTACATGACACCATTCTATTGGTTCTTGCTTTGCTTCCTTAGATTAGGCTTACTCATTAAATTACTTACATGCCCTCCTTGAAAATAATACCCCTATACTGATAAAATCTCCGAAAATATTCCATGATCGTCCAATCATAAAATTGACCATGAAATACTCTAATTAAACTTATTTCCTATCATGAACATGCTTTAGAAAAAAAATCTAGGGTTACAAGGAATAATTTTAAAACTATTTTGTAAAAAGGGTATTTTCGTCATAAATCGTCGGACACTTCAAAAACCCCTTAAGCGAATTATGTTTTAATCCGTTTCAGTTTCTTTAGACTCAATACATTATTTTGAACATTTTCGATGTTTGAGGCTCGTTTTTCAAAAATTACTATTCATTTGGCATTTGTTTCCTAATCCAAATACATAACCTCCAACGAAATTTACTATTAATGGAAGCGATAAATTCAGGTCTTCTGGCTTGCCAACTCTAATATTGTGGGAATTGGAAACATTTGCATATAGACCAATGTACGTTATCAGTTGAAGCTGCAAGATGTGAGGCATGTTCCAGATTTAAGCCTCAACTTGATGTTTGAAATTGCCTTAGATAAAAAAGGCTTCTTGTGACACCCCAGATCCCGGGGTGTCCTTTTTTTTTTTTTTTGTCATTGTAAGAAGTTTTTCGAGACAGAGAAATCTTTGTCACGATAGAGCATCTATGTCGTGAGCGCCTAGCCTTGTCGGGATGCAACACAGTGCCGGACCAAACCCTGTCGCGACACTCAAATACCCTATCACCCTAGGAAAAACTCTCGACCGTGACCTTGTCATAGTAGGACCCCTCGGCCATGGCCAAACTCTGTCGCAACATAAAAATACTCTATCGCGACATAGTTCCAGAACTCTGTCGCGACACAATTACAATATGTTGTGACATAAAGCCCCCCTGTTGTGACCAACCTCTGTCGCGACATGAAAACTTAGGTCGCGACAGAAAGACCTCCTGTCGAGACAATTCTTTGTCGTGACATAGAATAACTCTATTGCGACAAAAAACACCCCTTAGTGATGACTGCCCGTAAATACGATAAAGGGATCACATTTGCGACACGGGGGACTGTATCGTGACCGGTCTGAGAATCCTTGTCGCGACATAGAAACCTCTGTCGCGACAATTCTACTGATAACCTTCTTGCTAGTCCTAGGCACTTCCAAGCTTTCTCGACACTTGACTCCCTCAATGCACAATGGCTTGGTCCTTCCACGGACCAAAAACAACACACTGAGATTACACAAATTTTACATTGAACCCATTGCGAGTTGAATTACAACTCTTTTCCTTCGCATAGACAGAAATTGGATAAATTGTCCAGTATTTTAAAAAATACACAATAAAGCCATAATCTGGCCTTTTTCACTACTAAGGCCTCTAATTCGTGGCACGGAGGTGGTTGGAATCAACAAAATTTATAAACCTAATTCCTTATCTTTGTTGTAGCACTGGCTCTTTGCAGTATAAACTCCAGAAAGTCGTTTCTGGGGATGAGTTTTCTTCGCTGGAAATGACTTACAGTGAGTTCAAAATGGTGAATTTGTTTTGGATTTTAGGTTTGATAGCGTAGGGTGAAATTTTTTGGAAACTAAAATAAAACAAGTTAAAATGGATAATAAGAACTCCTTGAAGTGTTGCCAGGTCCTTTGCGGTTGGATTCCTAGGCAACTAGGATTTGAAGGTCTTTCTTCGCTGAGGGGATAACCTATAGTCATTTCCCGAACCGGATCTTCATTTAGAAATAAAAATTGACCCTTAATAAATATCCTTTGAAAAATGGCATCCACTGGCCATTAGTGCTCTCAGTCGTTAAAACACAAGTCACCTTGACTCACCTGCGTGAAAAACATGGAACCCTTAAATATGCCCCAGGATCCTTTGTCCATTAGCCTTCTTCTTCAAGGAGAAAGAGGTTCTAGCCACTCATCCTCCGAGTTGTCATCCTTGGAGGGTGTTTGGCTAGTGAGAAAGGGAGAGAAAGTGAGGGAAAAAGCGAGAGAATGAAAAAGAGCGGGAAGAGCTAAAAGCTTCCCGCCCAAAAAAGAAAAAAAACTTTATTAATGAAGAAGATGATTTACAGTGTCTAGTCTGGGGGCTTTTATAGCCAACCCCTAATACAAAATACAAAAAAACCAAAAGCAAAAGCTATTATAGGGGGACAAAACGGGAAGAAATCAAAAGGAGGAACAAAACTCAAAAGTTGCAGGAAAGGTAAACACTGGCAAGGGCAAGGCAATTTATCAGGTTGCGAAATTTTCGCAGTGTTGCGAAAATTCTCAACTTGTACATTTTCGCGGTTAACGATCGAAAATTCGCAACTGCGAGTTCTGCGGTTGAGAAAATTGCTTGACCACTGCTCCTTTTCTTCTACTTTCTGCTTCTCTTTTCTTCTAGTTTTTGATTTGCAGCTATGAGTTGAACTTGGATTCTCCATGGTTGAGCTAAATCCCTATCTATGGTATAAAAAGCCTGCAAAAACAACAAAACTTGCCACAAAATTTGATTAGTAGCTTTGCTAGGTCCTTAACATGCCAATCGGGTTAATTATGCTGATTAGTACACAAAAAGTTCTCGAACTGTATCAATAAGGGTGTAAAATAGCACTTTTTGGGGAGTAATCACACCCCCAACCAACACATTGCTAATCCCTTAGCAATGAAAGAAGAAGAAAACAATCAAAAGCAAGATGAGCTATAAATATATCTACACAAAAATGGTTTTCAAAATCATTGAAGTGATAAAACCCGACACAGCGTAAGTTATCGAGCCACGTCCTATGACCATCTCAAGAAGAGTGTGTGCTATAAAATCAAGTGTCAAACAGTGTCAAATCCTAGAGAACCAACCTAACACCTTCCACAAAAACCTTAGTGTTTGATTTGATTGGGTTTCAAAAATAAACTATCAAATTGTTCTCCCCCCCAACCTAGCTCTTGTCTAAACCTAGCAAACTAACCAACCTAAATAGATCAGGACGCACTTTTATTCCATAACTCCGTTTTTTTGTGTAGGGTGAAATGCTGAGGGTATCGAACTCACAAGTGTCCATGTAGCGAGGGTCCATCGATGACTCCCAACCAATTAAGGTTTAGGGCATCAAGTGCAGATCTTTCATGCCAACCTCTTTAGGTTTTCTGGACTTGTGAGTTCGAGACTCCGGCTTACCCACTGCAATTTGCTAAAATTTATGCACATTCACCCGTACTGCGAAACTGAAGTCGGTGTTTCCTAACTAGTTAGTTTAGGGCTGTTTGTAAGACTTTATCATATACCCTGGACCGTGGCACAGGGTTTCAAGGCAAAGCGTCACAAATTTTCTTTTCTTTTCTTTTTCTTTTTCTTTTTCTTTTCTTTTCTTTTCTTTTCCTTTTTTTTTTGAAAGACTCATTGGTCTTTTTATTCAGGGGGTCCCGACCTATTTAAGGTGGTCAAAGGTACTAGGCCGGACTTTTACAGGGCTTAGAAGGCAAGACAGTTTTTCAGCCTATAAATGAAATCTAATGTGCATAGTGTGTGGTTAGTTGAATGTGAAAGAAAAAAGGTTGAATTCAATAATAATTTCAATGGGTTATCAACTCAACTAAGAATAACACAATTCTAACATCAACAATCATTGGAACAAAATTTCAATTTCTCAAACTGCAAGCTAGGCATTACAAATTTTTTTTTTTTTGAAAATCAAAAACTAAAAGCATGAACTAGAAACTAAAAAAAACATGCATTATATTGTAAAAAAAAAACTAGCAAGTCATTCAACTAAATAAAATAGACTTGCTAAAAACATAAATCAACACTTCCTTCCTTAACTCTCCCCCAGTTGAATTCTACATTCTCCTCAATGTGGTTATGGAATGGAAATTTAAGGGAGGAAGTGATACCTCCTTGATGAAATGTGCAGTTTTAGATAGGATCTTCCTGACTTTCCCGCAGAGACCTTATTCATTCCATTTGGGCTTCAAATGAACAAGTTGGAAGAAAGAAAAAGAGAGGAAAAAGGTGGCCAGTTGGAGCATTTGAAAGTACCTTTGTATCATAATCTCAAAAATGTTCTTTTCGATTATATTTGAATTTACACTCTCTAATATTTCCATGATACAGGTGCCCAAACGGAGTTGGATGAAATAGTTATAGCGAAACAAAATAGGGGTGAAAAAAGGAAGGCTGCGAAAGCGAAAATTCCTCACGATTTTTCGCATGTTGCGAGACCCCATAATCGAGGAAATTTTTTTAAAGAACAAAATTTTTTAAATACAAAATTTTTTTTGAAATATATATTTTTAAATATAATATATATATATATATATATATATATATATATATACCTTTTTTTATATTTATTTGTTTACGCTACGATGTTGTCATTTAATCTTCTTCCTCTCATGTACTCACGATGGGGTTCTGGTCGCAACTGTGAAATTTGCGAAAATGTTGGGTGTTGCGAAATTTCGCAACCCCTATGAAAATTTTATGGGTTTTACTGGTGAGCTTCTAGACCTCCTTGCTTCAAAATTTTGACATAAACTGCAAAAATAAACACAGGAAAAATTTTAAAACACAGGAAATATTAACTTAGAATTAAAGAAAATCTAAAGAGAAAAATTGAATAAAGCAATATAAAATAAAAATCAAAACAAAAAGTGAGTGAACTCTGCAATCTTAGGGGAGACTAAGTCCACTCAAACAAGTTTCTCAAGCCTTGTCTGGTGGTGCTAGAGGAAATGGTGGAGCGATTGGAATTCTTTGAGTCACAGGTGCTCCAGTCGAACTAATAGTAAGAGCCGTCAGTGCCATGCAGTATGACGGGTTACTTGATATCTTTGATGTAGTGGCAAAGTTTGGCTTGATGGCCACTAACTTCCTAAAGTATTGGGATGGCCTTAGCAGTAGGTGTTTCATGTGTCGAATGTGCTCCAGGTGTAGGGATAAGCTTTTGGGGCTTTTCCACTGCTTCCTTTCCATTGCCTTTCTCAATCAACAAGGGAAGGATTTCTTCTTTTCTCCTCCGCCCATGAACGGCACACATAGTGCAGGGCGTCCTGCGGTTCTCGAAGCTCTGGTTCCTCATCAATTCCTCCTGGAAAGTGTTGGAGTTGAACTGTTCACCCAAAATGGTGTCAATTGAGCGCTCTTCTCTGGATTCTCTTTCTCTTGATGAACATCATGATTAGCAAGCCTTGAAGTGAATATTGCGGATGTCAATTTTACCGATCCAAGGTCACTTTGAAGCCATTTAATTTTGGTCGGCTCTCCATAGTATCAATTCTTTGATTTGTTTGGACATTCACCGCTTTCTGCTCCTCTATAAAAGTACCCACCAATTTTCTCAAGCTCAGTATTGCTTGCTCAACTGAAGAAGTTAACTGTGGTGGTTGTGGTGGCTGAGGAGTTGAAGGATACTGTGGATGTGCAGGAAATTCATATTGTGGAGGTCTTGGTTTCCATGAGAAATTTAGGTGGTTCCCCCAACTATGGTTGTTAGTACTGCCATATGGTGCATTAGTTGGAGGGTGTACGCCAATCCTCTGGACCTATATGCGTGGGTTCTCTCCACTCCACCCCTTTAGCTCTGTTGTTCTTCTGTGGAGGCTCCATTTAGTCCTAAATTCGGGCTTGATTCGAGAATACTCCTTTTGTGGAATGCGATTCTCCTGTCACGCTACGTTTCTAACCTTGTGCTGTATGTTGGAAAAGCAGTGACACAAGCAAGAAAAAAGAAAAACAATTGTACCTAAAAGGGGTAATGTTAGCTAAAAAATATAAATAGTCAAACAAAATTAACAAAATGACAGAGAAATGCTAAATAGAAAAATAAAAGTAAATTCACCGGATCTTGTGATGAGGATCACAAGTGTTACTATGTTTAATAATTTGCACTTGAGCACCGTCCTCGACAATGGGGCCATTTGATTCGCTAACGCGAGGTGGTCTGGAATCAACAAAATTTATAAACCTAATTCCTCCTACTGTCGCAGCATAGCTACTGCAGTTTAGTGGCTCTAGGGTCAAACACAGGAATGAGTTATCTTCGCACAAATGACTTACAGTGAGGTTCAAAATGGTGAATTTGTTTTGGATTTTAAGGTTTGAAAAAACAGTGGGGTGAAATGTTTGGAAACTGAAAATAAAACAAGTTAAAATGTAAAATAGAACTCCTTGAAGTGTTAGGTCACTGGGGTTGGATTCCTAGGGCAACTAAGGATTTCGAAGGTCCTTTCCTCGCGTTGGGGAGGATGACCTATAATAATTTCCCGAACCGGATCTTCATTTAGAAATAAAAATTGACCCTTAATAAATATCCTTTGAAAAATGGCATCCACTGGCCATTAGTGCTCTCAGTCGTTAAAACACAAGTCACCTTGACTCACCTTCCAATGGATCATAAATAATAACTAACGAACATCAATGGATCTAACATTAAGCATCCAATGAGCCCAAAAGCTTACCAAGTAATAACAATTTAAGGTGACTCAAAGGAATCAAAACCTAAAGTTAAAAAGGGATAACAGTAATGATAGTGGATACCTGCGTGAAAAACATGGAACCCCTCAATCTGCCTCAGGATCCTTTGCCAAGTAGCCTTTTTCTTCAAGGAGAAAGAGGTTCTAGCCACTCATCCTCCGAGTTGTCATCCTCGGAGGGTGTTTGGCTAGTGAGAAAGGGAGAGAAAGTGAGGGAAAAAGAGAGAGAATGAAAAAGAGCGGGAAGAGTTGAAAGCTTCTTGCCCAAAAAAAAAAAAAAATATTAATGAAGAAGATGATCTACAGTGTCTAGTTTGGGGGCTTTACTGTGACCCCTAATAAAATACAAAAAAAAAGCCCAAACAAAAATTTGTGCAGAGACAGCAGGAAGAAATCAAAAGGAGGAACAAAAGTAAAAAGGCGCTAGAAAGGTGAACAGTGGCAGGGGCAAGGCAATTTCTCAGGTTGTTAAATTTTCGTAGGTTGCAATTGAAAATTCTTAAACTGCGAAATTTTGCGGAATTCTGAAAATTCAGCGACCACATCGCCTAATACGCTTTACGATTCTTTTTTCTTATGGTTTTTATTTATATGAAGTTGAACTTGATTCTCCATGGTTGAAGCGAATCCCTATCCTGGTATTAAAGCACACCCAAAACAACATAAATTGCCACAAAATTTGATTAGTAGCTTTGCTGAGTCCTTAACATGCCAATTGGGTTAATTAAATTTGATTAATACAAAAAGTGTTCAAAACTTGTAGTAATAAGGATGTAAATAAGCACTTTTGGGTAATGTCGAGCGGATATTCCATCTCTGTGGTGTATCTCCAGTACCTAAAATATTTTCCCACGACAGGGTGAGCAATGCCTAGTAGAGAAATTCTCTTACAAAGGCTACTCCCCACTTAAGTGCACATGAAATTCCATGATTCAACATTTATAAACACATTGAGTAATAAAATATACATTTCTACATGAATGCTCACATGTCATGCTAGTATCTTGAGCCCTCGCTGACTCTCTCACACATGCACATGCCATGTATGGAAAACTTCATTACAAAACAAAAGATTTTTGTTTTATAATTCAAGTCATTGAACAACCTCCGATAAACCGCTTTATTCAAAAGCCATGTGTCTTTTGTGGGTAACGAACTTTCCGGGGTCTCACCATAGGCGTCGTGCGCCTTCCGACACTTTCATGGGCTTTCATTGCTGGATACATATGTCTAACCAAGGATGCATGCCTTCCACCTGAAGGGGTGTCTATCCCTTCTTATTACTAGACATAGTGCCTTGATCGACTCAGGCGTTGTCCCTTAGACATAGCCCACCATTTAAAAACCAAACACATTGCTAATTCATGTCATGAACTCACACCCATTTCATGCAATGTCACCGTGCATATGCAATGCAGAAATGCCCCTACATGTTCTTTCATGTTTCATGCATAATGAGAGCTACATGCAATATTTACAATTCATGGATAATTATGTCTACTGCATATAATTCACATCCATAATATAACCCATGTTAATACATCAAGTAAGCATATATCAACATTATTTTCACATAACACCTTGTGTTCATTAAGCAATAACACAAAAAAGCGGATCTTCACCGACCGCAAACCTTGCGAGTTCAGCATGTTAGTCCGCTATCCGACAATGACACATGCATGAAATCATCACCGCGAATCCCATATTTTCCAACAAACACAACCTATTCCAAAATTGTAGTTACGGGAGCAGAAAAGGCCAGCGGTCCTTAAATCATCAAGTTTGATGCAACGCTATTCTTGAACCAGCCCCACCGTTAGGTCTATACATCATGGCTATTGAATGACCCTTAGGCAAAGAATAACTAGAGTAAGAGAGAATCCCTACCTCTTGGAGTGCAGACTAGCTCACTTTCTGACCTATCGAACCTCTTGATGTTCGAACATTGGAAACTAATGTGACTGGACCTCACCCTCATACTTTCCTTTCTTTCCTTCTTTCCTTTTAACTTTCTCTCATTTTTTCCTTTTACATTATACCTCCTCTTGCCGAGAGCGAGTCTATATTTTCCATTCGATCTTTCCTTTCACCGAATTAGTTCTCTACTTCCCTATTTTGGTAACACATGGTTTCCATGTGTCATCCTCACAATCTCTTCCCTTTTCAAGTTATCCTTCCCATGTGACACATGGTCACTATGCTCTTTGCCATGTGGCATCCACCACCCACATGGCTCCTCATGTGATAGACATGATGCCATGTGACATCATGCCACATGTTACCACATCCATTTGTTCGTTACCGCCTCAAAATCATTGAAATTTAACCATAAATTCGCGTAAATCGCCAAGTAAGTAGATTTCGTGAGACAAGCTGTGGTGTGGTTAGTGTCGTCATGCGAGATACAGAAGAAATTCTAGGCTTGTAGCTTGTCTTTGTAACGATGTCCCCATCGTTTCACTTTACGAGTTTCACATTCTTCATAAAGAATTTCTTCGAAATTTACACACATACATACAATCACATCATATACATGATCATTTAACATTGATGACTAAACCATGTACATAGATCTCGAATAGGAAAGGATATGCAGTGCGCATCGTACGTTCCCATGTTGCCTTCTACTACTTTTTAAGGTGCTAACACCTTCACTAGCCTCACAGTCTTACGTCGTAAAACCTGATCTCGGTTGTCTAAAACAAGCATCGGTCCCTCTTTGAAGGTTATACGCATCTGACAAGCACTAATCCTACTGCTAGTCGGATCACGGAGTGTACTTTCGGAGCATGGAGACATGGAATACCTCATGAACACCTGATAAACTTCGGCGGTATTGCTAACCGATAGGCAACTGTGCCCACCCTCTCGAGTATCTCGAAGGGCCCGATATACCTCGATGACAACTTTCCTCGTTTTCCGAACTTGACCACTCCTCTCTTGGGCATTATCTTCAAGAAGACATGATCACCCGCCTCAAACTCTAGAGGCCATCGTTGCCTGTCGACTTAACTCTTCTACCAGCTCTAAGCCGTGAGAAGATGCTTCCGTATCAAACCCACCTTCTCAGAGGTGTCTCTAATCAAATCGGACCAATGGTGGGTCTCTATCCCACCTTCGTCCAGTGTCGAATCGAAACCTTGGCCTCCGTATCATGCCTCAGTGGAGGTATACCTGTATACTACGCCCTAATAAGCTGATCTTGTGAACAATTCCACTAAGGGAAAATGCTCTTCCCAGCTGCCCTTAAAATTCAAGACACATGCTCGCAACATGTCCGATTGACCATATGTCTGTGGATGAAATGTAGTGCTAAATCATCAATACCCATTATTCTAGCTGGCCTTCTAAATATTCAAAGTATTGCCTTGAATGCAGGATTCACGTAGATACTATGGACACCGGTACTCCACGTAACCAGACAATCTCTCATATGTATAACTTGTAGAATTCCTCCAGTGTGACGGTCATCCGCACTGCTAGAAAATGTGCCGACTTGGTGAGCCGATTCACTATCACCCACACCGCATCTGCCTCCACAATGTCCGTGGCAAGGGGTCACAAAGTCCATGGTGATGTGCTTCCACTTCCACTCAGCTACCTCCAATGGTTGGAGTAGCCCTACTGGCCTCTAATGGCCTGGCGGCACGTGAGGCATCGTCAGTCAAAGTTCCCAATGTCACTCTTGTCCCTCTGAGTAATACTGTGAAGATCTGGGTACATCTTGTGCCACTGAGATCTCATATAAAGCGAGGCAATGGAACTAAGAATCCTCTCTTAGTTTCAAGCGAGAATAGCATAACTCGTCCTACATCACCCAGAAGGCGCCCATTTGCTTGAATGGCCCAGCCTTCATCACCCGAACACAATGTGCATTCACGATGGCCAGCTATCTACGTATCCACGCCTCTGAGGACTCAATCACTTTGCTTAGTAGGGAAGGCGTAGCCACTAAGCTCTAATGCTGCAGACTAATCAGCACATCGCGTAGTCAAGCGTCCCATAATTTCAAGCATCTGCCATTCCCGAGAAGTTACACTAGCTAGTACTCCTCGTGACTTTCGACTGAGTGCATCAGCCAACATATTTGCCTTACCAGGATGGTAATGCAAAGTGAAGTCATAATCCTCCAAATACTCCATCCATCTGCGTTGCCTCATGTTGAGGTCTCGTTGTGTGAAAATATACTTCAGACTCTTGTGGTCTAAAAACACTTCAAACTGCTCACCATACGAGATAGTGGGCTAAATCTTTGAGCGAAGACAATGGCCTTGACTCCGTATCATGTGTGAGATGATGCGCTCATGATTCTTTAGCTGTCTAGAACCATAAGCCACAACCCTCCCAGATTACATTAAGACACATCCCAGACCGTCCTTATAGTCATCACAATACATTGTGTACCTCTGTCCCCGTTCCGGGACTAACAAAATAGGAGCTGAAGTAAGCTCGCTACCGATTCTGGAGCCGCCTCTGGGTCATTCCACTTGAACTTGACCTCCTTCAGAGTCAACCTTGTCATAGGTGCCACTAGTCGGGAGAAATCCTCAATGAACCTCCTGTAGTACCTTGTCAATCCCAAGAAACTGCGTATCTTGAAGACTGACTTTGGCCTCTCTAACTCCTTACTTGACCTCGACCTTCTCAAGTCTACTTAACCCACACAGAAACGACCGACATGTCAATTTCACATAGTTAGCCAAATTCACATTAAGCTAGAAACTTGGCATACAACAAATGGTCTCTCAAAATATGCAGAACAATCCTCAAATGATCCTCATGCTCCTCCTCAGACTTGAAGTAGATCAAAATGTCATCAACGAAGACTACAACGAACTGATCCAAACAGGGTTGAAATACCCTATGCATGAGATCTATGCATGATGCTGGCGCATTCGTCAATCCGAAAGGCATCATTATGAACTCAAAATACCCATACCATCTCCTAAACGTTGTCTTAGGGATGTCATTCTCCCTAGCTCTCAAATGATGGTACCCGGTGCAGAGATATATCTTAGAGTACACAAGCGCCCCTCTCAACTGATCAAACAAATCATCAATCCTCGGTAAAGGACATCGATTCTTGATCGTAACCATGTTCAATTGTCGGAAGTCAATGCACGGTCGAAGGGTCTTGTCTTTCTTCTTCGCAAACAGAACCGGAGCGCCCCATGGTGAATTGCTCGGTATAATGAAACCCTTCTCCAACAATTCCTGTATCTGGATCTTGAGTTCCTACAACTCAACCAGCTGATTACTACCCAAAAAGTGTTGTTTTGTGCCACATTCGGGTTTTGAGCATTTTTGTGTATTAATCGGTCAGTGCCGGTTGGCATATTAAGGTCTAAGCTTTACCACTAATCACATTTTGTGGCAATTTTATAGTTTTCACAAGCTATTCATGCCAAGTTGATTCGTGCCTTTCTAACCTGAAAAGTTAAGTTGAATTAAGGCTGCCGGTTTAGAAACCCGAGAAGAAGAGGCGAAGAAGCGAGAAGAAAATAGCATTGCGGTCGCGGGGCTACGAGAATTTAGTAGTCTTTGCAGTACCGCAACTTCTGAAGCTGTCCTGCAACCCTCGGTTTGACCTTTTTGAGCCATTTTTGTATTTTCCCTGAATTTCCCTTCATGTAATAGTGGGCAGTTCATACATTTTTGTAATTTTGGTTATTTTAGGCAGTATATAAACCCCAACAAGACTTTGTAAAGAAGACCTAAACTCCTTGATCAGAAATACATTTTTCTAGGCAGGAACTTTCCCGCCTCTTTCATTCTCTTTCATTTACCCTCACTTTCTCTCATTTTTCTACTGCGAAGCACCTAGGATGTGACTTCGGAGGATGAGTGGCTAAACCCACTTCATCCTTGAAGAGGAAAGTTCTGCTTGGGGAGGGTTCAAGGGTTACGAGGTTTCTCCATGACCCCGATGCAGTTATTTATTGTCATTTATGTGTCTCCTTCCAACCTTAGGTTCAAATCCCTTAGATGCTCTTGAATGACCTATACTTGGCAATCATTTAGGGTTCAGTGGATGCTTATTGTTAGATCATTGAGATTCATTAATTCTTGTAAGATGGTCAAAGGGAGATAGGTTTTTCCTTTACTTTGAACCATTAATGCTCAATAAATTCCATATTTCAAAAGGAAAATTATTAGGGGTCCAGTTTTTATAGCCAAATGAAGATCTGGTTCGGGAAATGACTATAGGTCATCCTCTCCAACGTGAAGAAAAGGGTCTGAGAACCTCTTAGTTACCTTTAGGACCCAATGCCAGTAGCCTGATGCTTCAAGGATCTTTCTTTTATATTTCACTTCACTTCATTTCCAGTTTTCAACCATCAAACCCTAGTGTTTTTACAAAACCCTTAAAATCCAAAACAAATTCACCATTTTGAACATCCTTTGTAAAGTCAATTTGTGTGAAAAGCTACGTACATGTTCGTACAGAACCCCTTTATCTTTGCGATAGCCATGCTATAGTAATAGGAGGAATTAGATGAATATTGTTGATTCGAGGATACCCTCCCAGGTGCCTGAATCACACGGTACCATCCTATCTTTTGAGATTATAGGGATGACGACGATACCCGGGGTGTAACTCAATGACAAAGTCTACATCCCTCTACGGAGGTAATCCCAGTATTTTGTCCTGAAAAACGTCCTCAAACTCACAAACCACCCGAGGTAGGCTTAAACCTTGTCCTGCCTCGTCCTCAAAGGTAAGGCTTGCAAGCCAACCTATCAACTGTCCGTGCCACCTAAAGTTGTACACGGCTTGGGGTAAAACATCATGCTTATCCCCCTGAAAAGTAACACAAATACCATCCCGTGTGTAGGGATTAATCCTCCTACGATCACAATCAAAGATGACTCTATGTGCTGTCAACCAATCCATGCCAAGAATGACATCAAAGTCTGATATGTCCATCACCCAAAGGTCCACCGTGAGCAGAATCCCTGAGATCTCTAACTCACAATCCCAATATATCTTATCAATCCTCACCCTAATTCCTAGGGAAGAACTCACATGTAATGGCTTTCCCAAGGATTCAACCCTTAAGCCCAAAGCATTTACACAAGATGCAGTAATAAATGAATGAGATGCACCATAATCAAACAATACTCTTGCCCATAGGCATGAGAGTAAAAATATACCTTGCATAACCGACTGATCTGGAATGTCAGTTTGCGGTGTAACGGCGTAGACACGCCCCTGAGTCCCTAAAGTCCCGACCTGTGAGCCTTATCCTCGACCTCGACCTCGACCTCAACCCATACTCTAGCCTCTACGCGGCTTTTTGCTTGTGACATGGTAGGTGCACATTTAGTACCACGAGACTAATACGGTTTCCCCCTAGCCCATGTTAGGGTAAAAAGGAACAAACTGTGTCTAAGTGCGTCTCACTGATGATTGGGACTGTAGTTTCTCATAACTCTGGGACCTATGCCTCTATGGGCAGTCCCGTTTCATGTGCCAAGATGATGGCAATGGAAACATGTCATCGGTCCTAACCAAGGAACAAAATTTCGGTTTTTTCGACCGAAATATTGTCAACCGATAGTCGATTGCCAAAAAATTGGAGAAAAATTGGAAAAATTGTAGAAATATCGGCAAAATATCGAAAATTCCCGATATTTTAGTGAAATTTCGAGACTATATCACACACGCACATGTGCTGGAATTTCTGAAAAAATATCGGTAAAATATCGGAGATGTATCGGTAAATATCGGAGAAATATCGGTAAAATATCATAAATATTGGAGATATATCGACTATTTTGACTTAAATCAAATCCAACGGTTAGAATTAAATCACAATGGTTTTTTGACAATCCAATGGCTATTTTGACTCCAAAAAATTCTATAAATACCCTAAAATCATACAATTTCTTTACAAACTCATTCATACACATCCAAGCTCCATTTGACTTTCAAATTATTTTTTCTTTGTGATTTATCTCAATATTTTGAAGATCTTGTTATGAATATTGTCTTCATTAAGATGGGATCACTTCATCAAATAATGTAATGGAGCCACATCGGTCTTCATTTTGGTTTTAAATGACTATTGTAATGTAGTTTCTCAATAAATTATAATGAATATTGTCTTCAATAAGTGTGCAGTTTCTTATTTATGTCTTTTTTATAGTTCAACAAAGCATTTCCATAAATTTCAAAGTATTTTTGTTAATTTTCGCTTTGCCGATATTTTTGTCAAAATATCCACTGATATTTCCGATATATCCGTAATTACTGATATTTTGTTTCTTGGTCATAACTGGCTAAGAGCCCTGATCTGGCCTTGGCCTTGGTAGCCGTGACCTTGTCCCTGAAATCCTATTGGAATAGAAGTCTTCTGGTTCTTTCTTGAACTAGAAGAAGGCTAACCCTCCTTCCTCTTGTCACTGACACTCGTATCTCGGATGCTCTGTGCATCATCTATCTCTCTCTCTATGGCCATAGAGTCCATGTTTTGCAGGAGGAATCCCATAATCTTGCCCTAGATGGACAATTTTAGACCATCCTCAAACTTTCTCACCTTGGCCATGTTTGTGGCCACATAATCATCCCTGAAACGTGCTAATTCAGTGAAATTAGCTACGTATTCGAGTATGGTCATAGTTCCTTGTTTCAACTCTAGGAACTCCTGAGATTTTGCATGCCTAGCAGATGTTGGGAAAAACTTACTCATGAAGAGCTCTCAGAACTCTCTCCATGTCATCGTCTCCAGATCCCTTGAGACTTTAATCCAATCCCACCATACCTGGGATTCACCCTCTAGCTGAAATGTAGCTAGCCTGATCCTTATGGCATAGGAGGTAATCTCCATAGCCTCCAAAACCCTTTCAACTCGTCGGAACCAATGATCAGCTACCATTGGATCCCCTCCCACTATGAATGTCGGAGGATGATATGCGATAAACCTTTGGAGGTGCTTGGTCTCCGACCCTAAGCCGGCACCAACATGTGCAATAGCGTGGCTGCGGCAACCACCAGCCTCTATAAGGAGCTGTTGGTAGCGGGCGGTTTGCACAGTGGGCGACCCTGCGTCCCCTTCCTCGACTTGCCGTTTACATGTCAAATAGAAATTGAATTTCTTTGCTTGTTCAATTAAGTGCATATGCCACTACTAATATACATCTGTCTGAACTAACATGTTCATTTATTTACGAACCCGTAGGTTATTTTCTCACCACAGTGTTCAGCATTTCCATATATCTTGTTACGAGTATATAACACAATATCATGCGTATCTATCACATAATAATTCATCGGAATGCACAATGAATGCATGATCTAAGCAGTGCCCATCAAGTCTTAGTATACTGAGCTCTTTGATATTGAGCTATACTAGCCAGTATCGACGTGAGCTCTAGGTATTTATAAACCTATGCTCTGATACCATGATGTGATGCCCTATATCTCGGGGTGTCATTTTTTTTTTGTCACTGTATGAAGTCTGTCTTGACAGAGCATCTCTTTCATGCTCGCCCAGCCTTGTCGCGATGCAACACAGTGCTCGACCAAACCACAGCCGCCTTACTTTCGAGATACCTATAGGTGCTAGGAAAAACTCTCGGTTGTGACCTTGTCGGTAAAGCGGGACCCCTGACCATAATTGAACTCTATCGCAACATAGTTCCATAACTATGCCATTTGTCACGCCCCAACCACACTTGTGGATGAAGGAAATTCTTGGCTATCTTGGGACTCTTTACTGCTTTTCGGACATTGGTGGTTCCCGAGTCTTATAAGCTGAATCAAAATATCATATTCAAAGATACAAAAATAAAACTACCAGTAGTGGTGTTTACGATGTCAATACATACGATTACGAGTCCCATTTACATATAGATGTAAAAGCTGTACATTTACATTTACATAATCGAGGCGCCAAAACCTACCGTGATGGACCCTACAAGTGTCTTGGCCCGGTATCTGAGAAGATTCGCGGCATCCTCCTTTTGTACCTCTGAAGTTAAAACCCGTGCTAAGCTTTACGCTTAATAGGAAACATATGACTAATGCTCATTTACAGTAAGCATATAACGATAGCCAAATATCTGATGGCGGATATCGAATTTATCATGGATTCATACAACGAAACATACACATACTTGTATTTTATAAACGGAGACTTATACTTGTTCGGATCTCCATAGAGTTACACCATGGCTATACTTGTGGAGGTACCGTAGGTACTCTGAACTTATACTTATGCAGAGGTACCCGCGGAATTACTACAGACGAAACGATGTACATTATTTTACTCTTATTAGTTGTCGGGCTCTTATCATATAAGCGTTTTACGACTACACAGACGATGTGTAAGGAATAGGTAAGACCTGACCTGATAAGTGCCCAGAAGATGCCCGATCACGATGCGAGTCTTTGTAGCCTGGCGAAGTGTCGAGCGCGACCCGAGGAGTGTCGTTGCACTAATCAAGGTATCGGAAATTGCTAATCCAGTACCGAAGTACTAAATGTGCCAAAGCATGGTCAGAGAGTGTCGTCGCACTAATCAAAGAGTACCAAAGTACTATACATGCCTGCCCACGTAATAGAGGTGTCGTGTCATTTAATATCCAGTCTTAGGCAGTCTTACAACTATGTGTTCAGGAACTTACTATCTTATCGTAGGGCATTAAGTTTGCCAATATCAAACTCGTAGAGGCAGCAAGGTACGTTGTGTTTTTCACATAGTTCCATTCTTATTTGAACCCCCATTTGTCATTTATTAGGGTTCTATACTATCGGTGTACGAATCTGGGGCTTAACAATGCAAGGGTATAAAAATCAGGGCTGCCAGAAGCATCGGTACCAATACCACTTTGATCGGTACCGGTGCAATGCGCTACGTGAATCGTACACCACTTACCTTTGATGCAGGGTACCACTTTGTTTCTGTCGAGGGGTACCGGTAGCCACTTCCCGATACCTTGCCAATACGGAAGTGTTTTGCCCAAAAATGGCAGATTTTTCCATTTCTCACCCACAAAACTCAAATAACTTCCTCCAAACTCATGTATCTCATAATCCACCATGGAATCCTATCCAAACCACTCCAATAATGGGTTAGAATCAATAAAAACCCCCTTTCCCCCAAGTTAGGGCTTTTCCCCAAGATCAAAATCACAAAAGGGAAAGTTAGGGTTTTTGATTTCTTACAATCCATACAAATCCATGCTCAAAGGGAGGATTCCATCATCTTATAAAAACTGAGGTTTTATGACCCAACTTTCAACACATCTAGGGTTCTGATGAATTCCCCAACTAAACTACTAGAAATGGAACAAACTAATACCCATACAAAAGTTAAAAATCCATACCTTACCATACAAAATCATAGCAATCCATACAATCTATACCAAAATCATAGTTTCCATACTCCCAACAAATACTCACACTCTTTAACACCTCAAACCCTAGCTCGGAACTGAATCGAGGCGAATCCATAGAAAATCATAGCAATCCATACCCAAAACCATACTAACGATTCCACACAAAACTTAACAAGTTCCATACAAAAATCATAGTTTCCATACTCCCAACAAGTACTCACACTCTTTAACACCTCAAACCCTATCTTAAGGAACTAGATCCAAAGATTGAGAATCCATAGAAAATCACTTGTAATCCATACCCAAACCATACTAATGATTCCATACAAAACTTAACAAGTTCCATACAAAAATCATAGTTTCCATACTCCCAACAAGTACTCACACTCTTTAACACCTCAAACCCTAGCTCAAGGAACTAGATCAAGAACCCAAGAATCCATAGAAAATCATCCCAAAACCATACTAATGATTCCATACAAAACTTAACAAGTTCCATACCTTCCCTCTTCTTTTCCTTCTTCTTCCTCTTCTTCTTCTCTTCTCCTCTCTTCTTCACGTTTTGGTCTCCCTTCTTAGACAAAAAAAAAAAAAGAAAAAAGAGATATTTTTGGTCTCATCCCCTTTTTATATTTAATTTTTCCTTTTATTGCACTTTGGTCCTCCATCTCTCCTCTATTTGAAAATCAAGTTATGCATATTTCACTTTAACCTATAATCTTCTTATCTCATGACTTTTATATCCCATTTTGACAAATTACAAATATTACCCTTGTATCTTGTACAAATTCTGAGTTTCGAAATTTTCTCACTTAACAAAAAAAATAATTTGCGAAATATTTCAAAATGTCCTTATAATATACCCTAATTATGTTTAAAAACAACTAGGGTGTATTTCGGGGTGTTACAGTCACGACACAATTACAATCTATCGCGACATAAAAACCCCTGGTCGTGACCAACCTTTGTCGTGACATGAAAACTTAGGCCGGACAAAAAGACCTCCTGTCGAGACAATTCTCTGTCATGACATAGAATAACTCTGTCACGATAGAAAACACCCCTCGGTCGTGGCCTTGTCGCGGCAGCAAGCTAGGAATCCCTGTCGTTACACGGGGACCTTTATCACGACATTGTCATGACAATGCACAGGAATCCTTGACGCGACATAAAAACCTCTGTCGCGACAATCAAATTCTATTGATAACCTTCTTGCTACTCCTGGGCACTTCCAGCCTTTCTCGACACTTGACTCCCTCAATGCACAATGGCTTGGTCCTTCAGCGGACCAAAAACAACACACTAAGATTACACAAAATTTTACATTGAACAAGCTAAGGAGGTTAATTACAACTCTTTTCCTTCGCATAGACAGAAATTGGATAAATTGTCCAGGATTTTACAAAATACACAATAAAGCCATAATCTGGCCTTCTTCACCACTAAGGTTTCAGATGAGTTCCATCTCCTGGTGTATCTCCAATACCTGAAATATTTTCCCACAACGGGGTGAGTAATGCCCAGTAGAGAAATTCTCCTACAAGGGATACTCCCCACCTAAGTGCACATACAATGCCATGATTCAACATTTATAAACACATTGAGCAATAACATATACATTTATACATGAATGCTCACATGTCATGCCAGTATCCTGAGCCCTCGCTGACTCCCTCACACATGCATATGCTATGTATGGAAAATTTCATTGCAAAACAAAAGATTTTTGTTTTATAATTCAAGTCATTGGACAACCTCTGATAAATCGTTTTATTCAAAAGCCATGTGTCTTTTGTGGGTAACAAACTTCAGAGATCTCCTCACAATTCATATTGCCTTCGACACTTTCATGGAGCTTTCACATTTGGATACATATGTAACCAAGGATGTGGTATCACATGAGGGGTGTCTATCCGCTGCTTGTTACTGCAGGCATAATTAAGCCGTCTGCGACTACAGGGCGTTGTCCATAGACATAGCCCACCATTTAAACACCAAACACAGTGCTAATTCATGCCATGAACTCACACCCATTTCACGCGATGTCCCCGTGCATATGCAATGTAGAAATGCCACTGCATGTTCTTTCATGTTACATGCATATGAGAACTACATGCAACATTTACAATTCATGGATAATTATATCTACTGCATATAATTCACATCCATCATATAATTCATATTAATACATCAAGTAAGCATATATCAACATGATTTTCACATAACCTACACGTCATTCAAGCAAGCAACAACACACAAACTGGATCTTCATGCATCGACCCAGAAACAACACATACAATTCAGCATGTTAGTCCATATCCACGTAATGACCATGCAGATGTCACGCTGATCCATGGTTTTAACCTGGCACAACTTGTTCCAAAAGCTACTGCAGTTCGACGAAAAGACCCCTGGCCCGGGTCCTTAAATCATCAATAATTTGATCACAACTATTCTTGAACTAGCCCCACCGTTAGGGCTATACCTCATGGCCATTGAATGACCCTTAGGCAAAGAATAACCAGAGTAGGAGAAAAACTTTACCTCTTGGAGTGCAGACTAGCTCACTTTCTGACCTGTCGAACCTCTCGCTGTTCGAACACTAGAGACCAATAGAAGCTAGACCTCCTTTCCTCCTCTTTTCCTTTCTTTCCTTCTTTCATTTTTATTTTCTCTCCTTAATTCCTTTCTTTTCCGTTCTGCTCCTCCTCTGCTGAACTGATCTATCTTTTCCATTCGATGTTTCCTTTCAACGAATTGATTCTCTACTTCTCTATTTTGGTGACACATGGTTTCCATGTGTCATTCTCATAATGCCTTCCTTTTACAAGTTATCCTTCCCATTTGACACATGGTCACCATGATCTTTGCCATGTGGCATCCACACCCACATGGCTCCTCATGTGATAAACATGATGCCATGTGGCATCATGCCACATGTTACCCCGTCATTTGTTTTTTTTGCCTCGAAATACGTAAAATTTCAACCATCTCGGAATTCAACGTAATTCGCTAGTGTAACTAGATTTCATGAGATGAGCTCAACGATGTGGTACGTGTCATCATCCGAGATCTAAAGAAATTCCCAGACTTGTAGCTTGTACTGTAACGGTAATCCATCGTTTCACTTTACCTAGGTTTTCACACTTCCAGAATTATTTTGGCAATGGTAGATGGAAACTCACCAAAGGAACGATGGTCGTTGCAAGAGAAGAAGTTTGTTGTATGTTGTATAAGACCCAAGGGAAGATTTGTAAAAATGGGTTGCAGTAGACTCCTCGCCAAGTTTGTGGTATTGGAGACTTGGTCACATGAGTGAGAAGGGGCTAAAAATTTTGGCAAAGAAGAACTCCATTCCCTTTGCCAAAGGTACACTACTTGATCCTTGTGATTATTGCTTACTTGGAAAGAAAAATAGAGTTTCATTTAGGAGCAAATCTACCAAGAAGTTAGAAATACTAGAACTTTTATATTATGATGTTTGTGGTCCCATAGAGGTTGAAAGTTTAGGAGGATACAAATATTTTGTAACTTTCATTGATGATGCTTCAAGAAAAACATGGTTGTATTTGTTGAATCAAAAGACCATGTATTCTAGAACTTTCAATAGTTTCATGCCATGGTGGAAAGAGAAACCGGAAAGCCCTTTAAGTGCCTTCATACAAATAATGGAGGTGAATACATTTCCTATGAATTCAGAGAATATTGCTCCAAACATGGGATTCAACATGAGAAGACGGTCCCAGGCACCCCTTAACACAATGGTGTAGTATAAAGAATGAATCGCACCATTGTGGAGAAAGTCAGATGCATGTTGCGAACTGCAAAGCTTCCTAAGTTATTTTAGGGAGCAGTTGTGCTTACTGCTTGTTACCTTGTCAACATAAGTCCTTCAGTTCCACTCGGGTTCGATATCCCAAAGAAGGTGTGGACGGGTAAAGAAATTTCTTATAACCATATGAAGGTGTTTGGGTGCAAAGCATTCATACATGTACCAAAGGAGCAAATGATGAAGCTAGATGATAAAGCCATACCATACATCTTCTTTGGCTATGGAGATAAGGAGTTCGACTACAAATTTTAGGACCTGGAGATGAGGAAAGTTATTAGAAGCAGAGATGTTGTCTCATGAAGATTAGATAATGAAAGATTCTAACAAAGAAGAGCAGCAGTTATAAAAGTTACTATGGATGTAACTATTGATCCTCCCCTACAATTCACAGGTGAAGAAGATGCTCAGAATGAGGGTGATACTCCAGAAGCAAGACCTGATGATAGTGATGAAGAGAGCACACCATTACAGGAGCATGATGATTAGGGGGAGCAGGTTCCAAGACAGGAGAATGAATAACCACAACTCAAAAGATCAAACCAAGAGCACAAGCCAAGTACCAGATATCCATCCTCGTAATACATTTTGTTGACTAATAAGGGGGAGCTAAAGAGCTTCCAGGAAGCACAAACTCATAAAGATAAGAGTAGTTGGATGAAAGCCATGTATGAAGAGATGGACTCCCTCCAGAAAAACACTACTTATGAGCTCGTGAAATTACCTAAAGGGAGGAAAGCCTTGCGGAACAAATGGGTGTACAAGCTGAAGAAAGATGGCAAGAGCACAGTGAAATAAAATGCGATTAACAGTGAGGCTTTGACCATAAAGAGAGTATTGATTTTGATGAAATCTCATCTCCTGTTGTAAAATTCTCATCAATCCGAACAATCTTAGGGTTAGTAGCTTATCAAGACCTCGAGATAGAGTAGTTAGATGTCAAAACTGCATTTCTCCATGGTGATTTGGAAGAAGAAATCTACTTGCAATAATTAGAAGGTTTTGAAGTCAAAGGGAAAAAGGACATAATTTGTAAATTGAAGAAGAGTCTGTATGGGTTGAAGCAGGCTCCATGACAATGGTATAAGAAGTTCGACTCATTCATGGTGGGTCATGGGTACCAAAGAACTGCAATAGACTATTGTGTCTACTTCAAACAATTTCTTGGTGAGAAGTTTATTATCCTATTATTATATGTAGACAATATGTTGATAGTTGGCTAGGACGGAGCACAAATCAGTAAGTTGAAGGAAGAGTTAGCTAAGTCCTTTGAAATGAAGGATCTTAGCCCAACTAAGAAAATTTTAGGAATGGAGATCACTCATGAAAGGAAAAATAGAATATTACGGCTATCATAAGAAAGTTACGTTGAACGGATTCTTGAAAGATTCAACATGAAAGAGGCTAAGCCAATCACCACGCCTCTTGGTGGTCATTTCAAACTCAGCAAGAAGTCGTGTCCTTCAACAAAAGAAAAAAAGAAGGAAATGACTGGTATTCCATATTCGTCAGCAGTTGGAAGCCTCATGTATGCTATGGTTTGTACACATCCAGACATAGCTCATGTAATTGGAGTAGTGAGCAGATTTTTGGCAAATCTTGGCAAAGAACATTGGGAAGTAGTGAAATGGATCTTTAGATATCTAAGGGGAACTTCCAAACTTTGTTTATGTTTTGGAAAAGGAAAACCAGTTCTTAAAGGCTACACAGATGCAGATATGGCCGGTGATCTTGATGGCAGAAAATCTACATCACAGTTTATTTGTTTGCTTTTGGCCAGGGAGCCGTATCATGAGCGATCGAGTTGCAAAAATGTGTTGCTATCCTGGCGAAGTCGAGATATATAGTTGCCATTGAAGGCGGCAAAGAAGATATTGTGGATGAAGACTTTTTTTCAAGGGCAGTACGAAACAAGATGAGTATGTGGTATATTGCGATAGTCAAAGTGCAATGGACTTGAGCAAGAATGCCACCTATCACTCCAAGACAAAGCATATTGAAGTCAGATATCACTGGATTCGTGATGCTACATAAATGAAACGCTTCCAATTCAAGAAGATTCACATAGACAATAATACAACTGACATGATGACAAAAGTCATTCCAAAGCAGAAGCTGGAGTTATGTTCCAAGCTCGCTGGCATGGAATCCTATTAAGGATTAAGGTGAATTCCTTCCTTCTGGTGTTGAATGGGTCTAGGGAGGGAGATTTGATGGGATCCATCACAATTTGATTTTTTTTTAAGAGACATACTTTCATGAAACATGAAAGCATGTCTCCTTGTTTTCTCACTTGTGGCTCCTTTTTTTGAGCAAGATGTCTTCTCCCCTTGACCTATAAATAGGCAAGTGAGAAGCTTAGAAATATCATCCAAGAAATCCAAGCGAGATAGAGGGAGAAGAGGGGGAAAAAGGGAGGAGAAAATATTAGAGAGAAAGTTGAGAGGGATATTCTCAATTGAGAAATTTCCACACTAGGGGAGTGTGAGGTTATCTCTAATTTCAAGTGCATACCCTAAGATTAGAATATTTTTGGGAGGAATTGTACTGCATACCACTTTAAGATAGTGAAGAATTGTTCGGAGTTCGTCCCGAGGTTTTTCCCTTCACCTTGAAGGGTTTTCCACGTAAATCTAGAGTTCTTCATTTCTATATATATTTTCTTGTACAGGGTACTATTCACATATATGGTCTACTCACGTATACGAGTACTATTCACATATACGGGACTATTCATTCGACGTCAACAAATACTATAAGAGAGTAGTATTAGAGCAGTAGAAGTTGATCCTTCATCATCCCCAACAGATTTGCCTCTTTTGTTCTGGTTGCCTTCCCTCTCTTCAAATCTTCCTAGAACATTTAGCCCTTCACCATGTTGCTTGATTATGCTTTCCATTAGCTTTAAGATTTAACTCCTTGGAGTAGGCTGCCCCCATTACTTCTTCAACAGACGAAGTTTCCTTACCATACTTCAAAGTATCACATAGCTGATCATATTGCTTTGGCAAGGAATTTAGCAAGAAAATAGCCTGATCTTCCTCATCTATTTTTACATCAAGATTCTCCAAATCAGCCACCAAATTGGTGAACTCATCAACATTTTCATCCATGGTTTTTGACTTATCCATCTTGAATCCGTAGAACTTTTGCTTCAGGTAGATTCGGTTAGGAAGGGCTTTAGTCATGAACAATTGCTCAAGTTTGAGCCACATTTCAGCTTCAGTCTTTTCCTTAATCACATTTCTTAGAATCTGGTTACACAGACTGAGAATTGTTGTGTTCCTTGCCTTCTTTAAGATCTCAGCCTATTCTTTGGCTTCTAATGAAAGTGACATCTTGGTCTCCCCTTTCAAAGCCTCATCTAGGCCCAACTTCCCCAAATGTGCCATCATTTTTTCTCTCCACAAGTTAAAATCGTTCTTGCCATAAAACTTCTCCACATCAAACTTGGAAGTTGACATTTTGACTTGAGTTTTGGCCAGTAACTCTAATCACGTACACAACTCCCACTCTGGTGCAAAGAAGTTTCCAAGAACCTTGATTCTTGATTGAGTTCTTCCTTGAACACTGAACTTGGCTATGATACCAGTTTGTGAGGAATTCCCCTGTTATCTGAAACCAATTTGGAACACTTTAGATCTACGCAGAAAGTTCCAAGCTGTTTCTAAGAAAAAACTCTAGAAGCCCAGAACACCTTCTGATGGCAGATTATCTACAGAAACTCAATCAGGAAAACTAACAAACACCTTACGTACATTATTCTTCTCAACCAAAAGTAACTAACTCACCCAAGGAAACGACTATAACAAAAAACAGTTACAAAATTAGGATCACTTCTTTCACAAACACACCCAATACCATGAACATGTCTAAATCCTCTAAGGAGTCTCAAAACTCTACCTTTAAGGCTAGCTAGTACAAACTATATTCTTTGGCGCACCAAGATGGATTCGAGGATCATATCGAAGGGTTGAAACCCCCATCCCCTCCCCTCCCCTCCCCACCCCACCAAGAAAACAACTGGTGCGATAAATCCAAAATTTGTGTCATACTGGCGATTTGACGGCATGATCTAGAGCTTCTAATGCTCTTATCTTAATACATACCAACCTATGTATTTTCCTTTGTTCCAATATGGTCTTGCAGATATCGAATAAACTCGACGACAACGAGTGGTCTCTAGCAATATATAGTGATATCAGGGACCTGATGCCACAATTGCTAAAATCATATGGGTTCAATTTATCCTTGGGGAGCTTAATTTGTCTATCATCAACCTCTTCTCCGATAATATGGTGTTCAAAGTGCCACACAACTAACAGCAAATCCTGTGCATCATGCTCGAAGCAAACATATTTAAATTGATCTTCATTTCATACATGACAAGGTTATTTAACAAGCACTCTCCATACAGTACATCCATTCCTCAAACCAGACAATTAACTGATATCTTCACCAAACACTTACCAAGCTCAAAGGTCTTCACATTTGCACCAAGCTAGCTCTGCATTGCCCCTCACCCTTTGAGCTTGAGTGGGGATGGTATACTTACAGAACAAACACAGGTGCCACATAGTTAGAAACTGACTGCAGTTGCAGGCTTGCAGCTTTTTAGGGTTGATTAACTTTTTAGTTAGGGATGTTATGGAAGGTCAAGCAGATGTGTTATTCTTGAACTGTAAGCGGTTGCATGTACTCCATAAATACTCGTGTATGAGTTGATATTTGTTTTCAAGCTTTCTGCTGCTAGCCAAACTCGTTAAAACACTTTCAATTCAAAGCTTTTCTGCTGCTAGCCTAACTCGTTAGAACACTTTCAATTCAAACCTACCGACTGTCATTTTTAGAAATATTATTAAAGAATTGTTGTCTTTATTTGAAAACACCAATAAAACCCATATCATATTGACAAGCAAATAATATATTGCATTTTGGAAATTATAAGTTGATTTTTACATCCCTTCAAATCTCTCTCTTTTCTCTTAGAGAAAAAAAAATATACTAAGGAACTGAAAAGGTATTTGGTTATTTAAAAAAGGATTTTAATTAGAAAAATTACCTATCATAGCACCAGTTTTCCATGAATTGAGAAAGTAACTCGATAGCATCCCACTCTATCCCATGAGTTCCACTAACTAGACTCTCATCCTGTCTAGTTAGCATACTTTGAAGCGCATGACCAAATCCATGGAAGAGGATATTAACCTGCAAAATGTGGCTATCTTTTTGTTAAATGAACAAGAAAAATACCCAAAAAAAAAAATCAATCATGATGTTTGCTTCATGCACCTTGGTTTAAAGCTGATTTAGATTCTTTCTATATTGTTTCTCTTTTACCGATAAAAGTAAAAGATTATACCTCCACTCATGCATACTTCGTTTTACCAATTGAAAAAAAAAAAAAAACTAGGCCCTCTTACGTATATAATTAGCACTTAGTTCTTTGATAGTAAATGCATCATAAATATATGATGGAAATTTTCTTATGGAATTTCCGTGTAAATCCAATTGTTCTTGTGTTGTTTTGCTTATTGCTTATTCTCCTTTTTTTTTAACAAATTCTTATCATAGCAAACTAATTATAATCTTGAAAATGACAATGAAATATGATATTCCACTATTGGATCACGGCACTATATTTCTATTATGGATTTAGATGATGCACTATTAAGGTTTGTAGGATACCCTCATTGTGGACATTATAGGGAAAACAACATAAGAATTGAAAATCTTATCTCAAATTCATCTTTATTTATCAAATCAATTCTACAAAACGTTCTTAAGGAGAAAATCACAATTGCATAATGATTAAGGTTGGAGAAATTATGTATGACTAAAAACCTAAGAGGTAATTTGTAGTCAAAGCAATGATTGTATTCTCATGATATGTTAGAAGTTATATCTTTGATAAAGGCCATGGCGTTTAAGTATGATGAAGAATATTTAAAGTTGATTTTATTATATTCGTTGTCTTCTACTTTTGGAAATATTAGGGATACTATTTTGTATGATTGTGACCCCCTTATTTTGTATGAGAGAAACCTGCATCATTACCTTAATTACTTGTTGATTGCTCTCCCCCAATTGCTATTCATAAAAAGACTTCACAAGAGACATAGTATGACACTTCTATTAGTTACTTTGATATTTGGACATCTTACTTATTATCATGTCGATAATGGAAAAGTGGAATCTAGATTTATAAAGTGTGTTTTTCTTAGCTATAATATGGAACAAGAGATGTAAGCTATGGTGTCTAGGAATAAGGAAAGTCATAGTAAAAATGTTATTTTTATGAAATTGCTATGCTTCCTAACATATCTTCGAGAGATTCTAGAGACAGAAACCTATATAGATCAAGCACATAAGTGGAGTTTAAGATTGGGACAAGATCTACACTAAAGTCTGCATCTGATCTAGCTTAGAGATGCAAGGTGATAGGGTTTGAAAAATAAAGCGCCGCAGACTATGACTAGGCCGGAGCGGGCGCATAAAGCAGCGACACTAGCGTCGGCCAAGCGACGGTCCGCAGCTGAAAAATTTGGTTATGGATAATTGAGAGAAAGCCCGTGATACTTGAATCAGTTGAATTTCGCGATAAGAAAGTAGAATAATCCCACATAACATTATCCTGTGGATCTAACTAAATCTTTAATTAAATCTCATCAAGAGGAAAGCAGGATAATTCTCAATATATTATCCTGCAAAATCAACTAAATCTCACCAATAAAGGAAGCAGTAATTCTCAATAATATATTATCCTGCCCAAATCCGAAATCAAATCTCTGATAAGGAAATGAGATAATTCTCAATAATATATTATCACACAAATCGACCAAATCTAGTAATAAGGAAAGTAGGATAATTCTCAATAATATATTATCATAAATCAACTAAATCTCACGATAAAGGAAAGCAGAGGATAATTCTCGATAATATATTATCCTGCCGTCAATCAAAATCACCAATAAGGGAAGTAGGATAATTTCTCAATAATATATTATCCTACTTGCCAAATCGACCAAATCTACCAATAAGGGAAACGAGGATAATTCTCAATAATATATTATCACTTAAATCCAATCAAATCTCTGATAAAGGAGGTAGGATAATTACAAATAGCTATTCCTTGATATCTCTTTCTAAATCCGATAAAGCGATAAATATCCCATCGATAGGAAAGAATCCTTACTACCCTCGAGTGGGAATAATATACACTATAAATGCGGGGCCACGGTGAAGATGCATACTCATATGCAACACATTCGCCCTCTAAGCGATCTCTTTTCTCTCGAAAGCCGGCTTAGGCATTGGAGGCGACCACGAGGCATAAGCCCTCGCCGACCCTTGCTTCTTTGTTTTGCGAGGAGTGCTACGACCAAGGTTTGCGAGATCGGTATTGTAGCGGTCATACTTCGGTCGAGACGATCAGGCCAGCCTGTGGCCCTGAAACGTCAGGGTCGGCCCAGCGACCCTACCGCGCTCGGCCAGTTCGGTTGAAAAAGCATCATCGATTGGCGCCAAATGCGGCCAAGGCGACAATTCCTTTACAAATATAAGCGATTTCTCGATTCGCGATGGTATCGACTTGGAACCTGGCGGGAACGCGCTAATCCTCCAGGATGCGGGACCCGACCGATCAAGCGCGGACGGCCGACCTCCGGCCGCGTTACAGAAGCAATGCAAGCTAACCTGAGCGAGGTGGGGGCGCTCGCCTCACCCGACCGGCTTGATAGAAGAGTTAGAGCAACTTACGGGCGGATGCAACGCCCACGGGAGACCGCTACGAGTTCGGGAAGGATTCTGACTTCCCTTCTCATGAAGAGCGGCGCCCAACTCCCACAGCGAAGTCAACAAGAAACTAAGCGGAATCTTCAAGTGGATCCGTGACGATCAAACCGACCCTTCATCTCACCCGGATTTCGGTTCACGCACGAAAGAAAAATATACACAAAGAATAAGCCCAGCGGCAACAAACGCCATTTATAAGAAGGCGAAAGCACTCGAAGTCACCGAGCGTTCCAAAATTCCCATCAATCCGCATTAAAGGCGATCGGCACCTTTCAAAGAGAATCGGAAGTCGATTGGCCGCATCACGTGATTCAATCAAGCGGGTCATTACTGAGCCATTTCGATTCAGACGACTCATCGAGCGGAGCGATAACGCATGGGCGAGCTCTGCACCAGTTCTGAATTGGCGAGCTACGCTGGCGGATTCGCGACAAGCTCCTCCTAGCGGTGCACATGGACGAACTACGCTTGGCTATCGGGTGGCGGGCCAGTCCGCCGGCCTGAGCCCGCGGCGCTGCGAGTCGGTCGGCTCGAGTACGTTGCCCACTAAACCCTGGCCGAGCCCGCGTTGCTCACTCACGGCGGTGATCTACTCAACACATGCCGCATTTGCCTAAACCGTCCGGATCAACCCATTTGGTAGAGCATCACCAAGGCCAGCGCCGCAGGCCAGTTGCTCACTCTGACGGCGATCTATCAACCGCAGCCACATTTGCCTAAATGGTGGGATCAACCCATTTAGGCTGGAGCAGCCACCAAGGCCTGCGTATGAGCCAGATTGCTCACTCGACGAGGTGATCTCTACTCAGCTACAGACCCGCATTGCCTCGCAGTCGGATCGACCCATTTGGTGGAGCAGCCACCAAGGCCACCGCGCCATGAGCCCTAGTTGCTCACTTTGATGAGCTCTTCCTACAACTCACATGGGCGACTCCTGCTCAGCAATTCCTTTCGGGCCGAGCTCTACTCGAGCGAGTTCACTTTTGACCAGAGGCTCTTGTGATTCACTTGGGCCGAGCTCTGCTCGACAATTCACTCGGACCGAGCTCTACTTTCAGCCAGTTCACTTTGGCAGGCTCTTCCCCCGCAGTCCTCGGCCAGCTCTCCCCAACAGTTCACACGGACGAGCTCACGCCTTCTATCAACATTGTGAGCTCTTACGGCGGTTCACTTGGGCCAGGCTCAGAAGCCAGTGTTCACGTGGCGAGCTCTTCCTCCGATTCACATGGGCGAGCTCACACGCTTCTATCAACATTGACGAGCTCTTCCTGCCAGTTCACTTGGACGAGCTCCGCTCAACTTGACGAGCTCTTCCTCCAGTTCACACGGACGAGCTCCTGCCTCCTATCAACATTGACGAGCTCTTCCTGCCAGTTCACTTGGACGAGCTTCGCTCAACTGTTCACATTGACGAGCTCTTCCTACCAGTTCACTTGGACGAGCCCCTGCCTCCTATCAACATTGACGAGCTCTTCCTTCAGTTCACACGGACGAGCTCCTGCCAACTATTCACATTGACGAGCTCTTCCTGCCAGTTCACTTGGACGAGCTCCGCTCAACTGTTCACATTGACGAGCTCTTCCTCCGGTCCTGGACGGCTCACCTCCTATCAACATTGACGACTTTCTTCTGCCGGTTCACTTGGGCGAGCTTAGCTCAGCCCATTCGTGGCCGAGCTCTTCCTGCAGGGGTTCATGGGCGGGCCCTCCTATCAACATTGACGACCTCTTCCCTCGGTTCACTCGGGCCCGAGCTCTACTCGACTATTCACTGCGGCAGGCTCTTCCCCTCGGTTTACTCGGGCGAGCTCTACTCGACCATTTTCATTGGCGATACATCCGGTCAACATGGCTGACTCCTACTCACGCGTGCAGCGAGCCTTCACCGACAGTCCCCAATAACGAGCTCTACTCGCCTTGACCATTGTGACCTCGGCGAGTAGGTCCGCCATGACCTAAGGAATACGTTCAACTCATGCGAGGCGCGCGGAGATGGAAGTCGGCAGCCAGCGTCGAGCTCTTGCCGCAATTCCCATTGGCGAGTTCTTCCCCAGTTCCTGCGACGAGCTCTTCCCGGCCAATTTGCATTGGCGAGCTTTCCCGAGTTCGCACTAACGAGCCCTTCCCATGGTCGCATTGGCGAGCTCTTTGAAGTTCCGCAGCGAGCTCTTACGGTAATTCATATTGGCAGGCCCGCCGGCACTCCAAACGAGGCGGGCTCCTTCTTTTAATTCATATTGACGGGCTCATCCCACCGGCTCAAATGGGCGAGCCTACTAGCCCCGTGAATGAGCCCTTGCTGGACTTCAAGCGAGCGGGCTCCCTCTGCTGTTACATTGTGAGCCCTTCCTTTGGACTTCAAGCAGGCCGGGCTCCCCCTGTTACATTGGCGAGCCCTTCAGCACGGACTTCAAGCCAGACGGGCTCCCTCCTATATTTACATTGTAGGCCCTTGGCCGCACTCCCGACAGTAGGCTCCTTCTTACAATTCATATTGGCCAGAGGCTCGTCCCTCAGCTGGATGGGTGACCCTCTTTATTAAATTGTGAGCTTTTCCCAGTAGCTCTACGGCGAGCTCTTCCCAACAGCTCTACTTGACGAGCTCCTATTATCTGCACGGACGAGCTCTTGCATGATCTTCTGACGAGCTCTTCCCAGCGGCCTACATGAGCTCCTATTATATACATGGGCGAGCTCTTCACAGCAGTCTACTGTGAGCTCTGCGGCTACACTTGTGAGCTCCTATTATCTACATGGACAAGCTCTTACAACAGTCTTCTTGGCGAGCTCTTCCCAACCGCTCTACTTGACGAGCTCCTATTATCTACATGGACGAGCTCTCTTACCATGAGTCTTCTTAATGGCTCTTCTGACAACTCTACTTGAGCTCTTATTATCACCACATGGAGCCCGAGCTCTTACAACGATCCTACGCAATGGCTGTACAGCGGCTACACTTAACGAGCTCTATCTACGAGACGAGCTCTTCGCGGTCTTCTGACTAGCTCTTCCCAGCGGCTCTACTTGACGAGCTCTATTATTTACATGGACGAGCTCTTCTGATAGTCTACGGCGAGCGCTGCTGACAGCTCTGCTCAACGGTTCATCTTGGCGAGCTCTTTCCCGGCAGTTCATCTTGACGAGCTCTTCTCAACAGTTCACTTTGACGAGCTCTACTCAACAACTCATATTGACGAGCTCTACTCACTTGATTCATCTTGATGAGCTCTTCCCCAGTTCACTTTGGCAAAGGCTCTTCCCAACGATTCATCTTGGCAGAGCTCTTCTCGGCGATTCACTTGAGCTCTGCTCAGCGACTCATATTGGCCAGGCTCTACTCAACAGTTCACTTGGCAGAGCTCTACTCAACAGTTCACTTTGACGAGCTCTTCCCCACAGTTCACTTGGACGAGCTCCACTCAACAATTCACTCGGACGAGCTCTCCCCCACAGTTCACATGGACCTGCTCCTGCTAACAACTCACATGGGCCAGAGCTCTGCCTTGATTCCCTTTGTGAGCTCTTCCCGCGGTTCAGCTTGGAGCTGAGCTCCACTCAACTAATTCACTCGGACAAATCTCCCCCATAGCAGTTCACATGGACACAACTCCTGCTAACAACTCACATGGGCCGAGCTACTCAACGATTCACTTTGTGAGCTCTTCCCCAGTTCCTTTGGCCGAGCTCTTCCCCACAGTTCACTTTGACGAGCTCTTCCCCTCAGTTCGCTCGGATGAGCTCCTACCGGCAGTTTGCATGAACGAGCTCCACCCGACAACCTACATTGAAGGGCTCCTCTCATCAACACACTTCCTCGCCTTGACGACCTCAACCACTCAGCTCAGGCCACGCAGCCCAAAGAGTCGGTTTAGCTCAGGCATTCAGCCACGGAGCCTCAGCGGCACAGTTTTGAAGGGCTCAACTACTCAGTTCAGGCCACACGGCCATGGTCGGTTCGGCTCGGGCGGAGTTAGCCGCCAGAACCTCGGCAACAGTTTTGACAAGCTCGATTGAGGCGAGTTAGCCCAGGAAGCCCAGGAACCATTTCAGCTCAGACAGAGCGGCAGCGAAGCCTGTGAGTCGAGTTTTAAAAGCTGGCAGCTGACTCGGGCCATGTGCAACCCGGAGCCCACAACAACTGATTCGCTCGGGCATAATGGCTCGAGGCCAGTGACTGGTTCCAAGCGAGGCCATCTGACCATGGAGCGAGTAGCTTCGATTCGGAAACCTGGCTTACGGCCGAGCGAATGCTTCGGTTCGGAAGAGCATAAACAGCCTTTCGGGAGCGAGCGGTCAGGGAGCGATAGCTTAGTTTTTGGAGCATAAGCGCTCGAAAAGGTCTTGGAGTGCACGGAGCCCGATAACTCGGATTACAAAGCATAAGCGCTCAAGGAAGGCCAAGTAGCCACGGAACCGAGGTAACTTCAAACAACCCGAAACCATGACTCAGGTGGCCAGAGACAGCAAAAAGCGATAAAACTAATCAAACCTTTCTAAATAGCCACGTGGATATCATGCACGTCCAGAAACGTCTGACCCTTGCCACCCTTTTACGTACGCAAGGGTTGGGAGACGAGCGATAGGGTTTGAAAAATAAGCGCACATGCCCAGGTAGGCCCGAAGGAGGCGGTTTATAAAACACGAGCCCCTAGCGTCAGCCCAAAGCGAAGGCCCAGTCCGCTCGGCCCAAAGGCTGGTTATGGATAATTGAGAAAGCCCATATCCTGCAAATCGGATTGAATTCGTAATAAGAAAGTAGAATAATCCTATAACTTATTATCCTGTGAATACAACTAAATCTTTATATTAAATCTCATCGAGGAAAACGAGGATAATTCTCGATAATATATTATCACAAATCGACCAAATCACGATAAGGAAACGGGGATAATTCTCAATAATATATTATCTGCCAAATCCAATCAAATCTCACCAATAATAAGGGAAGTAGGATAATTCTCGATAATATATTATCATATAGTCAAAATGAAATCTCGCCCAGGAGAAATAAGGAAAGTAGGATGATTACCGATAATATATTATCCGCAAAATCAGCAAATCACCAATAAGGAAAGCAGATGAATTCTCAATAATATATTATCATAACATAGATCAATCGAATGTTCGCGATAAGGGAAGTAGGATAATTACCGATAATATATTATCTTGCAAATCATTGAATCTCACCCGATAAGGAAACGAGATAATTCTCAATAATATATTATCCTGCAAATCCAACCAAATCTCAGCAATAAGGGAAGTAGGATAATTCTAAATAAACTATTCCTTCAATATCTCTTTCTAAAATCCGATAAAGGCAATAAATATCCCATCAATGGGAAAGAATCCTTACTACCCTCAAATTGGGAATAATATACACTATAAATACAGGGCCACCCCAGCGGTGAAAGGTACACACTCTTAGACGCATACTCATATGCAACACATTCGCCCTCTAAGCAGTCTTTCTTTTCTCGAAAAAGCCCCGGCTTAGGCATCGGGCTTGACAGACATAGCCGCCGACCCCTTCTTCTTTGTTTTGCGGAGGAGTGCTACGACCAAGGTTTGCGGTCGGTATTACCTTGATCATACTTGATCCAGACGATCCAGACCTTTACATCGGCCCACAAGCGTCCGGTCCATTGCGACCCCACACGCTCCGGCCGGTTCAATTGAAAAAAGCATCATCCTGAGTATTCTTGGTTCCTCACCATAACTATGCCACCATTGTATTCCTATGCTAAAGATAAACCTAGAAAAGATATTAGACCTCAATGCCTTGAATTGAGGAAGCTAAGTATGGGGCAAGCCTAGTTGCAAATGATTACAATCAGGTTCCAGGCATAGACTTCATAAATATGTTTTCTCTAATTGTAAAAAAATGCTTGATTCGATATTTGCTTGGTATTTTAGTCATTGATGATTTTGAGCTTGGGTGGTTGTTGTGAAGACAATAATCTTATCTAGAATACTTGAAGATGGAATCTACATGCATCATTCAATGGGATTTACGATCTAGGAAAGGAGGACCATGTATGCTTGCTGAAAAGTCCCTCTATGGAATGAAACAGTCACCTAGATAGTGGTATAAGGGGCTTCACTCATTCATGACCACTCATGATTTTATAAGAAGTAATTATGATAGTTGTGTATACTTTAAGAGGAACGATGATGGGTTATTTCCATATCTGCTCAACATGTCGATGATATGTTGATAGTAGTCAAGGATAAGGGAGAGATGAGAAAGGTTAGAGCTCAACTGTAAGAAGTTTTAGATGAAGCACCTAGGAGTAATAAAGAAGATGCTAGGAATGGACATTCTAAGAAATTGAACATTGAGAAGGTTCTTTACACGATTATTATGCAAAATACAAAGCTTAGGAGTGCCACCATTAGCAACCTATTTTAAACTTTAATCTATTTTATCTTCACGTACGGTCAAATGATAATATTCATTATATACCACGAGTTTTTTGTTCCAGTGCAGTTGGATCTCACATGTATGCTATGGTTTCTCCAGAAATAGATTTATAATATGTAGTCAATATAGTAAGTGGATACATGAAAAATCCTAGAAAGGAACATTTGAAGGAAAGTTCAATGAATTTTCAAATATGTGTGTGGCTTTATTGATGCTAGTTTGCATTCTGGGAGAACTAGAGATAGAGTTATTGAGTATGTTGATTCCAATTTTTGTTGGAGATATCGATAAAAGAAGATCTCTTATAGGGCATCTTTTTACCATGTACAGTTGAGTTATCAGTTCAGAAGCTACTTTATGTAGTTGTAACGTCTACTACTAAGGCTAAGTATGTGGCTGTTACAAAGATTTGTAAGGAAGCTATTTGGTTGAAGGGATTGTATGTGAACTTAGTGAATACTTTTAGACAGGCAAAATTTTTTTATGATGGTCAAAATATTATTTCCTCATGAAAGATCAAAAGTTTCATGAAAGGCTGGACAAAACGCATTGATGTATGGTACCATTTCATACATGATGCCGTTGCTTATGGTAATATTTTATTGGTAAAGCTTATACTCATGATAATATTATGGATATAATAACTGTGGGCAAATCTCTGATTTTAGAACAGGAAATTTGATCTCTGATTTTTGGAAAGGAAATATGTAAATATGAGTGTAATCATGAACAAATTTGATTGCTAGAATCAAGGATATGATTGTATATATTTGATTGCTAGAATCAAGGATGTGGTGGTATATAATTCCTAAAATAGGTAGAGTATTAGAGCAGGGTTATTCTTCTTATCTCTTCTCTTTATTTTTTCTGAGTTTGCATCTATCCTATCACCATGTCTAACGTATCTTTAGACTCCACTACTAATCCATAAACCATTCCTTCCACAGCCCAAAATAAAATTGGACCCTTAAAGACTTGTGTTGATTCTCACTCAATTCAGATCACCACCATTTGGCTGAACGGTGATAATTTTCTTCGTTGGTCACAAGCTGTTCAAATGTATGTTAGAGGCCGTGGCAAGATTGGATATTTAAGTGGTGAAACAAAGAGTGGTGAACACAATATGTCAATGATGTAATACAAAGTGAATAAAATTTTTTTAAAAAAAGTTAAATTTTGATATTTTCTATACAATAAATTGAATATCATTCAAAACAATTATATAAAAAGTCAAAGATTTAGAAGGAAATAAATATAAAAAAACTTCATAAAAATGATATTGAATTCAAACCCTAATAGGACACTTAGTAACTATTTTCGATATAATAATTATTTTATTCTAAAATCCTATTGGAATTTATTGAAAATTATAAGTTACAAGTTTTACATGAATACTTTTCTAAAATGTGGCATGAATTTGATAACCAAATCAAAGGACAAATTCACAAATCACTCAAAAGGACTTACATATAATAATTTAATTGATTATTTTACTTTTAAATTTTTTAATTTTCAAAACAAAATATCTATAAATGAAGAAAAAAATCAGAATATCATCACTCTCCCCATTACTGAACTCTAGATCATATGTTTGTTCTAAATGGGTAAAATCAATTGCCAACACTTGTGCTTGATAAAACAAAATAAAAGGTTGAATACACACACGTGTATATATATATATATATATGGTGGCTGTTGGTGCTTTAAAGTCCAAAGAAATGATGCATAGAACAAGGCTTTGTTCTTAATAAATAGTAGAATATATATATATATATATATATATATATATATATATATATATATATATATATATATATATTTAACATAAAATAAACTACAAAAGAAGGTGCGTGCTTTGCAATAAGAAAGTCCATAAATCATATTACGTTGTAATAGAAAAGTATGAAAAAATATTATCATATTATGTTGCAATAGGAAAATGCAATTTTTCAATATATAGTAATGAAAAATTATAAGTATAAAATCTATATGAATAAAAAGTATAAAATCTGTATGTACTTAATTTCCTAAGAAATTATCATATCTTAATAGGAAAATATGAAAGAAATTATTTGATATTCAATTTGTTTTATCGTAATAGGAAAATATAAACAAAATTAATTTCTTGGGAAGAGTATATAGCAATAGGAAAAAATAAAGAAATTATTTGGAAATACTATAATACTATAAATAGAAAATGAATTATTTAATTTAAAATAAAGAATTGTTTACAAAAACCACTATAATATTATAAATAGAAAATAGATTATTTAATTTAAAAAATAAATTTTTTTCATCTTAATATCTTTTCATACTATTAGTATTTCGTTCAACATACATAAAATTGTTTCATGGTTTTTTTAATCTGAAAAATGTAATATTTTTATATTTACTGGAAATAACTTTGAATTATATTTAGTGATGAATTCCTAAGTGAGACAAAAAAAAAACTAAGATATATTAATCCATATATGGTATTTCTTTCATTAATGTCAAAAAAGTTTTTTTTGTTGAAATAGAGAGACTCAATAAGTAGCCCAAGTATTCGGTATAAGCGTGTGTCTGTTTCGAGTGGTAGAGGCGCCAGTAGTTTGAATAGACATAGGTTTAGGGGCGGTGAGTCGAGAGTCGATAGAGATAATTCTTATCGTAGGCCCAAATGTATTAATAAAAGAAAGAAATTAATTATAAACAAATGTATTTTTATTTTTATATTTTGAGATAATTGTAAAAACTATGGATATTAAAAAAAGTATGAAAAGATAAGTATTAGAACAATGAAAAATAATTTTTCCAAATGTTTTAAGATCAGGTCGGACCGATTCAACCTACTTTTTGGTCCGATTCCTTCTTATAAACCGCCTTGCCATTGAATGGGACACGAATTGTTCAAACCGACAATCAAACCAGCAAACCGCTAGAACTGGACAACTTCTTAGAGTTGAAGGAAGAGTGTTTATAAATATCTTTATTTTGTCATACTCTTCCGATTTGAGATTGGTGTTTGTGAGTGAAGAAAGAGACTTTTGCACGCAGGAGAATCAAACGTCATAATGGACGCTGCCCCACTGTTACCATTAGAGTTGAGAAAAATCTTAACAAACGTCATATTTTAAATCCTTTAATATAGCTATCATTTTAATTGCACACAATATTTAAAAATTAATATTACATATGAATATTGGTTTAATACATATTCACATGCACGATTTTCTTCTCTTTTAATATATTTTATATTAAAATATTATACACATCTTTTTATAAATTTTGAAATTCTAATTTAATTATATAAAATAGAATAAATAATATCTTAAATATTAGTAACTATATATTTTAAAATTATTTAATTTAAAATATATATAAATTATATATTTATTTGTCGTAAGTTTGATAAATGGTCATTAATAAAGCGTAATTGATATTTTAAAATTCAACAAGCGGATTAGTTTTTAAAACATTGATAATTTTCATATATTTTATTTATTACGAGATAAGGGCTCACTGTGACAAGAGATCAAAACAAGTGAAGGTATTTGAGTCAACCAGTTATTCCTAGGTATGTATGATGGGATATTTTTGGGTTCTTTTTCACAAATAGAATCAAACCTGTGGACACAAGGATGTCTTAATAAAAAATTCAAAATGCTAACACCACCCTCGTTTCCTTCAATCCCTATAGGCTTGATTTGAGTTTTAAATGGATAGTAAATTTTGTTTTGATCGGGTTAAGGTGTTGTTGGCTTGTCGAATGAATAGTTTTCGAAAAACAAGCCCAGAAAAAAAAAAAGTTCATAATAATGTATTGAGTCTAAAGAAGTTGAAATAGATGAAAACGAAAGTATGTTAAGGGGTAAAAATATAATTTTTACGAAAAGGGTCGCGGTAATTTGTCAAAGAAAAGTACGGAAATTTTTACAGATGCCGGATATGTGAAATGGACTTTTCTTAGTTGAATTAAATCTCATGAAATCTGATTCATAGTCAAATTTCGTTGAATTTCGAGACGGTGGGATTACTAGCGCCCGGTCGAGCGACCGTCGAGTGAATGCAGCGGGTGCAGAAAATGCGAAAAATGTCGAATATTTAAGGAATTTGATTAAGATAGATGAGCGAAAGCTGGGCGAGAGAAATAAATTGTTTGCAGGAGCGAAAATGGGCAGAAAAGTGTGACACGTGGCGCGATGTGGGCCCACTGATGTCATGTACAAATATCTAAAAACTATATAATGCTCTCATTTGGTTTCAGCCAAACCATAAGAGAGAGGTAAGAGAGTAAGAGAGAGAGAGAGTAAGAGAGAAGAGCGATGCTTCTGTTGGGTTCTGAGTTTCGTCGTCGGATCTCGATCGGTTGAAAATTAAAAGTACAGTCTGTATGGCCGAGATCTACGTGTGGGTACGGAATCACAAGATTACGCCAAGGTCAGGTTCGGGTTTTCAGAAAATGTCGAAAAGGCGGTGTCGAAAGCACAGTTTGAGGTAGAGTTTTAACTGCTGGCAGGGTTAATTTCGGTCGAAGGGCATGGGTGTATCGAGGGAGATCTTTGTCCAGGTTTTTATAAGGCCATGGCGTATTTTAGTAGTAACTTTGTCATCACTCATTCGAATTGAGTGATTCAAATTGCTAAGTAAACTAGATTGATAGGAGAACAATCCTCATTTAAATAGGTCTATCCAAATTCCGACCCATTGGGACTAAAAAATGCATTCAAAGTGGAGCTATGTTCAAGCAGTTTTTCTGTTATGTTTTTACGACTCCATGAATGTATTTTGGCCATAAGTTGGCCATCACTCATCCGAATTGAGTGATTCAAATTGCTAAGTAAACTAGACTGATAGGAAAACAATCCTCATTGAAATAGGTCAATCCAAATTCCGACCCATTTGGACTCAAAAATGCATTCAAAGTGGAGCTATGTTAAGACGAGTTTTTACGTACATTTTGAAGACTCCATGGCATATTTTGGACATAACTTGACCATCACTCATCCGAATTGAGTGATTAAAATTGCTAAGTAAACTAGACTGATAGGAGAACATTCCTCATTGAAATAGGTCAATCCCAAATTCGACCCAGTAGGACTTAGAAATTTTGTTCAAAGTGCAAATCATAATTCTGGGGGTGCAATGATCTTGGCACCTCATTTGGGAAGGATTATAACTTCTTCGTCCGAACTCCGTTTTGGGTGTTCTTGGACTCTATGGAAAGCCCATTGAGTCAAGATTCTAATCATATTCCTGTAGAGGACAGTGGATGAACAGAACTTGACTGAAAATTTGTATGGTCGTGCACCGTGTCTGATTTGCTTGATTAGTCGGTGTGATAGTCGGGTTTTAGCATGACATTTCATGGCGAGGCATGTTGTGGGCTATTGTATGGAATTAGTAATTTCCACCATGAGGTTAGCATAAGAAAATCCTTGAGGAACAAAAGAGGTTAGTTCAATTGATTTTATCGATTGGAAGATGATTCATCTTAGAGTTCAGCAGGAAGAGTATAGTATAGTTAATGGTTTAATTAGTTAGGAATTAAGATATGGATATTGAATTGATTTTGTGGATAATGTGAAGCTTATAAGGAGGAGGTGATACAAAAAGGACAGGGTGGAGGTGGAAAGTTTTGTTAAAGAAGAAAAGGGCTTGAAAATAACTAATGTGAGGGAAAAATGTAAATGTTTATTATATATATATATATATATATATATATATATATATATATTAATGTTTTACAGTATTTTATATTTATATCCTCACATATTCATAAATGTTCAAATGAAAAAAAAAGAAATGTGGTTTCTTGACTTTTTAAATTATGTTGAAAATACAAATGATTATGGTTTCCATAGTTTTATAAAACATGATTTATGAACATATGAAATGAAATGTTTATGAATGTATATTTTACATATACATGTTTATATGAAAATGTTTGAATTAATGGTTACCACTATGCTGAGATAAAGTTTGAAAGTGAGCTAGTACTTTCTGCGTCATGATACAATAGGAGAAAGTTAGAATTTTTAAGGGAAGGAAGAGTGATGCATATTACCATACCGTGAAAAGTGCAAAGTTTACCAACGCATAATGTGATTTATTCCATAGTGCGTGGTATTTAAGAAAACCGCGATTATCGGAGGTTCCTTTTGGGCCGCGGTGATCGTGGAATTTGTTTCCTCGTAGGTTCTTTCATATGGGCGCGGTGGTTAACGGTATGGCCGCGATTTCTCGGGAGGATTCACTTTTGGTGCTCCCGGTGATCGTAAAATTTGTTTCTCGAGTTCTTTCGGGACCAATGGTGGTTAACGGTATGCGGGTTCCATTGGATATAGCAGGTTCAAAGAAGAGAAAGTATATTGAAAAAGATATGTTGATGATTATTTTACACATTATATTTGAGCCTATGGAAAAGAAAGTAAGTAAATGTTTATAGAAATGAGATCTCTATACAATTGTTTTACCGCGTTGTATTTAAATAGAAAGAAAAGGAATGCAAAGTAAATGTTTATGGAAATGAGATCTCTATACAATTGTTTTACACATTGTATTTGAACTATATCTGGAAACATTATTTTCCTATGATTTGTACTCTCACTGAGCTCCTTTAGCTTACCCTTTTTCCAAATGTTTTATAAATGTTTTCAGGGGCAGAGACTGACGTGCAGCTCGAGCATCCTCCGGGCCAGTGACACTCCGCCTCATGTGACGACCACCTTTTTGAAAATGTATAGTTTTTGTTGTAAGCAACTATATGCACCTTTATTTTGTAATGTATATAGGTTTACAAAGATTGTTTATATATCATAGTGTTCGAGAAAATGATTTTAAGTTTGATTTGAAATTGGTTGTGGTGGACTTGATGTCCCATTGTTGGATGTGGAGTAAATTGGTGTTTTATTACAGGTGTTGTAAATTGGGACATGTTAAAAGCGGAGAAGCTACGCCGATTTTCTATAAAGGGTTTAATGTTTAAAAGAAAAAAAATAAATAAATTTTGTCCCTTATGTTTCATAAGATTTTAATGGAGGCAATAAGCTGTATAAATGGGTTCGCTCCACGGATTCACTTTTAAAAGGTTTAAAAGGCCCAAATGTTTTTCAAATAAAGTAGGAGTCGCAAGGGAGGGTCCCAAAGTTAGGAGAAAGGAAACGGGTTGGGTCCCTTCAACATGGTATTAGAGCCCAAGGTTTTGAAAATGTTTTGGTGTTTGAAAGAAGAATCTCATGTCTTAAAATGATTTAATGTTTTATTTAAAAGTACACGAGATTATTTTAATAATTTAAATGTCATATGGTTTATAATATGATATGTTTAAATGTTGTTATTCTGAAATCGTCGTCGGCGAATCCCGGCCAGAGGAGAGTTCCTTGAGTTGTTTGCTCCAGGCGAACATATAGTGAATCATTAATGTTCTATTCCACCTCCTGTTCCTTGAGGCCTTCGCAGAGTAGGACCATCAAACGTCCTCGAGCGGCGGAGTGCGAATATGCAGCAGTCGGTTGGCTCAGTTTTAGCGACTTGTTCGTCGGCCAGAGTGAGCCGGCCGATTGTCATTGAGAGGGTGAAAATTAGGGGCAGAAATTATGACGGAATGAGGGATCACGAGAAAAGGCATGAGTCGTGGCTTCAGGGAGTGAGAGGGTTTTCAATGTTATGGGGATGCTCAGATGCGGATGGTGACATATTACGCTTTCCTATTGGCAAGAGGCAGAGCTTGGGCGAGGTGGAGCGATGAGAGCGATTTCGGAGGTATCACGGACTCGGTTTAAGGAAGGAGTTTCAGAGGAAATTCTACCTTGCGGTTTTATAAAGATCATAAAATTGAAGGAATTTTTAAGAAGCTTGACAGGGACCATGTCGATGACAGTTATGAAAAGAAGTTCTAGAACTAATGTTCCTACATTTGTGACCACGAGGTACGAGAGAAAGAGTAAGAGAGGTTTGTAGTGGGCTTTGAGAAGGTCGAAAATTTTGGCATCGAGTCGTACTCGATGGACGGTGGTTAGAAATTTGCCAAAGCCGGGATAGAGAGGAGTTTGGGATTAACTCCTTAGATTACGGGAGTTCGCGAGGGCTAAAGAGATGGATACACTTGGACTCGAGGGTGGATCATTAAAGATCAAGAAGGGAGGAAAACCACCATGGGTAGATGGTAAGGCAATTCGACCTTGATCGGTCGAGGAGTTCGGTAAAACCACCCAGTGGAACTAGCCGACCAAGGCGTGATGTAGTAGAATTAATGGAAGGTTTCATAGAAGTCTGGTTGGGATATCTTGATGTTTATTCTGAGGATGTGAATGATCCGATTACATTTTGTAAAGGAATGTCACGATTCAGCCTCAGTGATGGGATTTCACATTCTGATGGCACCCGGTACGGCGATTTTCGGTGGTAGAAGTCGGGATCGAGAGGCCACCGGTGGGTTTTGCTCCTTCCGGTAGACCTAGTGTACTAAGCGAGGTGGGGTCGGCCACGAGGAGGACCTCGGGGCGGAGCCTATGACCCGAGGGCGAGGTATTTGTGGTTGCAGGCGGGATCTTGATCTGCTCTCGATGTTATGCCAATTATGATGTTAGTCTTTGGCTAAAAGTGATGCTCATATTCTTATGAACCGTGGAGCTACACATTCTTTTATTTCTATGGGGTTTATTTTAAAGGTTAATGTGGAGTCCCAACCTATAGACTGCAGCATAGTGGTATCTCTTCCTACAAGGGATTCACGGATAGCGGAGAGTGTTTATCTGGATAGCAGGGTGATTATTGGAGGCTGGGAGTTTCTGGCAAACTTGATATTATTATATATCCATGACTTTGATGTTATCTGGGCATGGATTGGCTATCAAGGTATCATCTTCAGTGGTTGTTATAGAAAGAGGTTAGGTTCTACGGACAGGCGAGACGAGAGGTTGTGTTTACATGGAGTTCACGGAGACACTACCTAACGATTATTATGACGACTATGAAGGCTAGTAAGATGCTCACAGTCGCTCGAGTACCCTAGCTTATGCCATTGAGGTGAGGATAGTGGTAGTCATTTGGAAAATATTTCGGTGGTCAGAGATTTTGGATCTGTTTACCGGAGGATGTACAGGTATACCTCCGGATAGAAGATTAGTTTCATATTGAATTGGCCCATAGGATGGGGCAATCTCTAAGGAACCTTACAAGATGGCTCCTTTAAGGTTCTGAATTATGAGATACAGATGGAAGAGCTTGAATGAAAAGGTTTTGTCGGTAGAAGTACTTCGCCTTGAGGGCTCTTGTTAATTTGTGAAGAAAAAGGATGGAAGTTTGAGATTGTGTATTGATTACAGAGAGTTGAATAAAGTGACAATACGAAATCAATACCCGCTTCCACGAATTGATGATCTTTTTTGATCAATTACAGGGAGCGAGGGTATTTTCGAAAATTGATGCGAGGTCGATTGCCGCGATTAAGATCAGGTGGAGGATGAATTTGAAATGACTTTTAGAACACGGTATGGGCGTGGGGTCTTAGTCATGCCATTTGGACTAACTAATGCCTAAATTTGTTTTATGGATACATTAGCCTTATTTAGATCAATTTTTTATAGTATTCATTGATGACATTTTGATCTATTCAAGTAGTAAGGAAGATCATGAGGAGAATTTGAGAGTTGTTTTACAGATTTTGAGGGAAAATCAGTTGTATGCTAAATTTAGTAAATGCCGGTTAAGTTTAGAGACGAGTGTTGCCTTCTGGGACGTATGATTTCGTTAGAGGGATTTATGTTGATCATCAAAGATTGAAACGATTGTGAGAGCTGAAACCACCTACGAATGTGAGGCGAGATCTGAGTTTTCTAGGTTTAGCGAGTCTTATCGAAAGTTTGTTCTTGAGGGGTTTTGAAGTTAGCGAGCTCTTTGCTTCAGTGACAAGGAAGAGAAAAAGTTTGTATGGTCGGAGCATGTCGGCCAAAGCCGATGAACTAGCGAGGAAATTGACCTCAGCCCTAGTTCTTACACTTCCATCGGGAGCGGGATGAATATATAGTGTGTTAGCTGATGCTTCAGGCGGGGGCTTAGGGTGTGTGTTAATCTGACATGAAAATGTGATAGCATATGCTTCGAGACAATTGAAGAAGCATGAGCAAAATTATCCGACACACGACTTAGAGTTGGTTGTTGTAGTCTTTGCTCTACGGATATGGAGGCATTACTTATATGGGGTTCCATGCAGAATTTTTACAAATCACAAGAGCCTGCAATATTTATTCACACAGAAGGAGTTAAATATGAGACAGAGGAGATGGGTTGAGCTCATTAAGGATTATGAGTGCACTATTGAGTACCATCCGGGAAAGGCTAATGCTTGATAGTGATGCTCAGTAGGAAATCTACGGGTTATATCTCACTTAAAGGCGTATGCCTCCACCCCAGACTTTGTGGAATTGAGGTCTTTAGGTGTGAGGCCCAGAGTTGTGAGATAATGGAGCACTAGCTACATTTCATGTTCGTCTGGTACTGATAGACAGGATAAGGGAGCTATAGACTCAAGATCCGACCGTGATTAAGTTGAAAAGGGAAGCAAAGTGCAGGCGGCTGAAGGATTTTAGTACGAGGCGGATGAGTACGGTGATGATGGGTCACGGATTAATAATACTTGGGATGTGGGAGAATTAAAGAAGAAATTATGGAAGAGGCTCGCTCTTGCATATGCGATACGTCAGGGAAGCATTAAATGTATCATACCCTAAAGGAACACTACTAGTGGAGGGTATGAAGAAAGATGTTGCAAAGTTTGTCTCGAGATGTCTCATTTGTCGGCAAGTCAAAATTTGAGCATCAAAAGAAGACTTGCGGGGCTCTTACAGGTCTCTTAGATCCCTCGGTGGAAATGGGGAGAGAAAATCACGATGGATTTTGTAGTAGAATTTGCCAGTTGCGGAGTGGTTATGACGCGATATGGGTGATTGTTGATAGATTGACGAAATCAGCCCATTTCCTACCTATGAAAAATAGTGACTCAATTGAGAAGTTGGCTGAGTTGTATGTAAAAGAGATTGTGCGACTTCACGGTACGTGTTATGACCAAAACACATGTACAAGGTTATGACACTATTACCAAAGGACTATTAACTAATCCCCGGCAACGGCGCCATAAAACTTGTTAAGACCTTCTACTATATAGACCAAAAATCTCCTAGAGTAAATCATTTTCAATTTTGGTTTTGGCTTAAATATCCTATGAGTGCACGAATTCGACAAGTAATAAAATGGATATATATAAGTCAGATATCGATCCTGAGAGATCTCAAGAATTCTAGATCAACTACCACGACTACTTTCGAAGCTCCATACTATTTGGACTATAACATGACATTGTGATCCGGCAGAAGGCGCCAAAATATATATACAAGTATAAGGAAAAGAATGAACAATCAAAATATTTGAATCTAAAGAATAAAGAATAATGAATAGTTAAGAAAATAAATGGACCTTTGAATAGTTATCTTTTAGAGGGACGAATCAAAACTCTTTGCTATTGTGAAGTATCAATTCCTGTAGTTAACATGATAAAATTGCTTGTGTATTTCGGGTTTTTAAATACGTCGGCGTTTAGCCGTCGAATTTGGATCTCTCCACACTCCACAGTTCATTATCTAATTTTCATGATTCTTTCGAAGACGAGAGGTGGAGTGACTACTTTGATAGGGTTTCCACTTAATGGGTATTTTCTTTTGCAATACTTTATACCCATTTTATGAATTTGTAAGAAGCCCCTTAGCTCCCGAGTTATCGGTCGGCGGATATCCTGACTTCACGGTTGCTCTTCCTCTAAATTAGAATAGATCACCCTCTCCTTGATTAGATCTCAGCTAACACGGGATTGGCTTCACTATTCGAATTGAGGTGAACTCTCTGCTTGTTTAAATTGATAACTCATTCAACTCTTTCTTGATTTCAAGTGAGAAGAGGATTTATCTAAGTAAACTTACAAAGCTCATTAGATCTCTAATATACCTTCAAAGAAATGTTCATAACTCTCAGGAATGCCTTCTACGTAATGCCTTGAGGACCTCATGAAATCGAGCAATGAAACAAATCTTAAAGCGGGTATAAGAAAGCGATATTCGGTCAAAACAGTAAACCGAGCCAGTAAATTCATAAAAGCAGGAATTCACAAAGGCTGTGAGCAACTACGGGAAAGATAAATTCGATGATAGCATTCACTTAATGGAAGGTTGGGTTTCTCAATTCTTGAATTACACACTCTGACATTCCTACGATCATAAGAACTTTGCAATTTGAAGCTGGAAAAGTCGAATTCGAGAAATTTGTACGAGCAGATTCGGGTAGTAATTTGAAAAGGTAGTGCATTCAACCTGCTCCGGCTTGATAACATTCGAGATCCGAAAAATAAAATAAAATAAAGAAAGATGAAAATAATCTAATCTAATAATACGGCGGAAACGAGAAAAAAGAAAAAAAAAATAAAGAAAGAAAAGAAAAAAATAAAATGAAGCCCATTTACCGGATCTTTAATTACCTTAAGTACTTGCCCCCTCCTTTTTTTTTCTCACGGGTAATTTCCTTATTTATAGGGTTTCTCGATTGGGCCCTAATTCCGATGCATTCTTTTGTGGATTTCAAAGTGGGCCAGCCCGTGTTAGTGTTGGTCGCGACCTCGAATCCTTTGTCATGACATTAGTTAGATTGGCACTTGTTGCGGCGTTTATCAATAGGGCATGACATTCCCTTTGTTTTCCGAAGGCATCTTATGTATGTCGCGACAAAGGAATCAATGTCGCGACATCATCTGTAATCTCTGCGGCCCAGGCTGGTGTCTTCTTATGTCGTGACATCGATCCTTTGTCGCGACATCACTTTATGCTCCTCTGCGGGTTTCAAGCTGATACCGTTCGATGTCGCGACATCAATCTCTTGCTCGCGACATCAACTCATGTCTTTAAACCAAGCGATGGTTCCCGATGTTGCGACATCAATCTCTTATCAGCGACATCAACTTAAGAGCGCAACCTTGTGAGCACGTCTTATGTCTCTGCGAGTTTATTTAGTCGTTCACGATGTAAGTGACATCAATCCCGCATCCGCGACATCGGCTCATGTCTTTGCAACTTTCAGGCGATGGTTCACGATGTCGCGACATCGATCACTTGACTGCGGCGTCAGCTCATGTCTTTGCGGCTTTCAGTGATGGTTCTGATGTCGCGACATCAATCTGCTTTGTCGCGACATCAGCAATGAGCGCAACCTTCCAGCGAGCACGTCTTTATGTCTCTGGGTTTCAAGCGGTAGTTCACGATGTCGACATCAATCCCACTATCACAACATCGGCTCATGTCTTTCTGACTTTCAAGCGATGGTTCACGATGTCGATCGATCTCTTATCGGCGACATCGACTTAAGGAAGCGCAACCTTCAAGCGAAACACGTCTTATGTCGCGACATTAGTCTCTTAATCCGCGACATCGACTTATGTCTCCCGAGGGCTTGGCCCGGTTCCCCTTTTGGTGTCGCGACATCAGTCCTTTGTCGCGACAACAGCTTAAGTCACAACAGTTTCATCTTTTCAAACCTGTCATAGCTTCAAGGTGCTTCTCTTGTCGCGGGGGCCTCCATCCCTTATGCGCGACATCAGCCTTTAATCGCGACATCAACCTTTGTAGCGACATCACATTCTAAGTCTCTGGATTTAGTCCTCATTTGCCCAACCTTGTGATCCTGTCGCGACTGCATCAAATTTCCTTGATTTTTCACGATGTCGCGACATCATAAGCTGAATGCGAAGCCCTGGCGCAACGTGAATTAACGATTGCTTTCATTTATGCCCTGCCATTTTCTTCATTTTTACTCCACCAATTTTACGCCTTTTTCTCGCTCTTAACTCTTTCCACACTCCTGCTAATAACAAATTGGTGAGTTTCTTCATATTTCTGCATATTAATTATTCCTTTTAAGATGAAATTCAAACAGAAAAATGGATTAAAAAGAGATGACTTTTAAGCTCATCAGTACGCCGGTATCGATAGTATCAGACAGAGATCCACGGTTTACTTCCGATTACGGCCCGACTTACGAGAGCTCACGAGGTACTGGTTATTGTCTGGCTTTCATCGGTCAAAGCGGATGGCCAATATGAAAGAACCATACATACATTGGAAGATATGCTCAGGGCTTGTGTGTTAGAGTTTAAAGGAAGTTGGGATAGACGTCTACCGTTAATGGAGTTTGCCTACAACAATAATTATCAATCAAGCATTGAAATGGCGCCTTAGGAGGCCTTATATGGAAGGAAGTGTAGGGCTCCATTATGTTGGGATGAGGTAGGTGAGAGAAAATTGTTAGGCCCAGAAATTGTTCAAGTCACGATAGATAATGTTAAGGTTATCAGGGATAGATTAAAGATAGCCTGAGATAGACGAGAAAAGTTATGCTGATACTTAGAAGGAGAGATACGAAATTTCGGGTGGGGGGGGATAAAGGAATTTCTAAGAGGCTCCATACTAGAAAAGGGTGTTGCGGTCGGAAAAGAAAGGGAAGTTAAGTCCCCGTATGGGACCTTATGAGATTGTGGAAAGAATTGGGAAGTAGCGCGTATCGGTTGAGGTTTCCGCCAGATTGGCGGGAAATACATGATGTCTTTCATGTTTCTACGGCAGTATATAGCGGATCAACTTCACATGTGTTAAGAGATCAACCGGTTGAATTGAAAGAAAACTTGACTTATGAAGAAAGACCGGTTCAAATTGTTGATCGAAAGGATCAGGTTCTTCGGAACAAAGTGATTCCTTTAGTGAAGGTGTTGTGGATGAATCACGGCAAAGAGGAAGCAACATGGGAACGTGAAGATCAGATGCAAACTCAGTATCCACACCTGTTTTAGTCAAGTATGATATTTAAATTTCGAGGAAGAAATTTTTATAAGGAGGGGTGAATTGTAAGAACTTGAATTTACAGTTTTCATGAATAGTAAGCTCGTTTCGATCAGTTAGGTATTGGTGGAAAGCTGTCCAAATGAATAGTAATTTTCAAAAAACAAGCCCCGAAAAAAAAAATGTTCATAATAATGTATTGAGTCTAAAGAAGTTCAAATAGATGAAAACGAAAGTATGTTAAGGGGTGAAAATGCAATTTTTCTGAAAAATGGCAAAGCGGTAATTTGCCATAGAAAAATCTGAAAATTTTCTAGATCTCGGATGACGATACGGACTTCACTGTTGGATTCGTCTCGTGAAATCTAGTTACCCGGTCAGAATTTCGTTTGAATTAGAGGCGGTCGGTTTTCACGCGGTCGAGGGCGACATGCATCGAGTGGACCTCGAAAATGAGATTTTTAGAAAAATCCTGAAAAATGTCCAATATTTAAAAAATTTCCATTTAAGATAGATGAAACTGAAACCGGGACGAAATAAATTGTTTAGGAGCTGGCAGAACAGAAATGTGACACATGGCGCCGGCGTGGGCGTGTCCCTGTATAAATATCCTAAAAAATATCTAATGCTCTCATTTGGTCTCAGCCAAACCGTAAGAGAGAGAGTAAGAGAGAGAGAGAGAGAGAGAGAGAGAGAGAGAGAGAAAAGCGATCTTCTCTCTTCGATTCACGAGATTTCGTCGGTCGGATCTCGTTAGGTCGAGAATTAAAGCTGATCTACGCGACGAGGTCTACACGTGGGTACCAGAATCACAAGATTATAAGATCGGTGGGCTTTCATGGAAACTGAGAAAGGCGTGTCAGGAAATACTTTGCCATTTGGTAGAGTTTTCTTCTACTCGGGTTAATTTCGATCGGGGCATGGGTGCATCGAGGAGATCTTTGTCTGGATTTTTCTTCAACCCTTGGTATTATTTTTGTCCATAACTTGGCCATCACTCATCAGTTAAGTGATTCAAGTGCTAAGTAAACTAGACTGATGGGAGAACAATCCTCATTGAAATAGGTCAATCCAAATTCCGACCCATTTTGACTCAAAAATGCATTCAACGTGGAGCTATGTTCAGGCAGTTTTTCTGTTATGTTTTTAAAACTCCATGAATGTATTTTGGACATAACTTGACCATCACTCATCCGAATTGAGTGATTAAAATTGCTAAGTAAACTAGATTGATAGGAGAACATTCCTCATTGAAATAAGTCAATCGAATTCAGGCCATGGGGACTCGAAATTTATTCAAGTGCACCGGCACGCCAATTCGAAGTCCTGATGGTCATGGCCTCGATTTAGAAGGTTATAACTTCTTCGTCCGAACTCCGTTTTGGGTGTTCTTGGACTCTATGGAAAGCCCATTGAGTCAAGATTCTAATCATATTCCTGTAGAGGACAGTGGATGAACAGAACTTGACTGAAAATTTATGGTTGTACCGAGTGTCTAGGTTGCTTGGTTAGGTCGATGTGAATAGTCGGGTTTTGGCATGACCATTTCATGGCAGGCATGTTGTGGGCTATTGTATGGGGTAGTAATTTCCATGAGTTAGCATAAGAAAATCATGAGAACAAAAGAGGTTGAGTTCAATTGATTTTAATCAATTGGAAGTGATTAAATGCTTAAGGGTTGCTGGAAAGTATATAGTATAGTTAATGGTTTGGTGAGCGAGATTAAGGTATGGATGTTGAAGTGATTTTATGGATAATGTGACTTATAGGAGGAAGGTGACAAAGGACAAGGGTGGAGGTGGAAAGATTTGTTAAAAAGGAAGAAAAAGGGCTTAAATAACTAATGTGAGGAGGAAAAATACTTAAATATTTATGAAAGCATATATATATATATATATATATATATATATATATATATATATATATATATATATATATATATATATATATATATATATATCTACCACCTACTATATATATATATATATATACTCTCTATATATATTAATGTTTACCAATGTATGTTTCATCTATGTTATAAATATTTCAAATGAAAAAAAAAGAAATGTGGTTTTCTTGACTTTAAATTATGTTGAAAATATGAAATGATTAACGGTTTCCATAGTTTTTGCCAAAACATGATTTATGGTTTCCATATGAAATGAAATGTTTATGAATGTATATTTTATATATACATGTTTATATGAAAAATATGTTTGAATCCATGGTTACCTATGTTACAAAAAGATAAAGTTTAAGAAAGTCAACTAAAGTACTTTTATGGAGTGCATGGTACATGGGAAAAGGGTTAGGATTTTTTTAGAGGGAAGGGAAGAGTGATGCATATTACCATGCACGTGAAAAGTACGAAAAGTTTACCAGCATAATGTGATTTATTCCATAGTGTGTTATTTAAAAAGAAAGAAAGCACGATTTTATCGGGTTCCTTTTTGGGCCACGGTAATCCGTAAAAGCTGTTTCCTCGTAAGGATTTCTTTCATGGGCCAATGGTGGTTAACGGTATGTACGATTTCGGAGGGGTTTCCTTTTGGGTCATGTCGGTGATCGTAAGGCTGTTTCTGGAGGTTTCTTTCATGGACCAATGGTGGTTAACGGTATGTGGGTTCCATTGGATATGGCGGATAAGAGGAAGGATATGTGAAAGAATATTGGACCCGGGTGTTGTTGCATTTGAGTATCTGGGAAGCGATAAATGTTTGCAGAATGAGATCATATACAATTGTTTTACCGTTGTATTTAAATAGAAAGGAAAAGAATGCAAAGTAAATGTTTAGCAAATGAGATCTATACAATTGTTTTTTACATATTGTATTTGAACTATATCTGGAAGTATTATTTTCCTATGAAGCGTACTCTCAGGCTCCTTTAGCTCACACCCTTTTTCAAATGTTTTATAAATGTTTTGAGGCGAGAGCCGGCGTGCGATTCGAGCAGCATCATAGGGCCGTGCCGACACTCAGCCTCATACTTGAGCGACCACTTTTTGAAAATGTATAGTTTTTGTTGTAAGCAACTACATGTGCACCTTTATTTTGTAATGTATATAGGTTTTTAAAGATTGTTTATATATCTATAGTGTTCGAGAAGAAAATGTTTTTGAGTTTGATTGAAATTGGTTGTAGTGGACTTGATGTCCATTGTTGAATAGATGATAAGTCGTTGTTTTATTGCGGTGTTTGAGGGTGGGACATGTCCGAAAAACATAGGAAACTCTGCCTGATTTTCTATAAAGGGTTTAATGTTTAAAAAAAAAAAAAAAATTTGTCCCACCATGTTTCATAAGATTTTAATGGAAAACGTAACTGTATAAATGGGTTCGCTCCACGGATTCAGCTTAAAGGGTTTTAAAGGCGAGGTTTTTCAGTCTGAGTAGGAGTGCGGGGAAGGCTCCCTCGGGGTTAGGAAGGAAGCAGTTTGGGTCCCTTCAATCCCACATACCCACCTAACCCCCTTCTTCGGACTTTTCGACATTTAGCAAAAAAAAAATATAAAAATTCCTCAAGTACAAAAGTTGAGAAATATTTCTAAATCTAGTATCCTCTTTGCTATGTGAAAAGTGATACTTTCTAAAATTTTGAAAACTTGAAATTTTAACTGAAAGACACCTTTGCTTTTTTAAATCCTTATCCTAAAAAAACTAAACAAAATTTAAGATTATTTCTCAAACCATGTTTTTTTTATTTTTATTTTTTACATTATTTTTCTAAAACTCCCCCCTTCCTCCCTCACCCCAACCGACCAAGGGGAGTTTTAGAAAATTAATATAAAGATTAAAAATAAATCTAAGAAAAACATGGTTTGAAAAATAATTTCAACTTTAGTGTAGTTTTCTCCATGTAGGCTTTCAACATAGGATGAAGATTAAAAAAAATGTAAATATGTCTCTTCAAAAGACACCTTTTGTCAAAATTCAAAATTTCTGAAACTTTAGAAAATATCAAAATTCATGAGACACTTTTAGTGTAAGTTTATAATTTTTTAAACTTTAGAAAATGTCTCTTCAAGAAACACTTTTAATGTAAATTCATAATTTATGAAACTTAAGAAAGTGTATTTTCAATAGTCGTTCCACATGGCAAAAAGTACATTAAAGTTATGAATATTTTTCAATCTTTTGTATTTGAGGAATTTTTAATTTCTTTTGAGCTAAATGTAGGAAAAGCAACCCCAAGTCTCTATGTTACACTTTACAAGTTGTTTCCATTAATTATACAAAGTGTATAAGAGGTGTACAAATCTACTATTCTTCGAGGATTTCAATTGATTTTTAAATTAAAACTCAAATAATTATTTCCTTAAATGAATGATGGAGAATATTTGTTATAAACATTACTTGATCTCACACTCATTATATGTTTTTTTTTAAATCATACATATTTATTTTATAAACTACTTTAATTAACTTTCAAAAAAAAAAAAAAACTACTTTACTTATAATTTATGAAAAAATAGATTTGGGCATGTGGAAGCACAAAACACCCATATGATTCCATGTTTCATTGCTTGTCAAATCAAATTGAATCAAGTCTAATAAAGCACACCATTTGAAACCACCTTAATAAAGAAAAACAAACTCCTCAAAACACCTTTCTCTACTTCTTCTTCCCATCCATCCCCATCACTTTCCATATTATTAATAATAATAAACCAACAAAACATCTCAATAGGACAACCCATTCCTCCCCATGCATTTACACTCCAAGTCTCCAGGCCTCTATACCCACCCCGTCCTAACTTATTGCACACCCCTTAACCCCGCATCTCCTCTCTCTCTCTGCTCTCTCTCTCTCTCTCTCTCTGCTCATCTTCGTCATGCCATTTCATAAAATGGCCAAATTAGCAGTGTTGGAGTTTGACAACAAATTTGTGCTTTAGCAACACCACAGCTCTCACTTAAGCTCTCTAAATTATCATCATTATTACCATCGTTTTTTCTTGAGGAATATGTTTTTTTTTTTAATGTACTTGACGAATATGTTGTCAAAAAGATATCCTCCCCCACTACTCTCTTGAATATGGTAGGTTACTATTCTTAGGTTTTGGCGAAAGCAATTTGTGATAGTTAATTAGGTTGTTGTGAAGAAGAACTAATCAAGTTGAGATTGTGGGGGGAATGAAACCATTAATTTCCCCAGCATCACTGCAGAAAATTAGGTGAGTTTTGAAAGCATGAAATGGGATGAAAGTCAGTCTCCTTTTCATATATACTTTGCAATGGCATAACATAGTGAATGATACAAGTATGGAAAGTTGGTCCTCCTCCTAAATGTTTCTTTATTTCCCCTCGTCGATTGGATGAAAGGTGGCCTTATTCTGGAATTATATAATTGGTTTGAGATGGCTTATTATTACGGAATGAAATTTGTAGCGATAAAGAAATTAATGCTTCGTGGTAATTAACTAGCATAGATATATAAAAGATAGGTTAAACATACATAAGAGACAACATTTTCATAGACCATGGATAGAACAAACATAATGCAACCATTATTTAGGTATACTATGCCCCACCTCTGGCTGTTGGTTGGTGGGTCTCTTCCGCTGTCATCGCACCACAGGCTCACCGATTCCATCACGACCTTCCCGGAGGAGGACGGGAGTGGGAATCGATCTTCACTTTGGGGGACTGAACTTGCACATCCAAGGGAGGAGGGGAGAGGTTCTTTCACCCAGAGTCGATCTTCACTTTGGGGGACTAAACTTGCACATCCAAGGGAGGAGGGAAGAGGTTCTTTCGCCTAAAGTCGATCTTCACTTTGGGGGACTGAATTTGCACATCCAAGGGAGGAGGGAAAAGATTTGGGGGACTGAACTTGCACATCCAAGGGAAGAGGAGAGAGGTTCTTTCACCTAGAGTCAATCTTCACTTTGGGAGATTGAACTTGCACATCCACGGGAGGAGAGGAGAGGTTCTTTTGCCTAGAGTCAATCTTTTCTTTGGGGGATTGAACTTGTGTAACACCCCAAAATATAACCTAGTTGTTTTCGACATGTTTAGGGTATTTTGTAAGCATAATTTGAATTTTTCGTAATCTAAATGCGAAACATGGAAAGTGAAACCGGAAAATTTTCTGAAGACACGAGAAAAATTTTGGCAATTTGTCAGAGTCGGATATAAGGCGTAAGTAAGAAGAGTATGGGCTAAAGTGGAAATAGCTTGCTTGATTTTTCAAAAGAAGACTTAGGACTAAGTCTGATAAATGGAAAAATTAACTATAAAAGGGACGGGGGACGAAATATCTCATTTTAGTGTATGAGGAAATGGCAGTAAGAAGGCGAGATAAAAGGAAGAAGAATAAGAAGAAGAGGAAGAAGAAGGAGGGGCCAAGAAAGGTATGGAAATGTTATGATTTTGTATGGAACTAGGATTTTTTATGGAATACTATGATTTGTATGGATTCATATGGGATTGGTATGGATTTCTAGGGCTTAGTTAGGAATTCTTCCTAACCCTAGATGTCTTAAAAGTTGGGTAGGTAAAACCTGTTTGCATAAGATGAGTAGGAATCCTTCCTTTGAGGTATGGATTCTTGGTTTAAGATGTGGATATGTTTAGTGTTAGGAAGTTAACCTAACATACAAGGATTTGAGTTAGGGTTTGGAAAACCACTGAATTTACTCTCTATCTTTTGGTTTTGGTGGAGTTAGAACACTTGGGAGATGTTTGTCTAAAGAATATATGAATATCCTTTGATTTTGGTTGGATTTTGGAAAAGAAAAAGAGTGAGAAAGCGGCCGTCTGGGTGGCGTGGGGGAGTCGCCGCCGCGGCGGAGGGACCCCCTCAACTGCGATCGAGGTCCACATCATGGTGTGGCATGTCCACGCCGCGGTGTGGTCGAGAAGAGGATTTTTCCCATCCTCGAGTTCATCACAGCGAAGTTGAACTTCGTCACCACGAAAGGGCCGTGTGGCAGCCTCTTGTTCCACCCCGACTTGGAAAATTGTTGTGTTAGTTGCATTTCGTGTTTTGTTGCTCCGAGGACTCGTCTATTGGATTAATGAGGATCCTATAAGTGTATGAAGGGTCCATTCATGTTTGTAATGTAAAGGAAAAATTATATCGTACCTTGCCGCCTCGGCAGAGCGAGTTCGATGATGGCAAACTAAATGCCTCTACGATAATATCCTAAGTTCCTGAACACTTATAATTGTAGGAATGCCTAAGACCAGATATTGAATGACAAACCTTACGGTAGGTGGGCGAGCGCGTTACGATCGATGGTTCGACACTCACGCTGGTGCTACGACACTTGCATTCTGCGTGGGAGGCCGCGTTACGTCGATTAGCCGTCCTCTTTCTAGTGCTGCGACGCCCATTACGTGGGCGAGACGCGTTACGATTAGTATTTCGGCACTCGACTTTGTCTTCTGACCTTGCCGGTCTTGTATCGTGCGTTGGTGCTATTTTTCCATGTCTAATCATTTGTGTACTGGTCCTAGGTAATCCAACAGGTTATATGATGAGTTTGAATAACGAATAAGGTTAAAGAATAAGCTTGAGAATTAGTACCTCTGGTGCTCTGCCTGATATAAGATACGTAGTATACGGGTACTTACGTGCAGTATGGGCTCACGTAACTCCTACGGAAGTCCCGAATAAGTATAGATATAAGTATAAGTTATGTAGTACCCTCTGGTACTTCCATATAAAGTATAATTTGGGTGTAACTCCTCTGGGAGATGCGAATAAGTACTCATCTGTATAAGTACAAGTATATGTAAAAGTTTTTTATATGAATTCATGATCAATTTTGATATCTGTTATCGTTGTATGCATACTATAAATGAGTATGAATGCATGTGTATATATATAAGTTATATGTTCCCACTAAGCGTAAAGCTTAGCACGGGTTCAATCAGTGTAGGTGGAAGGAGGACGTTCGAGATCTTAAAGCACCTTCTTTGAGCCGGCACACTAGTAGGGGTTCATCACATGTAGGTTCCGCGCTTTGAATATGTAAATGTAAATGTACAGTTTTTGTATATGTATATGTAAATGGGACTCAAGATTGTATGTATTGATACTGTAAACACTACTAAGGTGGTAGTTTTATTTTTGTATCTGTTTATATGATATTATGATTCAGTTATAAGACTTGGGTCCTGCGATACGAAAAAGAAGTAAAAGTCACCAGTCCGATCTCGCGTCCCATCGTCACTTTAAGGCGGTTAGAGCATGACAAGTTGGTATCAGAGCCTAAGTTTAGGCGTACCTACATAGTAATGTGTTGGCCTAATGCAGATGTCCTTGTTTTGTATATTGTCTAGAATGGATCCACCTCAGGAAGCTGTAGATGGGAAACAGGCGAAAGCGCGATCCTTAGGATCGATCTCTGTTCCGTTCAGTAAGTTCAGCGACAAATGAAAATGCTTCAACTGAAGCATTGGTAAAAATCTCTCAGGATATGGAAAGGGTCATAGATCGACTCATGGCCCCTCGAGCTTCGAGTGATTAAGTAAGAAAGCATGGAGTGGAAGAATTCCATGGTACAAGTATGGAAGAGTCCGAAAAGGCCGAGTTTTGGCTTGAAAAATTGGAAAGGGCATTAGATGAAGTGAGATATCCTGTGGACCAAAAGGTCACATGTGCAGTTTCATTGCTGCAAGGTGCAGCTTATGATTAGTGGAAGTTGGTTTTGAGAAATCCACTACTTCGTCCCAGGTCTACATGGGGCTTGCCATCCGCAGTTTATCGAAGTATGTCACTAATGATTACAAGGAGTCAAAATGGAGCAATTTTTACTCTAAGACAGGGATATTGTGATGGCTAAATATAAGGAAAAAATTTAGCGAGTCTTAATGCGTACCGGAGTTGGTTCTTACGGAAAAATTCAGATGATGACAGTTTGAGGAGGGCTTACATGACAATCAAAAGGTACCTCATGGCTATTACTTCGCTACAAGTTGTCAATTTTTATCAACTAGTACAAGTGGCTATAAAAATTGAAAGTAAAATGAAAGAGTCGAGAAAGAAAGGAAGAGAAAAGGGTTCTCAAGAACATCTTCGGAAAAGACACAGAGAGTCTGAGTCGATTGTCCTGAGTTGAAATACAAGGGGTAGGAGACAAGGACCTGCCATGACACAAAGTTCCAGTCGAGGCATCTCAACCGGACAAGAGGAAAGACATGCATGCCCGCACTGCCACAAATATCATCTTAGTATTTGTAGACGGGTAATTAGGGGTTGTTTTCAATGTGGGAACACGGACCATGTGATAGCAAATTATCCACAAGGCTTGGGGAGTTCTAGAAATCCTCAAGGAAGTGGTAGAGGAGGGTCAAATGTACCTCCAAAGACTCAGAGTAGGGGTAGAGGGCGAAGTGGTACACAAGGAAGAGGTAGCACTTCAGAGACAATGGATAGATCACGCTCATAGCCCGGCCCAGGAGAAAACATGCTATGAGAGCTCGTGAAGATTCGAATATACTAGGGGTTATTGCTGGTACTTTCACTCTCTTTGATATTGACTTGTATGCTTTAATTGATCCGGGCTCTACGCATTCATATTTATGCATGGAGCAAATGAGTGATAAATTGCCTTCAATAGAGCTATTAGCTTATGACCTACTTGTTACAAGTCCTCTAGGGCATAGTGTGAGAGTCAACTGTGTGTATAAGAATTGTTCCCTAATGATCCATGATAGGGAATTTTCGATTCATCTTATTGCTTTGCCTTTTCATGAGTTTGATTTGATTTTGGTCATGGATTGGTTATCCAAACATCGGGCCATAGTTGATTGTGATAAGAAAAGCGATGCGCTTAAATGCTCGACTGTTTGGAAATGGCGTACATAGTATCCGTCTGAATGATACGAAAGGTTATTTGACTATGGAAGCAGGCGTTTCGAAAGGTTGAAGCCTTTGGCTTTGATTCTTGACTCCAAAGAAGCAGTGAATTTAATACTCACGTGATTAAGGGAGTTCCACGATGTAGTTCCCGAGTGCAGAGTACCACACGAAAGAGAGTGAATCTCTCTATTGAAGTTGTACGAGGCGACTCCTATTTGGGGCACCTTTAGCAGTATGGCTCAAGCTAAGAATTTGAAAGAGTTGAAGACTCAGCTATAGGAACCATTGGATGGGGTTTCATACGACCTAGTGTCTCACCTTGGTCTTGTGATTTTATTTTGTTAAGAAGAAGATGGCACTCTTCGGATGCTACGGTGACTCTTGAGCAAATAAAATAAGTGACCAGTTAAGAATAAGTATACATTGCTAAATAGAGGATTTATTTGTCCCGGTTGAAAGGAGCAAGTGTCTTTCGAAAGATAGACTTGCGATCGAGATATTATCAACCGGATAAAAGAGTTGATGTCAGCGGCTTTAGAACCCGTTATGGCCATTACTAGTTTTTAGTAATGCCATTTGGGTTAACAAATGCTCCGACTACATTTATGGACTTGCTGAATAGGCTTTTCCACCTACTTGGATCAGTCGTTGTGGTATTAATGATGACATCTAGTGTATTCTAAAATGCCGCATGAACACCATTTGAGGATAGTATTACAAACTTTGAGAGAGAACCAGTTATTTGCAAAGTTAAGTAAATGTGATTTTTGGCTTAAGGAAGTGTCATTCCTAGATCATATTGTATTTGCGGAAGGTATTAGAGGGGACCCAGTAAAAATTGAAGTAGTCATGAATTGGAAACCATGTCGAAATGTAACCAAGGTGAGAAGTTTCTTAGGCTTAGTAGGTTATTATTGGAGATTTATACAAGGATTTTCAATTATAGCATCCTCACTTACAAGATTACTGCGAAAGGGTAAAGTTTGGTGGGATGATAGTGCGATCCATCTTTGAAAGGTTAAGAAATGCGGTTGAAGCACCGGTGTTGATTATTCTACTTAGTAGGGATTTTACTATATCTGATGATGCTTGAGTATAGAGTTTGGGATGCGTGTTGATGCGGGATGGGAAGAGAGTGGTGGCTTATGCTTCCCGGATCGTTGGAAACACCTCGCGGAGCAGCCACATCCACACATGATTTGGAGTTAGCAGCTGTATTGTTAGCTTTGAAAATTGGCAACACTATTTATATGGAGAAAAATGTAAAATATTTACTGAACATAAGAGTCTGAAATATTTGCTAACTCAAAAAGATCTGAACTTGAGGCAATGTCGATGGTTGGAATTGTTTAAAGACTATGACTATATAATTGATTACCACCCCGGGAAAGCAAATGTAGTGGCGGATGCCTTGAATAGGAAAATGATTTATGTTTTGACTTTGAAAGATTATGAATGGAGATTTGATTCTGATGGAGCCTTGTTGGCTCAATTGAGAGTTATACCGGATTTGAAGCAAATGATAGTAAAGGCTCAAAAAAATAATACCAAGTTATAAGAGATAGTTCAGTTAGTTAGTATTGAAGATAAGACTGATTATGCCATAGATGAAAGTGGAGGTTTGTTCTACAAGAGTAGATAATGTGTATCGAATGATATGGAATTGAGAAAGAAGAATCGACAATGAGGTCTGAAATACCCTCGGCTCTTTGGTCGGAGATTTTAAGACGAGAAATTTATTTTAAGGGAGGTGTAACACTGAAATATGCAGGAGTCATTTTCGACATGTTTAGGGTATTTTGTAGGCATAATTTGAATTTTTTGTAATCTAAATGTGAAACATGGAAAGTGAGAAACCCGGAAAATTTTACAAGACACAAGGACAAATTTGTAATTTGTCAAATAGATATAAAGAAGGTAAGAAGAGTATGGGCAAAGTGAAATAGCTTAACTTGGTTGCAAGAGAGGAACTTAAGGACTAAAGTCTGATAAATGGAAAATTAACTATAAAGGACAAGGGACCAATATCGATTTTGAATTACAGTAGGAAGGGGAAATGACGTGAAATTTAGAGAAGAGGAAGAAGAAGAAGAAGAAGAAGAAGAGGAAGAAGAAGGAAGGGCCAAGAAAGGTATGGAAATGTTATGATTTTGTATGGAACTAGGATTTTTATGGAATACTATGATTTGTATGGATTCATATGGGATTGTTATGGATTTCTAGGGCTTAGTTGAAATTGCTTCTAACCTTGGAAATGTCTTAAAAGTTGGTTGGTAAAACCCTAGTTTTCATAAGATTAGTAGGAATCCTCCCTTTAGGTATGGATTCTTAGTTTAAGATGTATGGATACATGTTTGGTGTTAGGAAGTTGGCTGAACATCTGGATTTGAGTTAGGGTTTGGAAAGAGCCACAGTTACTCTCTATCTTTGGTTTTGGTGAAGTTAGAACACACTTGGGAGATATGTGTGTCGAAGAATATATGAATATCCTTTGATTTTAGTTTGGATTTTGGAAAGAAAAGAGGTAGAAAACAACAAATACGGGGCGAGAGTTTGTGGGGGTCCTTATGCGACGGAGGGACCTCGCCGCAGCGAAGGTGCACGCCATAGTGTGGCATGTCCACGCTGCGGTGTGGCCGAGAAGAGGATATTTCCCATCCTCGGGTTCGCCGTGATGAAGCTACTATTCACAGCGTGGAAAATTGTTGTGTTTGTTCTGTTTCGTGTTTCCGTTGCTCCGAGGACTCATCTATTGAATTAATGAGGATCCTATAAGTGTATGAAGGGATCCATTCATGTTTGTAATGTAAAGGAAAAATTATACCTTACCTTGCCGCCTCGGCGGAGTGAGTTCGATGATGGAAAACTAAATGCCTCTACGATAATATCCTAAGTTCCTGAACAAATATAATTGTAGGAATGCCTAAAACCAGATATTGAATGACACGACACTTCTAGTATGTGGGCAGACATGTTCTGATCAGTGCTTCGACACTCCTGCTAGAGCTACGACACTTTTTTTTACGTGGGCAGGCACGTTCTGATCAGTACTTCGGCGCTCCTGTAGTGCTCACGACATACATTGCGTGGCGGGCACATTGATCGGTCTTCGGCACTCTGCTTTGTCTTCTGTTGCCTCGATGCATCTTAGTACCTTCGGTTACTTATTGTGCTATGTCACAATCATTTATTATTCTTGGTCTAGGTAATCAACAGTTATATGATAAGGTACGAGATAGAATAAGGTTAAGAATAAATACGTAGTACCTACGGGTACTTACGCGCAGTATAAGATACATTAGTACCTATGGGTACTTCTTTACAAGTATAGGCTTTGTAACTCCTACGGGAGATCTGACCAAGTATAAATATAAGTTATGTAATTTACGGTACTTAGTATGAAAGATAAGCTAGGTAACTCCTCTGGGAGATGCGAATAAGTCTCATCTGTAATTATAAGTACAGAGTATATATGTACAAGTTTGTTATATGAATTTATGAACAATTTTGATATCTGTTACTGTTATATGCTTACTATAAATGAATATGAATGCAAGTGTATATATATAAGTTATATGTTCCCACTAAGTGTAAAGCTTAGCACGGGTTTTTAATCCATGTTGGTACAAAGGAGGACGTCTGGGATCTTCCGCACACTATTGGGCCAACACACTAGTAGGGGTTCATCACATGTAGGTTCCGCGCTTTGAATATGTAAATGTAAATGTATAGTTTTTGTATACGTATATATAGAAATGGGACTCGAGAAATTTGCCATGTATTGTCACATGAAACACCACTACGGTGCGATTTTATTTTGTATACTCATTTATATGATATTATGATTCAGTTATAAGACTTGGGTCCACCAATGTCTGAAAAAAAAAGTAAAGAGTCCCAGTCTAGTCTCGCATTCCCTTCGTCTACCTAGGCGGGGGTTAGGGGCGTGACAACTTGCACATCCAAGGGAGGAGGGGAGTGGTTCTTTCACCCAGAGTTGATATTCAATTTGGGGGACTCAACTTGCACATCAATGGGAAGAAGGGAGTGGTTCTTTTCCCAAGAGGGGAGTAGGGGAAAGCTGGTCCTCTTCCTAAATTTTTCTTTATTTCCCCTCGTCGATTGGATGAAATATGGCATGAATTGTGGCCTTATTCATGATTACGGAATAGCTAATGTGGAATAAACATACACATAACATAGCATTTTCACCAGAAAATGGATGAAACAACCTCTTGCCAACCATTAATTAGAATACTATGCCCACCTGCTTGTTTGTTGGTTCATGGGTCTCTTATTTGAGGCTGTGGAGGAGGGACGGGCGGGAATGGATCTTCGGCTTAGGGGTTGAGAGCACACATCCACGGAGGAGGGGGTGTGAGTACTGATCCCATCCATGGGAATCGATTCCACACAAAAGTGTGGAGTAGTATTTAAGCTTGAGAGGTTCCCCCACCTATCAGACAAGTTTTTTTTTGTTGGATTTTCTAATTGGACTTAAGGCCTTATCAAAGTAGTTTTTTTCGACAGGAGAAGGGGAGTGGGAAGAGGTGAGAGCAGGGAGAGTGATGGTCAAAGAGAGGGTGAGGAACAACATAATGGAAGATATGGTTTTGGCTTGAAGAGAGTAAGCCTTTATATAGAGAATGCCAAATGCAACTTCATTAATTAACATGGTTTTGCTTGCTGAAAGAGGCACCATTTTCTCTTGAGAGGAAAAAGGAATGAGGAGAAAGCTAAAGCCTTGGGGGGGGTGAAAAAAGGACCACATAGAGTGATAAAAGAGGACAAAAGCATGACATGTTTATCTTTCAACCGTTTGTAGAGAGAGTCCCCACGAAACTTCTGAATACAGTAGTGGAAGTATAGAACTAAACTGGTCTCAAAACTCTCACATTGACTTTTTCTAACACTTTGCTTAAGGGGAGGGGGAGGGGAGGAAGAAAACACAAACACTGAAAGGAAAAACACCAAACTAAAGCTATTTAGGGTCTTTGAGGCACGGGTGGACCTTGGATATACATATATATATATATATATATGGGGGTGGGGAAGAAAGCAACTGCACGAGGACTTGGTTCTATGCATGTACTTTGTGGAATACACATATCCCATGCATGTGCTTTTATTGTGTCCATGTGCTTAACAATTATGAGGGTTGAAAAGAGAGGACAAAAGCTAAACATGTCAAAATCACTAACCATGCAAAACAAGAAAAAATGTATGATTTATCCTCCATAGACTGAGTGGAGAGACTTACTACTACTACTCTCCATGGTCCCCTATAGAACTTGGCATCATCAGGGGCACTTCTTCCCTCGAGTGATCTTCCCATTACTTTTCCTATTCAACATAATCAACCACATTCATTAAACTCTCTCTAAAAAAAATTATTAACATTTCGATGATCCGTCGAATTAGGCAGATAGAGAAATAGAAGAACATTTCATATGGTTACTCTGTCATTAATGGGGTTTTGTGGTTTCTATCATTTATTGTAAGCTCCTTGGGACCACTTCTAAAATATCATCCAGTCTGAGGAGTTGCCTTTCTATTACTGATAAGGCCATTAATAGATAAAGATGGTGTATGCATCATTGTATCCTCTTTATCACTCCTCAAACTTGTGAATGGCTTTACTGCCCTCTACCTTTTCCTTTTCAAAATTCAAAATCAACTTCCATATTCACTTTTCCCAAGGACACATATAGAAGGTAGTCCATGTGATCAATACATATTTGGACTATGGAAACCATGTGCTTCTTCCTTCAAGTCTTGGGCACTGTGAAAATGTCATACTTTAGGGCTCACTTTCTCTCTCTTTCATCTTTCATCATGCCATCTCATAGAAATGGCCAAAATTGGCCAAGTGTTAGAGTTTGGTAACAAATTTGTCCTTTATCATCAATACCTTATGCTCCCCCCCCCTCTCTCTCTAAATTATCATCATTATTACCATCGCTTTTTCTTGAGGAATGTTTTTTTTTAATAAACTTGACGAATATGTTGTCAGATATCCTCCCCACTCCTCCCCTCTCTCTCTCTCTCTCGCTCTAAATTATCATCATTATTACCATCGCTTTTTCTTGAGGAATATGTTTTTTTTTTAATAAACATGACGTATGTTGTCAAAAAGATATCCTCCCCCCACTACTCTCTTGAATATGGTAGGTTACTATTCTTGATTTTTTGTGAAAATAAATTTGTATTCGTTAATTAGGCTGTTGTGAAGAAGAACTATTCAGGTTGACATTGTGGGCGGAATGAAACCATTAATTTCACCAGCATCACCATAGAAAATTAGGTGAGTTTTGAAAGCATGAAATGGGATGAAAGTCAATCTCCTTTTCATATTGTAAAACCTGAGAAAATTCAAAATTTATGAAAAATGGTAAAATGGTAATTTCGGTTGGAAATCCGGAATTTTCCTAGATCTCGGATGATGAAATGGATTTCACCATGGAATCGTCTCGCGAAATCTAACTACCCCATCGAATTTCGTCGAATTCCGAGACAGTCAGAATTTCACGTTTTTCGAGGCACCGAGGGTGACGAATGACACTTGGCACATGATGGATGGATCATGAGGAGCCATGTGTCAAATAGAGAAAAAGTCAAACAAAGGTCTAAGTGGGAGCCATGTGAGACATGTGTCACCACCTAAGAGGATGGAAATCCAAAGCTATGGATAAGGGGATAAAGGGGAATCCAAGAGAGCCAATGGGAGAGTGACAAGTGGCAAGATGAGGTGTCCCACTTGACCAAGTTGGACCAAACCGGTAGAGGAAATTGGGAAAAAGGAGAGAGAAACATGAGGGAAGAAGGAGGAGAGAGAAGCTCCACCTTCTTTCTAGAATTTTTGGCGATCAGACTATCGGTTTTCGTCGGAGCAATTTGCGAAGTTCTTCCATGGGACGAGAGCTTCGCATAGAGACAAGAACCTGAGTTTTTCGAAAAACTCCATGAGGAAGGGGTTCTTCTCCTACTTGGTTTAATCCTTGCCTAAGAGCCATTTAAATGGTTAAGGCAAGTGGGGCCGAAACAGTCGTGCATTTCAGTCCCAAAAGTTTAGGATCAAATGTTGGATTTTTGGGACGGTTTTCAAATAGTATGGGGCTGGATTTCGCGGCTGTTTTTGGATAGTCTGGAACCATAATTCCTAGACTGTTTTTAGATAGTCCGTGGCTTGATTATGAGACTGATTTTTGGACTGTCCATGTGTACAGTTTTAGGTGTGTTGTTAAAATTGAATAACATGTTATTCGTGTGAAAAATCATGTGGTTCTATGCTCAAATTATGTATTTGCATGAATTGCTTGATGATGTAAATTATATTGTAGAAAAATATAATTGTCCATGAATTATGAATGTTATATACATGAAATGGCATGATTGCATTCATATGCACGGTCACATCGTGTCGAGTCGGGTGTGGATGCATAGTAATGGTTGATTTACCATCATGGTAATTGTGTGGTGAGCTCGGAAATGGGACAACGTCCAAAATCGAGACTCACGGTTGGGTAAAACGACAATAATGATAAACCATGTGTGTTTGAGTGTAGCAAGATGGGGTAGATCCCCCCCCCTCTAAGGTGAAAGACCCAAATTTATATGCAGTTAGACATGATCATCGGCGGTGAAAGCTTGTAAAAATGTTGGAAGGCATACGACGATCTTGCGGTATGACCTCGAAAAATGATGTGGCTCATAAATAAACACACGAGATTTGATGAAATTCAAATGCGTATTGGAGGTCGGTCCAATGAGTAGAGTTAGTTGGTGAAACACGACTGGTTTCCACACTTAGCATTGCATGTGAGAGGGAGTCGGTCGGGACTCGGGTTATGGGCATGAGGAGTCACATCTCATGCACATCATGGATATTCCATATAGGATTGCATCATTCATATGGAATGTGATTGGATTTTTTGTAGTTGTCATTGCATGTGCATTTTAGGTGGGAAGTAACCCTTATAAGGAAATTCATCTATTGGGCATTGCTCACTCCGTCGTGGGAAAAATTTTTAGGCATTAGTGCTGGGGATGAAGCTCACCCCGAGACCTTGGTTTTGAAAGAAAGGCCATGTTGGCTTTTTGTTTTGTGTTTGTAAAGTTTGGTGGAGAAAACCCGGGTTTACGTATGTGTGAACGAGAGGTTGTAATTAAACTCGTTTTGTATGATTAACACATTTTGGCGAGTTTTCCAGTTTTCTTGTTGTATTTGTAATAAAAAGGCCGATTTATATTGAATTTATGGTGTTTTGGAAAGGAAAACTGGAGGCGCAGGAGGACCAGGAGGGCTACTTCCCATTTTAGGTCCTTTGTAGCGACAGAGAAATTCTATCGCGACAGGGTTTCTCTAGCCTTGGGTCGCAACCGGGTCTTCCCTGTCGCTATAGGGCGCTCAGGCTAGGTGCACGACCCGGTCTAGGCACTAGCGCCAGGCATGGGCGCGTGGCTAGGATTACACGCCGCGACGACCTGACATAACGCGTGCGTGCGCGATGGGAGGCTTTGAGTCTGCGTGAGCCATTGGCCGGAGATCTGCCGTTCTTCGCGACGGCGGCTCTAGGCTTTCTTGGGCGGTTTGGTCGCGGCGGAGCTTCTGCGCGTCGTGACAAGGATTTTTGGGTCTATGTCGGCGGCTGGGCATAGTGTTGCGGCGAGGGTTGGCCTGGCGGGACATTCTTTGTGCGACCTTGCGACATGTCGTGGCGATTGCGCACACGCGGCGATTGCATCGAGTCACGTTCTGGCGGCGGCGCGGGGGCCACGCCGTGACACTGCGGTAGTACGGCGAATGAGTTACGTCACGGCGGAACCCGAAAAAATCTAGAACGCAAGGATTTTCTATGCTGCGATAGTGCGACGGCGCGGCGGCGATGCGCTAACGCAGGTGAAGACTGACGCGTGATATTCCTGACAGAACTTGTCACGTAACTTGATAGTGCCTTTATCTGTTGTATACTATTTGAGGCTCTTTGCATTCATGGGAAAAATAAATAAATAGAAAATTACCCTTTGAGGGTGAGGCGTCATCTTAGTATCGGAAGCAGGTATGCAGTGCCACGGAACTCAATGTTGGTATAAGCATCACAACTTGATGTTAGAGCTTAGGTTATAAAAATACCTAGGACTCGAGGGGCACGGATTTAGATCATGCATTCATGGTGCGCTTTGATGAATTAACATGTGTGGTTGTGTGTTATAAATTGCATGGATTATATACATGGTAAATTTTATATGGAACACTAGGGTTAGAAAACATAACCTTAGGGGTTCCAAAAAAAAAAAAAAAGGGAAGACAAACTGAACATGATAAAATGTATTTAGTGGTGGCATATGCACTGCTAATCGAATGAGTGAAAACAAAAATCTAAATTTCCATTTTGACATGTAGATGTGAGTCAGGAAGGACCGTGGGGTTGTCTGTAGTGCTAGTGTTGCCACTGTTTTTGACCGACGAGGCCTTTGTGGAGTCATGGGTGTTGCGGTTGTTGCCATTGCCTGACTAGTATGGGTGGGGGTCGAGGCGGTAACCTCAGTTGTTTATAATGGCATCATCCTCCGACATTCATCGGGAGGAGACCCAGTGGTAGCTAATCATTGGTTCCGTCAGGTAGAGAGGATTTTTGAGGCTATGGAGATTACCTCCGATGCTACGAGGATCCGGCTAGCCATATTTTGGCTAGAGGGTGAGTCCCAAATATGGTGGGATTGGGTTAAAGTCTTACGGGATTAGAGGCGATGACATGGGAAGTTAAGAGAGCTTCTTCATGGAGAGAGAAGTTTTTTCACGGGCATCACGCTAGGCATGCAAAAGCCCGGGAGTTCCTTGAGTTGAAGCAAGGGAACATGATCGTGCTCGAATACGTGGCCAAGTTCACCGAGTTGGCACGTTTCGGGATGACTTGTGGCCATCGATATGGCCAAGGTGAGGAAGTTTGAGGATGGATGCGAGTTGTCCATCGAGCCCAGTGTAGGATTCCTCACTCACGAGACATAGACTGCGATGGTCGGGCGAAATTTGTAACCATAGAGGGAGATAGATGGTGCATAGAGCACCCAAGATGCAGGTGCTAATGGTAAGAGGAAGAATGACCAATCTTCTTCTGGTTCGGGAAAGAAGCAGAAGGCTTCTAATTCAAGAGGACTTTAGGGACGGGGCCACGACCATCAGGGCTTCCAATTAGTCAGGACAGATGACATGTTATTTTTTCCATCAGCCTGGACATATGAGGCAGGATTGCCCCCGAGACGAGGATCTAGGGTTTAGGACATCGTAATCGATCATCGTCGGACGTGCCTGAGCCTTATTATGTTCATTCACACCACCCCAGGTGCGGGTAAGAGGAACTAGTATCGATCCCCAGGTCTCTTGTCTGAAGCACCACACTACCACGAATGGGTCATAGGGACGGGGTATGGGGTCGAGGCGAGATGGGGCCCATAGGCGGGACATCGGGGACTGAGGGGCATCTGCGCCATCATACCACCCAGGTGAGCGGTGATCGGAGTTAGCTATACAGGGTATGTTGCACCTTGGTACATCGCCAATCTCTATGAATCCTCATAGAATGGCACCGATTGAGTTCACGGGAATTTCGAGTCGAGACTCTGAGGGATTACTAGATTGCGCACTTCACAATGAAGTGCTTTCAGGTTCTATTTGCGAAGAAAGAAAGAACAAGACCCTTATTTGTGCATTGATTATTGGCAGTTGAATAGAGTTACGTCGAAATCGGTATCCACTAGAGAAATTGATGACTTGTTTGATCAGTTGAAAGAGGCAAGAGTCTACTTCAAGATAGACCTTCACACAAGTTACCATCAGCTGAGGGTTAGGAAGGCAGATATCCCTAAGACAGCGTTTAGGACGCGGTATGATCACTTTAAGTTCATAGTGATGCCCTTCGGATTGACGAATGTGCCAGCAGCATTCATGGGTCTCATGCATAGGGTATTCCAACCCTATCTGGATCAGTTTGTCGTCGTCTTTGTGGAAGATATTTTGATATACTTCTAGTCAGAGGAGGAGCATGAGAATCATTTAAGGGTCGTTATGCAGCTTTTAAGGGACCATCAATTGTACGACAAGTTCAATAAGTGCTAGTTTTTGCTTACTAGGGTGAGATTCTTGGGACACGTAGTGTCAGCTACAGATGTGTCAGTGGACCTCGAGAAGGTTGAGGCTATGATGAGTTGAGAGAGGCTAAAGTCAGTCTTTGAGATACGCAATTTCTTGGGATTGGCGGGGTACTATAGGAGGTTCATCGAGGACTTCTCTCGACTAGCAACTTTTTATGCGAGGCCGGCGGAAGAGTCGGTCGATTGGAATGACACGTGAGAAGGCATTCTAGGAATTGAAGAGGAGGCTCACTTCGACTCCTATTTTGATAGTTTCGAAGAGGAGGTAGAGGCACACAGTGTATTGTGATGTCTCGAAGAAATTTGGATGGGATGTGTTTTGATCTGTCAGGGAAGGTGTGGCTTATGGTTTCACTGCCCGAGGTTAAGAATCATGGCTGAATTACCACACACGACATGGAGTTGGTGGCCATAGTTGTTGACCCTACCAGATCCACAGGCCGGCGCGACTCGCTTTTAAATGGAAGGAAAATGTGGGTTGATTTTCGAATTTTGAAAATCAGTCCTCGAGAGGGACGAGTTTTCTTTGGAGTCGCCGACACTTTTTTGTTGTTATTTTATAAGGGAAAACCAAGAAGTAAGAACAAAAACCCGATGACTCCGGTATGGAAGCGTCTGCGAAAACTAGATTTACGGGTGGAATTGGTCGGGTTACCTATCGAAGGTACCACATATGTGGTAGCACCTCCCAGGCAGGAACTCGGTCTCTACTAGTGAGTGGGTATGTAGGAGCATATGGGTCTGAGATCGAGATAGTCTCTAGGCTAAACATACAACTTAGATCAGGACCAACCTAATTGGTGTATCTAGCATGCTTAAAAACACTCTACCAAAAGAGAGCGAAATAGCGTGTACACGTGGTCCACACGTACATCTTCACATCAAAGTTAGCAATGAACATAGCGAAAGCATGCATGACACCTGTGAAACACCATCCATGTGAAATTCATTGCAACATTTAAAGCACATACTGTGGTTCCTAGCCAGAAGCCACACATCGGTCAGTCAAAGGCTGAATGCATCACAAATGTAAAATCGAGACACCATGTACGTATGTAGTCTGAATGCAGCCTTTAGCATGTACTCGAGGTCCTAGCCATACTGCTTGAGGAATAGGTAGAGACCCAAATAATACATCATAAATCATGCATTTAAAACCAAATATTGGATCCCATACCAAGAAAGACGGGCTGAAGAGGTAAGTGGTTTGCTTACTTTAGCACACATTCCTTTAAATCCTGAGCAAACCATGCCACAAATCCCACATTGCCCGCTGCCCACTTTGTTCAAGCGGCGAACTCGGACCTAAAGTCGGCCCCTACGGTTCCTTGGGGCTGACTAAGGCCTGCCATGTAGATTCGGGCTGAAACATGCTAAAATAGGGGGTTGCCCGTGAGTTGTCTTGCATAACCGATTGAATCGGTTCTCAACAGAATCAAACGATTGAGAAAAATTACGAACCTTTGTGAGAAAATTCCTCACGATCGGGGAATCCAACAAAACAAAAAAGGAATTAGATTAGATTTCGAATGACCAAGAACTAACGAACAAAGAAAAGTACCAAAGCATCATTACGGAAAGCCTAACCCGATAGGCCAAGAATTGGTTAGGTTTTAACCAGTCCCGAATGATTGAGAAAAGATCTTAAAACATTCCAGAACCTTCCTTACAAAGTTAGGAATTCAAAAAAGACAAACGAGTGCAATTAGACTCGAATGACCCGAGAATCAACACGAAATCGCATAAACTACCAAGCGCCATTCCGGCCAAGCCGAACCTAATGGGCAGAAGCTGAGTTAGGTTTCTAACCAGTTCAATCCATTGAGAGAGGCTCTAAAATTTTTTCAGAACCTTCCTAAAAGAGTCAGGAATATAAAAAAAGAAACGGTGATCGATTCTCAGCTCGGATGAGTGAGAACCCAGCCAAAACGACCAAAGCTACCCAAGCTACTTAGTTCTGAGCCTAACCTAAATGAACCGGCGATCCAGGTTCCCAACCAGTCCATATCGTTGAGAGAGACTCTCAAAATTTTCCAGAACTTTTCTAAAAGATTTAGGAATCTAAAAAAACAAACGGTGATCGATTCTCAGCTCGGATGAGTGAGAACCAAGCAAACAACCAAACTACCCAAACTAAGTTCACACTTGAAGCCTAACCTAAATGAACCGGCGATCTGGTTCCCAACAGTCCATCTCGTTGAGAGAGGCTCTCAAAATTTTCCATAACCTTCCTAAAAGAGTCAGGAATCTAAAAAAACAAACGGTGATCGATTCTCAGCTCGGATGAGTGAGAACCAACCAAAAACAAACCAAACTACCCAAACTGCCGTTCCTGCAAACCTAACCTAAATGAACCGACTGATCTGGTTTCCCAACCAGTCCATCTCGTTGAGAGAGGCTCTCAAAATTTTCAGAACCTTATTAAAAGAGTCAGGAATCTAAAAAACAAACGGTGATTGATTCTCAGCTTGGATGAGTGAGAACCAACCAAAACCCCGACAAACTTCACCCAAACAGTAGTTCTGCAAACTAACCTAAATGAGACAGTGATCGAGGTTTCCCAACCAGTCCATCTCGTTGAGAGAGGCTCTCAAAATTTTCCAGAACTTTCCTAAAAGAGTCAGGAATCTAACAAGACAAACGGTGATCAATTCACAGCTCGGATGAGTGAGAACCAACCAAAACCAACCAAACTACCCAAACTGTCGTTCCTGTAAACCTAACCTAAATGAACTTAGAGCTGATCTGGTTTAACCAGTCCATCTTGTTGAGAAAGTCTCTCAAGAATTTCCCAGAACTTTCATAAAGAGTCAGGAATCTAACAAAACAAAGCGTGATCGATTCTCGGCTTGGATGAGTGAGAGCCCAGGCCAAACGTCCGTTGTTCTCCTAAAACCTAGGCCCCTTGTGAAGGCGTGAGAGCGGCTCTCACGTATGGCGTGGCAGAGGCTCAAATGGTTGAGGAGAAACCTCAAATTTGATCAGAATGTCTCTTAAAGAATAGAGTGGAGCCAGGGTCCATTTCTTACCTCTTCCACAAAACGCAAAAAAGAAACCAAGCTAAGCATCCAAGCAGAATTAGTAAACATGCGTTTGAGCCCGGAAAAGTGTCCCTCCAAAGGTCTTTTCCACTTTGATCTTTCTCTCCTTTGTGCGATTCCCCACCTCAGCTACAGGCCTGCTGGCGTTTTCCACCTTCAAGCTTTGAAAAGGCCTAATGAGTCTCGAAGCGACTTCCCCGTTAACTCCTCTCTCATTTTCCATGCGAAGTGATATCTTAAGTTTTGACGCCTCTGATATCCATATGGATTCATGGTGTTTGCATGTAACAAGCGAGGCCCCGAAATGGACCCACAATCTTGCCCATGGTCGTTTGGAGCTTAAGGGCCCGAACCATATAGGATTTGGAGCTCGAAAATCACAAAAAAAAAAAAAAGCATTGACTCCGCATGAGTTAGGCGACCTTAGGTTGAACAGTTCAACCAGTCCATCCGGTTGAGAAAATTATAGAGAATTTTGATAGAATGTTCCACGAGAAGAATAAGGAGACCAACAAAAAAAAAACGGTACACCATTCCAAGGCGGATAGGGAGATATGGTCGAAACAGGAGGAGTGCTCACCAAAATCACGAAAAACAATGTTGTATACGTATTGCCACTGATAGACAGTCAAGCAGGTGTCAAGCGGTTGAAAAAAATTATAATTTTAGCAGAAACCTCCTTAGCAAATAAGGAATCCAACAAAACAAACGATGAGCGATTATGAGTTTGGACCCGAGGAGATCTGATGAAACAAGTTGATGCTCTGGGGTGACATACTCTAATAAACTTTGATTGAAATTTGAAACCTCGAGGGCCCCACTTGCTTCCTATAGCATGATGCAATAACTAAAAAAAATAAGCCATGATGACCCTCTAAAAGTGAACTACATCGCACTCAGACGGACCACATACAAGCCCTTTGAGGCTCGGAGACAGAGACTAAGCAAAGGGCCACAATGGTGTTATATAGGAAGCGTGGGTGATGTGACACCCATAGGATAAATGCAGAGTGTTGAGGGGAAAAATTGAGATCTACAAATATGCTCCTCTTCGAGTCGAGTGAATGAGCGAGGTGAATCGTGGGTCATGAAGTGCAAAGCGTGCAGAGTGAAATGGTGTGAAAACGAATGACGACAATTTTGTCCCTTACTTGAGTCAGAGACTAACGGGCAGAGTCACTCCGATTGAAGGACTTAAAGAAAACAAGTCACGATGCATGGGAAGATGAGTGATCCGGACATGATGCAGGAAAAGATAATGAAATAGGGCGATGCGAGAGATGAAATCGTATTATGAAAAGGTCGAGACGAAGCAGAAAAGGTTGAATGGGGTGAGGAGTGGGAAAGGTAGAATCAATGAGTGTAGAAAGATTGGAATGCGAGCGATGCAGAAAGAAGTGTCAGGAGGCGAATGCAAGGAAGGTAAAATCAGGGTGAGTACCGGGAAGGGAAAATCCGGTGATTGGAAAAGGTAGGATCAGAATACGAAAATGGGATCAATGAAATGCAGGAAATGTGGGATCAGGAATGATGGAAATGTGGGATCAGAGCAAGTCTTAGGAAGGTAAAATCAGGGTTGAGTGGGAAAAGGTGGGATCATGGAGAGTGGGAATGGGAGATTTGGGCGAAGTACCGGGAAGGTAAGATCCGGAGTGCGGGAAAGGTGGGATCAGAAGTGTCGGAGAGGTGGAAATCCAGGTGAGTGGGAAATAGAGGAAATGGGGCGAGGTACGGAGAAGGGGATCAGGGCGAGTACCAAAATGTGGGATCGGGTGAGTCTGGGAATGTGGGATCAGGAAGTGCGGGAAGGGTGAAATCCCAGTTAGTCTTAGAAAAGGTAGGATCAGGAATCTTTGGGAAGGTGGGATCTAGCGGTATCGGAGGAGGTAAAATGGGTGAGTGCACGAAGGTGGGATCACAGGAGAGTCTGGGAGGAAGGGGATCGGGCGGGTGAGGCAGGGATGAATCAGGAGGAAGGATGCGAGAAGGGGTAGAATCGAGGCCAGTCTGGAACCACCCAGATAAAGGGATGGGGATGCAAAACTAAGGCTCTAGACGAACTAAGCTGAATGGGGATGACCTAAAACGAAACCTAGAGCATAATGGGGAAACTTAGGATGTAACCGTTGAGATACTGACCTTGATGACAAAAGGGTATGCCCCAGTGTGACGTCAGAAAGTGCCACAAATGATAACGCGAGAAACCAAGAACTTAATAACAAGACCCGAAATAAAAGGGGTATGCCCACTGTGGGATAATCTCACAAAATGTCTGACCAAGGGTGAAAGAAAGGGTTGTGCCTCGATGCAGGGTATCAACGCCATGTCAAAATCTCATAGCTTGCACATGCGGTCAAAGTCAGAGAGCTGAAAACATCACAATCACTCATTCGTGAAAAAATCATCCATTTCATTCCATAAAACTGATATAGGGGTATGCTTGATTATTGCAAATCGATATGCAAGTGCCTTGATGAAAAAAACTCAAAATAAATTTATGAAGAACGATCGATACGAACAAGCCGAACAAGACAACATATGGGGTGTCTTGATGTGCACCTGATGAGTTAACGAATATGAGAGGAATCTTACATAAGCTAGCCCTTAGAAGCACTCGTTGTATGAAGAAACCAGTGCATATGGAGCACACTCGAACTTTGATGCGAAATATCTACAGGGTGAAATGGGGTGCCGGTGTGCATGCGTACGAGCGATGCCAACATGAAGGATGGGGTATGCCCAGTGTGAAACGTGTCAAAGCATCGATAATGGGCTATCAATGGTCCACCCCACTCTCTGTATCATCTATATCTAATCATGGACTGGCGGCTTGAACTAAATGGAGAAGCGATATGTGACCCTCGATACTCCCGAACGAGACTTGTCGACATCACGTCTTCAATCAGTAGATAGAGCACATCCTATAAAATGCTTGACGAGCACGAGATCTCATGGTCTCAGGCGGTCTTACGACTTCCGGACCGTAATGTAGGCGAGGGTGAATTGAATGACATGATGGAAAGCGAGGCGAATACTGATAAATCTTGCCAAACTCTTATGCGCGCAATGTCAAATATCAAAGGAATCATGAGCAAGGTGACTCAATAACACATCAGAATGAACAATGTCAAATGACAAGTGAAGTGCACCCAGAGGACACGTCGGCAAGTAAGGACGATGATCAATAAGAGTACAAGAAGACTGAAATTGATAAGAAAATGATGAATGGATAAGCGGAAGAAACAAGTTGGGATACAAATGTGGCGATGTGTGCGGCGACGAACAACTTCGTCCTGAAACGTCAAATCAAAGCAAGTCACTATAAGATGGGAGTGGTGATGCATGTCACGCCCCGAATCCCAGGTCGACCGTTGGCGGATCGAGCCCAGGAGTTCGGGACGAGGTAGGTATCTTGGGACTCTTTTACGATTTTTTTATTTTTATTTTTTTTTTTAAACCAAACTTGTACTGTGGGTATGGCCACATCTTATAACGAGAATCAAACTATTATATACAAATCAAAAGAACTACCAGGAATTGGTGTCCATCGAAAATCTAGACACTATAGCGAGTCCCATTTACAAATACAAAACTATACTTTTACATTTACAAATCGAGCACGAAACCACACCATGTAGTGAGCCACTTACAAGTGTGTTGGCCCGAATTTGTATACGGATGTTTGTTGGCGTCTTCTCTTATTACTGCAACGGATTAAAAACGTCTTTAGCTTTACGCTTAGTGGAAACATATCTTATCTGAGAATCATATGCATTTATCTTGAATCACGAATATCGCCATGATAACGAGATATCACGAAATTTCATGCGTTCATATCATGGACTTATACAAGTGTAAGCTCATAACGGGCTTATGTTTGTCGGGACTCAGTAGGAATTCTGAGCTTATTCTTATGCGAGGACTTATATATAACATACTTATTTTGGTCGGGACTCTAGTAGGAATTCTGAAATTATACTTATAACGGACTTATGTTTATTCAGGACTCACGTAGGAGTTACAGAACTTATACTTATTCAGAACTTATACTTATACGGACTTATGTTTATTCGGGACTCCGTAGGAATTCTGACTTATTCTTATACGGAAGTAGCTTGTAAGTACTACAAAACTATGCGGTACTTAGTATCTTATTTGTACTACGAAGTATATCATGGTCTTACGGAACTTATAACGTCTTACAGACATATCTTATCTTACGGATAAAGTGCCCTTAGTGCCCTACTGGACTTATGTAGTTCACCGATCACGGGAGTACCGAAGTGGAGTCTTCTTGGACTTATATTTATATTATGGATTACGGAATGCAGTGATCTTCTGAGAACTTGATTAGATCTGAGAGTGTCCCAGTAGATACTCTGGAACTTAATAAGATACGAGTGAACTTAATCAAATACGGGGAGTACCGGTAGGTGCTCCTGAGACTTAATCGAGACGGACGAGGCAATCGATATAGGGTACCATTAGGTACTACAGAACCTAATCGGATACGGTGAACTTATTGATCTGGTACGGGGCAATCATATGCGGGAGTACTGAAGTAGGTACTACAGAACTAATCGGCGGACATAACTTAATCAGTCTGGGTACCCATTAGGTACTTTTCTGAGAACTTAATCGAATCTGAGGGGGACGGGAACTTATTGAGATCTGGGAGTACGAGTGATGCTGAGAACTAGATCGAGAGGAACGAGGACTTATTCGAATCTGGGAGGTACGTAGAGTGCTACGAGAAGCTTATCAGATCTGAAGTCACCGTGAATGCTACGAGACTTGTCCCGAGATGCGGGACTTATCGGATCGGGACTTATCGGATCACGGGACTTATCCGAATCTGGGAGTACCGTGGGTACTGCGGGGACTGACCGAATCTGAGGACTTATCGAGATCTGGGGAGTACGCGTGGAGTCTTCACGGGACTTGTCGGATCACGGGGTACCCACGTGGAGTGCTACATGCCCATTTTCGGATGCGGGTACGCGTGGAGTGCGAGATTGTCGGATGCGGGAGTACTGTGGGTACTCTGAGGCAGTCTGAGAGGTACATTCGGATCTTTACTCTTATTCTTTATTCGAGGTCACATCCTTATAAGCTATTTGACTTCCTAGACCCGATATCTGGGAATGAGTAGGACCGCAACCACAAATTAGTACGGAAAGATACCATACGATGCGGAAGTGTATAGCACTAATCGGGGCCAGTCTTGAGTAGCATAACGGGGCAGGGAGTGTCGGGCACTAGTGAGGAGTCTTGAGACCTTGTCGAGTCTCAGAAGAAATTGTCGAGAATGTAGAAATTGCTCATCGAGTCTTAGGACACTAATCGAGAATGCCAGAAGTCTTATTGAGTCTTGGGAGCACTAATCAGGAGTACCAAAGTACTAGTCAGGACAAGAGTGTTGTGTCATTTAATAACTGGTCTTAGGTAGTTTTACAATTATATGAGTTCAGTAACTTACTATCTTATTCTAGGGCATTCTTAGCCACATTATGCATTCATGACAGATCGTATTCCATATACTGGTAAGGTATGATGAGCATGTAATCACACCTTATTCATGTATTCTTATTCTTCTATGAATCTACTTTTACTCGAGGAGTGGAATCAATCCATTGGTTCAAACTCAAGTTATGGCATTTTCGGTGCCAACTAATTCGGTTCTGGAGTTTTGCAGGGACGGTTGAAATACTCATTTTCCAGTGCCTTGACTCCATATTTGATACTGGTTCTTTGTACTCCTTTAAATTTAAGGTGCTAAGGGTTCTATTCAACGAATCACCCAGTCGAACCGCCGGAACTCGAGATTACGTCAAAAACAACGGGACTACTCAAGAAAAATGATTTCCAAGGCCGATCACGAGTGGCTTGCATAGCCTCACGTTAAGTGGATTTTTCGACCACTTAGAGTCAGAATTTGACGATTCCTATTTCTTTATGTTTGGTTCTAATTGAAGTCTATTTTAATTTCCCACTTGAATCACTCAAATCGGATAAGAAATGAGAAAGTTATGGCCAAAATACGGCGCGGTCGAATAGGAAAGCGAAACGGGGTGTCTGGTACACCCCTAATGTCGGTACACATTATTGCAAATGACGGAACACAAAGTGTGCGGTACGTGTTCAGTGTACCGGTACACATCACCGAATGCCCGAATGTGTCTTTTCTCCCTTTTCATGCACTTTCATCCATGGATCACTCTATACTTCACGCACATCAAAATCATTCCATATTGCTCTTCTTTCCTACTCAATTCATCTTTCAATACTTATCTTATTTCCAAAAAACATATCATGAAATCCTTCCAAAAACAATTCTAATATGGGTCACATCCCATACATGATCAGTATGGAGAGTTATTAGGGTTTGTTCATACTAGCTTTCATTACATCTGATTTAACCATGAATTCAACCTAAAAGGGAATTCCATGCTTATCTTGTTCCATATGGGGTTTACCAACCCTATTTTCATGAATTCCAAGGTTAAGGTCTGTTCCTAATCAAAACCTAGCTTTTGGAATAATTTATTAACCATACAAGACCTTTAAAATTCCATAGATCCATACTTAGGTTCAGTTTCCATACCTTTTTGCTTGATCTCCTCTTCCTCTTCTTCTCTTCTTCTTCTTCCTCTTCCTCTTCTCTTCTCCTTCTTCTTCCTCTTCCTCTTCTCTTCTCCTTCTTCCATCCGTTTTTGAGCTCTCCCCCAGGTGGAGACGATTTGGCACTTTAAATCCCATGTTTTGCTAAGGCCTTGTTTGGCCCTCCAAAACCAATTTTTGGGTTAGCGTTCTCTATTTGCAAAAAGGTCCCTCCATGTTTGACTATTTATTCCAAGTTCCCAAAATTGTGCTGGCCCATGATCTCTTGATTGCAGCACTAAAGCCTTTTGGTTGATTACAAAATTGTCCTTAAGTCTTGTAAATTTCGGGTCTCTCGTTCCAGTGTTTCGCATTTAACTTACAGGCTTAGGTCAAGTATGCTTACAAAATACCCTAAACATGTCGAAAACGACTAGGGTATATTTAGGGATGTTACAATGCAGTGTGATCCGGGACCTAGTAAAAACTGACTCGAGCCTCATTCCTAATGTATTACCCCAAATCCATGGAGAAAGATTGCACAATGCTTTCACTCGACCCATAGGAAGGAATAATAAATCTCTCGAAACCTAAATGACCTTTGATGATCCCAGTATATATTAAAATTATCAAACAAACATTTTTCTTTTTTTTTTTTTTTTGTTTTTGTTTTGTTTTGTTTTTTTTTTGTTTTGCGCGAGAACAACTAAATAGGCCGAGATGCCACACTAGCTCAATTCAGCCAGAAAGAACCTCAAACCTCCTTGAGCCCCGAATGGTCCCTCGACTGGAATCCGGGATCCAAAACCTATAGAGCGAGAAATAAAGGGCATGACAAACACATTGGTAGCTTTGGGATGAGAGCACGTCATGCGTCACTCGAGGAGATAAAAGTGAAATGAATAGATATGATAGAAACTAGACTCAAAGGCGAGACGGTGTGAAGATGCAAAAATGGAGGGAGAAAAGAAACTGACGATGATGCGAGAAAAAACAACGAAGAATGACCTGATGCTTATAATGCTCACGAGATCAGTTAATATGTAAAAAGCGCATAGGGCGGACCCAGACGGAGTAAGAAAAAGTATGCAAAGTGAATGAAAGAATAGGCCATAATAAACCGCGTGAGGCTGAAAGGGCTAAGCGATAGGATATATCGATGTATAGGTGTGCAAAAAGGAATATGGCTACTCAGAAATGATGGCCACCCGTCCCTCAGCTCCGTGATCTCAGCGTAAAACCTCTTCGGTTGATCCACATTGGTAGCTCACGTGATGATTTAAGTCGGAGTCTATCGACGGTGCTCCCTCTTGAGTCGGATCTCGGATGACATAAGGCTGCTCAGTTCAGTGCAAGCTTACCTCACAGGGTGGATTGATCAATCCTTGAGGACCTTGAGACTAGGTCGCGCTTTTGGAAACCTCACGGGCTTGACCCTTTTCCAAATGCAGGTCATTTTCCTTTGATAGCTTTGAACATGATCGTTGCCCTCAATCTCCTCTCATCAATTTGAGGCGATCATAACGGGACTGAGCCCACTCAGTCTCAAATATCTGATGCTCTAATCTTTACTCTCGAGGATCTATCTCAATTTCAGCGAGCGTATGCGCCTGATGCCATATACCAAAGAATAAGGTGTAGACCCAGTAGAAGTACGAAAAGATGTACGATAAGCCCACAATGCGAAAGGGAGCTTCTGCGACCCGATCCCTAGAAGTCTCGACCATCTTTCTCAAAATCCTCTTGATATTCTTATTGGCCTCAACAGCCCCATTAGTCTATATGGCCTATATGCAGATGATCGATGATGTTGAATATACTCTTGGACCAGTGTATCCACTTCACCTCTGAAATGCGCTCCTCTATCTGAGATCAACTCATGAGGAACCCCATATCGGTAGATAATGTGCGATATGATGAATTTGGCCTACGTAGTGTCGATCCGACATAAATGCTTCCACCCGCTTAGTGAAATAATCAATAGCCACCGGGATGTACTCGTAATCACCTAGAATGTCTGCTTGTGCATACCTTCGAGGAAGGTGGCACGTGTATAAAGTCTGCGTGCATTTGACCTCGGGACATACATCCTGGCGCGACTAATCTGTCTCCATAGTCTGACCAAAGTAACCCGATCCTCGTGATCTTACGTGCTAGCATGTGGCCTCCCATGTGGGCCACGGACTCAGAAGCATGAACCTCTCATCACGATTTGCGGGCGTGGTCGGACATAATAATAACGAGGCCATCGGGTGATCTCTATAAAGGGCATCCAGCGAAATAACAAATCGGTAGCCCGGTGTCTTGATGCTCTCCTATCCTTGGGTGTGGTAGTAGTGTCATCAATCGACTAAGAGCCACGATCAAACGCATCTCTATGTGTCTTTGGATGAAGCGATAAGCTCCAAATGGAAATGCGGGCTGAGTGGTCGCGCGGTAGCGTAAAATTTCGTAAATCTTCCTACGAATCATCTCTAGCATCGATGCCCGGTAAGGTCTATCAACGGTGAAATTTGACTACCCTCCCTCCTAAATGTAATCTGAACATCTCTATGTATTGGCCCATACCCCTCCGGGAACAGAATGAAGGTGTCATGGGAGGAACATGTTGCCAGTATCTGCGTGATGTGCTTGTTTGTTGGGGGAGCAAATCATCTGGGTCAATCCCCAAATGGCACGGAGACCTGTGACCACAGGTGTGTACACTAAAAATGCGAGTTTGCATACAAGCGATTGGTGAGAGCCTCTCCATCCCATCCATCATAGATATCTCATCTCACGAATACTTAATCAAATGTACACCCCAGGGGTGAGTGCGACTCAGTGTCATGAGTGGGTAGCAGTGCGTAGTCACGGCGGGACGTCCTATCGACAAACCTTGATCAATCAAGTCTGAATAACGTTCTTGATTGCAACACAATTATGCGTATCATGACCCGGCTCTTTGATGATAAGCACGGTGAAGATCTGCCACTGGTCGGGTGGGGTAGGTTGTAGTGGTGGTACGGGGTGGTAGTGGAATAATCGAGCCTTCAACCAATCTTTGAAATGCTCGGCTCGGTGGCATCAGGTTATTAATGGCCTGCCTAATGGGCCTCGGTGGAGGGTGGTGCTCTATCTGGCGATGGTCTTGTGCAAGTGGCCTGCGAGGCGCACAGTAGTGGCATATCTTGGCGTGGTGGCGAGATGTAGATAAGTGAGTGGCCGGCTGAAAGGGTAGGCCCGGTGCAATCATGATCATACATCATGGTAGGGGTGTTTGAAGCGCACATACGACGGAGGGTGATGTGGGGACTTGTGTCTGTCTCATGCCAATGGCACCAGCATCAGATGGTGCAGGTCCAGGCCCTGGCTTCTTCCCCTTGGTGAAGGAAGAGTCTGCCCAGTAATCCTCTAGATATGCCCTCCTCAATGCCATAGAGGGCTGAACCCGATGATCGAGATACGTACGTAGGAAGCCCATGAGATTCCTAGCAAAGCGAAATTTGAAAGTGCGCATAATCATCTTGTCGATCACGCTCACGATGGTCTATCTATAATGCATTGCTATCTTTCTCCCTCCGTCGGAGATAAATGAAATGCTTGACTCATAGGCCTTTGCGAGGGCTCGACTCTACCAGGATCGTCCCTTCTGATATTAAAGAATATTGTCTGCTAAACTCTTGTCCCTAAATCAGCCCATGTCCCATGCCTCGAAGGGTTATTGAGTGCAAACCAACGGCTGGCCTTTCTGGCGACAGAGGAAAAACATAATCATGCGTGCCTCATCGATCTATGCCGCGCATACTTGTGTATTATAGCTACCCAAGTGAATGCGGGGCACCTATCCCGATCTGCCTCTCGATATCAGGCATGCGGAACTTCATTGTGGCGCAGGAAGGTCATCATATCCGTCCCTGACCTATAACTCCATCAAAAACATGCGAGAGACACGATCCTGCAACCGATCCTATCAATCACGGTTTGAGTGTCATCAATAATCGGTGCGAGGTCTGAGAATGTGGCATGGTCTCGGTTTGACCATGTGGAACAAAGCTCCAACTGCGAGTTTGATTGAATCAGTGGTGGTGGTAGAGGTGGAGGCATATAGTCTGGTATGCGATTAGGTCCGGATAGTGGGGTGGTGGAGGTGGAGCGTAGTGAGTCTGCTGTACGGTGGAGTGCAGATGATGGTGGTGGTGGTGGGTGGGGTAGGCCATGCGGGGGTGCTCCCAAAATTAGCGATGGTTGGGCCTGATGCCCCATCAATCCCTCTGTCCCGGTCGATATAGCATCCGGGAGAGATGCCATGGTATCGGTAATCTCGGCTGGTTGGTCGGCAATAGCGTGCGAGTCCGTATCTACAGCAAGTTTGATGTGCATTCCTAGCCATTTGTATGGATCATGAATCTCTAACAAGTCTACCTCCGATCTGAAACCAAGCTCGGGAACCCAGGTCGCTCTTAATCAATAATTCTGGAAGAAGTAAAGAGGGCATGTCAGTCCTCGTGACTATAAATCCGAAAATCAATCGATGTCTGATCCATGATAAGAAATCCTCTAGGGAATGGCGATGTTAACATCTAATATGATAAATGGCTCCACATGCGGGGCGGGTCGACATGGTAATACCTTGGGGTAAGATGAAACCCGGCTAACAAAGAGAAGGGCTGAGTCACAAGGCTATATGACCATCTGAGGATACCTGGCACGAGATCTAATCAAAATCAAAGTGACCTGTGGCCCACGCATGTATCCATGAATCTAGCTAGGCTATACGAGGTCTTCATTGCTTTCGAACATCAGTCATCTCATAGTGGCTCCATACATCAAATATAGCCTTATGCTAGACCTATTCCAAACCTAGCTTAGTCGAAGGTAGGCAGGTTAGGAATAACTCCTAAATAACATAAGCGATCCACGAGGAATGGCCAGGCTGAAGACTTGTGATTGAGTAGGGATCACACATGCCCCACAAACCTGGCGGCAAACGGAGTCATGCGAAGGGGCAGTCATGCAACAAACAATCATGCCTGAAGAGCAAGCTATCAAAATCTGCACACATTTTGATCCTACAAGCCTAATCCCCGGAAATGTTATAGCTAGATACCCGGTGTAATGAGAAAGCATGCTATAATTCGACGGTGAACACACGAGCATCAACAAATCACAAATGCAAGCAAATACCAATCAAGTGTATGATCATCGATTATCTATGTAACCAGAGCCTCTGATCGAGAGGCCATATTAGCCCCGATATACACAAACTCAAGTTGAGCTTGATCCTCTTGTAAACCGAGTGCAGTTCGGTCCCAGCGAGTCGCCAATTTGTGGACCATACACGATCCACGGGCCGGCGCTGACTAAGCTTTTAAATGGAAGGAAAATGTGGGTTGATTTTGAATTTTAGAAAATCGGGTCCTCGAGAGGGACAGAGTTTTTCTTTGGAGTCGCCACTTACTTTTTGTTGTTATTTTATAAAGGGGAAAACCAAGTAAGAACAAAAAAACCCCAATGACTCCAGTATAGAAAAAGCGGTTTGCGAAAACTAGATTTCTGGGTCCGGTGGTCAGGTTACCTATCGGGAAGGTACCTCATATAAGGTAGCACCCCTCACAGACGAACTCGGTCTGCTAGTGAATTGGGTATGTAGGAGCATATGGGTCAGGAGATATTCTCTAGGCTAAACATACAACTTAGATCGGACAAACCTAATTGGTATCAAGCATGTAAAACACTCTACGAGGGCAAATAGCGTGTACACATGGTCCACACAGCCCTGTGTACATGAGTTAGCCAATGAGCTTATAGCAAGCATGCATGACACCCGAACAAAAGCATCCATGTGAAATTCATTACCCAGCATTAAGCACATACTGGTTCCTAGTAATGGCTGCATAAGAGGTGGTCAGGCTGAAATGCATCCTGAAATATCGAAATCGAACACCATGCGTATATGAATCTGGAAATACCAACGCCCTAAGCATGTACTCGAGGTCCCGCCATACAACCGAGGAGGAATAGGTAGGGAAAATAATACATCATACATCATGCATTTAAAACCAAATGTGGATCATTACGAAAAGAAGAGACGGTGAAGAGGTGAGTGTTTGCTTACTTTGCTTGCACATTCCCTTTAAAATCCCACAAACCAAACCATACTTACAAATCCATATTGCCCGCTCTCACTGTTCAAACCAAAACTGAACTCGAGACCCTAAAGTCAGCCTACGAGTTCATAGAGGCGTAAGAGCACGCCATAATAGGTCGGAATGAAACATTACTAAAATAGAGTTTTGCCATAGAGGCTGTCTTACCTGGCCGGTTGAATCGGTTCTCAGCAAGTCAACGATTGAAAAATTTTGAACCTTTGTCAGAAAATTCCTCATAGAGTCAGGAATCCAACAAAATAAAAGGAATTTGATTCCGATTTGAATGACCAAGAACTAACTAAACAAGAAAAGTACCCAAACTATCATTAAGGCCTAACTTGATGAACCGGCTGGTTCGGTTTCTAACCAGTCAGATGATTGAGAAAAGATTCAAAAAATTCAGAACCTTCCTTACAAAGTCAGGAATTCAAAAGACAGAAACGGAGGAGTGCGATTAGACTCACAGAATGACCAAGGATCAACCACGACTACGCAAACTACCCAAACTGCCATTCCAGCAAACCGAACCTAATGAACCGGCTGGTTTTGTTTCCCAACCAGTCCAATCCATTGAGAGAGGCTCTAAAATTTTTTCAAAACCTTCCTAAAAGAGTCAGGAATCTAACAAAACAAACGGTGATCGAATCTCAGCTTGGATGAGTGAGAACCAACAAGCTACCCAAGCGCGTTCATGAGCCTAAACCTAAATGGCCCGAGGCTGATCTGGTTTCCCAACCCGAGTCCACCATCTCGTTGAGAGAGGATCTCAAAATTTTCAGAACCTTTCTAAAGAGTCAGGAATCTAAAAACAAGCGGTGATCGATTCTCAGCTACCGGATGATGAGAACCAGCAAAAACAAGCAAACTACCCAAGCTGCTTGCGTTCACAGGCAACCTAAATGAACCGGCGATGCGGTTTCCCGACAGTCCACGTCTCGTTGAGAGTCTCTTAAAATTTCGAACTTTCATAAAGTCAGGGAATCTAACAAAACAAGCGGTGATCGATTCTCGGCTCGGATGAGTGAGAACCGGCAAAACAAACCGTTGTTCTCTAAAACTAGATTGCCAATGGCTGTTGAGCAGAAGCACTACGTATGAGGCGTGAAAACCGGCTCAAATCAGTTACGAGGAGAAACCTCAAATTTGATCAGAATGTCTCTTAAGAATAGAGTGGATCGAGGTCCATTTCTTACCTCTTCTACAAAGCATAAAGAAGCTTGACTAAGCATCGACGGGGAATTAGTAAGCGTGCGTTTGAGCGGGAAAAGTGTCCTCAAGGTCTCTTCCACTTTGATCTTTCTCTCCTTTGTCACGATTCCCGCCTCGACCACGAGCCTGCAGTGTTTTCCACCTTCAAGCTTTGAAAAGAGCCCAATCGGTCTCGAAATGACTTCCCCAATTAACTCCTCTCCTCATTTTCCATCTGGTATTTGAATATCTTAAGTTTTCGACTTGCTTCACCCTAAGTATCCATATGGATTCATGGTGACTGCATGTAACCAGCGAGGCCCGAAATGGACCCACAATCGCCCCGTGGTCATTTGGGCTTATGGGCCGAACCATATAGGATTTGGGCTCCCGAAATCCTGAAAAACGCTCCACACAGTTGGCGAACTAGCAGGGTCAGGCCCAGGATTAAGTGAGTCCAGTCAGGTTGAGGAAAATTATGAAATTTTGATAGAATGTTCCTGAAAGAATAAGGAGACCAACAAAAAAGTAGTTGCACCATTCAAATGCAGATGAGGAGATATGGTCGAAACAAGGAGGAGTGCTCACGAAAATCACCCGAAAAGCGATGTTGTATACGTATTATTGCACGATGAACCCGGCCCAAGCTAGATTAATTCAAACGGTTGAAAAAATTATGAATTTTAATAGAAATCTCCTTAGCGAATAAGGAATCCAATAATAAGCAGTGAATGATTATGAGTTTGAATGAGGAGAATCTGATGAAGAACACAAGTTCAAAGTGCACTCTGAATTTGACATACTCTAATAAACTGATTGTTTGAAACCTCGAGGAGCCCACTTGCTTCCTATAGCATGATGCGATAACTAAAATAAGCCATGATGACCCTCTAAAAGTGAACTACATCTGCGCTCAATGATTACATTCACAGCTTGAGGCTCAGAGGCGAGACTAAGCTAAAAGGATACTAATAATTATATGAGAGCTTGATGGGTGAGTGTGACACCCATAGGATAAATGCAAGTGTTGAGGTGCAAAATTGAGGGTCTACAATAGTCTTTGCCTTGAAGATTTGGCGCCACTACCTATACGGTGAGTAGTTTGAGGTATATTTTCACACAACGGGACCTCAACATGAGGCAACGCAGGTGGATGGAGTTCCTGGAGGATTATGACTTCACTTTGCATTACCACCATGGTAAGGCAAATGTAGTATTGATGCTCGATTAAAGTCACGGGAGTACTATATAGTGTAGCTTCAGGAGTGGAAGATGCTTTCAGGCCTAGGACGATTCGGACTCTGATCTGATGGCGACTTGGGGGTACTGGGAGTTTGGTGGCTGCGGGTCCACATTGAAGCGGAGTGACCGATTCTAAGAGGCAAGAGCGTAGAGATAGTGTCTATTAGGGACCAGTCCTGTCAGGTGTAGATTGTTGAGGCCCCAGGCCATTCACGGATGGTGGTCTTGATTATAGAGATAGGTAGTGGTTCCACTAGTTGAGGCGATGCAGAGAGGAGATCTTGAGGGTTCAACGCTCCAGGTTGTTGTGCATCCAGGTGGCACGAAGATGTACCGTGATCTTGTCGCTAGTACTACTGGAGCAAGATGAAGAGACACGTCGGGGACTTTGTTCGACGATGCCTCACGTGTCAGCAGGTTAAGGTCGAGCACCAGAAGCCAATAAGGCTGCTCCAGCCATTGGAGGTGGCTGAGTGTAAGTAGGAGCACGTCATGATGGATTTTATGACCTACTTGCCATAGACACCATGGAGGCATGATGTGGTATGGGTGATAGTGGACTGACTCACTAAGTTGGCTCATTTTCTAGCCGTGCAGATGACCTTCACATTGGAGGAATTCTGCCGGTTGTATATCCGAGAGATTGTCCGACTACATGGAGTGATAGTGTCCATAGTGTCAGATAGAGATCTTAGATTTACGACACACTTTTGGAAGAGTTTCCAAAAGGCCATGGGGACACGATGGATGATGGGCACCGCCTTTCACCCACAGATAGATGGTCAGTCGGAGAGGACCATACAGGTTTTCGAGGACATTCTACGAGCATGTGTCTGTGATCATAAGGGTAGTTGGGAGGAGCACTTTCCGCCGGTGAGTTCTATAGCAGCGAGTATCGGTAGTATAGATGGCACCCTATGAGGCCTTGTGTGGGAGGTCATGCTGATCGTCAATTTGTTGGACAAAGGTGGGGGAGAGCTCCATCAGCAGTGGGATCGATTGAGACACCTTGGAAGGTAGGTTTGATATGAACGCTTCTGGCCAACCCGGGACGGCGTAAGAGCTACATCGATAGGCGACGCCTAATTCTGCAGTTCGAGGCGAGATCAGCGCCTTCAAGGTGATGCCAAGAGAGAAGTACGTTCAAGTCGGGAAGCTCATTGAGGTACATCGTTCTTTCCAAGATACTGAGCGTGGGCGCAATTGTGTACTCCGCTTAGCACTACCGTCAGCTTCGTCGTGTTCATAAGGTGTTCCACGCTTCCATGCTCGAAGCATAATTTACATCCGGAACATGTAAATGATTGGGGAGAGATTGATGTTGACACTAATGAGACCTTCGAGTAGCGGACTAGTAATGCATCTAGACACCCGTAATCGCTTTGCGACACAAGACCTAACAAATGCAGTGCAGAAAAAGCGTGTGGCAACACTGAGGAGTGGAGGAGGCAACGTAGGAGCACAAGGACACGATGTGGGCCACCTATCCCTTCTTGTTTGGGGATGAAGGTACGTGGTTTAGTAATTAAATGACTAGTTTACATGCATGAGGTTATGTACATTGCATATGCATGTGATTTGATTCTAATGTGTGTGGAATTTCGAGACTAAATTCTTTTAAGGGGGGAAGAATGTAAATCCTAAGAAAATTCAAATTTTTTGAAAAATGGTAAAACAATAATTTTGGTTGAAAATATGGAATTTTCCTAGATCTCGGATGACGAAACAGATTTCACTGTGGAATTGTCTTGTGAAATCTAGCTACCCCGTCGAATTTCGTTGAATTCTGAGACAGTTAGAATTTCATGTTTTTCGAGGCACCGAGGGTGACTAGTGACACTTGGTAGATGTTGGATGGCTCATAAGGAGCTCTGTGTCAAATGGAGAGCAAGTCAAACAAAGGTCTAAGTGGGACCCATGTGAGACATGTGTCACCAACTAAGAGGATGGAAATCCAAAGTAATGGATAAGGGGAATCCAAGATAGCCAATGGGAGAGTGACAAGTGGCAAGATGAGGTCTCCCACTTGACCAAGTCGACCAAATCCATAGAGGAACCTGTGGAAAAGTAAGAGAAAAATCAGAGCGGAAGAAGGAGGAGAAAGAAGCTTCACCTTATCTCTAGAATTTCTAATGATCTGAGCGCTTGCTTCCGGCGAGCAAGAGTCGGTTCTTCCACTCCGAAGAGAGTCAGATATGAGACAAGAATCTCGGGTTTTTTCGACAAACTCATGAGGTTGGGGGTTCTTCTCCTACTTGGTTTCGAATCTCGTCAAGAGCCATTCAAATGGTCGAGGCAAGCGGGGCTGTGAACTGGCCGCGTACTTCAAATTCTAAAAGTCTGGGGACCGAATGCCAGGATTTCGGGACCATTTTCTGACACCGGATGACCGGGATGTTTTCGTGAACTTTAAAAACTGCACTCAGTAAATGATAAACGATAATTCTTGGCAAAATCCGTAATATTTCTGTGATTCAATGATTTAAACAGACTTCACATTTAAATCGGGTCTCACGAAATCTAGCTTATTACGTCAAATCTCCCTTCACCCGCACAATCGACTCTTACGCCTTTCGAGGCACCGAGTGTCGGGTGCCATATGACAACTTGTGAGAAGTACACATGATATAAGAGGCAGGTGATGTGACAAGGGCCACCTACTACATGTATCCATGTGACACATGTCGCATGATTAGTGAGAGGATAAGAGATAAGTGGCTTATATTAAGCCATGTGTCAAAGGGCCCTTAAAGTCAAACAATGAGGACAAGAAGGGAATAAATGAAAAGAAGAAAAGAAAGATCTTCTTCTTTTCGCCTCAGATTCAGCAAATGAGGGAGCAAATGAGATTTTAGAGAGAAAGTCTAACTTCTCTAGATTTCTGCTCGACCGTCTGCCTGCCGGAGCAAGAGGATAAGTTGGTCTACGCTGCAAGGACTATGCGTGGACACCGATTTTGTGGAGTTTCGACAACTTCGAGAGGTAGGGGTTTTCTCCTACTTGGTTATTCCTTGTTTAAAAAGCCATGAAATGGTTTTGGATGTTGTGAGGTCGGGAATGGCCATGGATTTCGGTTCCAAAGAAGTGGAACCGATGCTTGATGAAGGGGGTTGTCCATGGACAGCCCACGGACTGATTTGGGACTGTTAAAAACAGTCCGGATTGCTTGTTGGATTAAAATGGTCCATGTGAAATTGCTTGCATGTGGTTGCTTGACATGAGAAGCATGAATGATGTGCCGGAGGATAAAACTATTATTGTTTTAATTGAATGGTTTGAAATGTGTATGGAAAATGATGTGTTAATGCATGCTAAATTGATGTTAACGATGAGTGGTTAAATTTATATGAATATAATTGTGTATGAACCATAGGAATCTCGATTATATGAATTGGCATCATTGCATTCATGCCCGTGACATCGCGCCGAGCCCGTGTGTGGGGCGCATCTTATGGTTAAACGAGAAATAATTAATGCAATGGGCGCTCTAGAATCGGTGTAGAGACTCGCGGGTAATATCCGAAAGGTCCCGCATGGGTGTAAAAGACCTCGAATGGGTGTAAAAGACCTGGTCAGTGTAAAAGACCCGGTCGGTAAAAGACCAAGGGGTGTAAAAGATCCGACCGGGTGTAAAAGATCATGCAGATTATCTGAAAAGGTTTTGCGCGGTGTGAGAGACCCACCCGCACTATACTAAAAGTTCTGGGGGAGGGTGTTAGAGACCCACGGTGTAACCGGTGCTATGTTGCCTGAAGAGAAAATACACACTAGCCATGTTCATCACTTAGACCTAGAGTCGAGTATCAGGAGTCAGATTGACTCGATATACCCATTGGCAAATCATTTCGGGTGTTGGTGAGCCACAGCGCTCTAGAGTTGCGTCATTGGCATTGGCCAAGGACGATTTTCACACTTGGCATAGGCTTGTGTGAGGGAGTTGGTGGGTAACTCAGGGTATGGGCATGGAAAACATTTTCATGCATGATATAAATCATTCCTGTGTATGCATCAGAATCAGATGGAATGTGATGTTTGTATGCTACATGTGCATTTTAGGTGGGAGTAGCCCTAATAGGAAAATTCCACTATCAGCACATTGCTCACCCCTGGCTGAGGGAAAATATTTGGATGACAAAGGGAGTGTTTGGGAAGACAACGCCTACAGAGGCCGCTATGAGAAGAAAGTCTGACATGTACTTTGATTACCACATTTTTGTAAAACATGTAGGAAATATTACAATTGAAACATGTTATTAAGAGGATAACAAATTTTGAAATTATTGTAATATAGTTGGATATATTTTGGTGAGTATGTTGTGTAGGCCAATGTGGCCATTTATCATGTAATGGTCTCAAGGATAGAGACACACAGGTTTTCCGCAGTCGATAAAGGGTCAACAGACTCCCTGGATTCGGGGGGCGCGTATTTCAACAAATCGAATCAGAATTCTAGGATTGTTTATTGCCCATGGCTAAATTATGAGACTGATTTTTGGATTTTCCATGTGTATAGTTTTAGGTGTGTTATGAAAATTGAATAACATGTTATTCGTGTGAAAAATCATGTGGTTCTATGCTCAAATTATGTATTTGCATGAATTACTTGATGATGTAAATTATATTGTAGGAAAATATAATTGTCTATTAATTATGAATGTTGTATACATGAAATGGCATATCATATTCATATGCACTCCACACATCGTGTTTAGCTCAAAAAGGGTGCATAGTACGGTTGATTTCATCATCCTCGTGAACGTGGTGGTGAGTTTGGAATTGGGACAACGACAATAATGATAAACCATGTGTGTTTGGGTGTAACAAGATAAGGTAGATCCGCCGCCCCCCCTATGGTGAAAGACCCAAATTCTATATACCTAAGTAGACATAATCATAAACGCGTTGTTCAAATGTTGAAGCACATAATTTATTCAGAATACTGTCCAATGATTTGTTCATGGTAATAACATTATCCATGAAATTCAAACATATCAAGGTCGGTCCAATGAGTCGAAGTTATGCGAAACACTAATGACCGGTTTCACACTTAGCATTGTATGTGTGGGAGGGAGTCGGCCTGGGACTTTGGAGAGCCAGGCATGAGGAGTCACATCTCATGACATCATGGATATTCCATGGGATTACATCATTCATATGGAATGTGATTGGATGTTTTCGTAGTTTCCATTGCATGTGCATTTTAGGTGGGGTGTAACCCTTGTAGGGAAATTCATCTACTAGGCATTGCTCACCTCGTTGTGGGAAAATATTTTAGGTACTGGAAGTACGTCGGGGGATGAAGCATACACAAGACCTCGCCAAGAAAAGTCCATGTCGGGCTTTGTTTTTGCGGTTTTGCAAAGTTTAGCGGAAAACCCGCTTTCTCAGATGTGTAAGGAACAAGGAATTGTAATTAAACTCATTTTATATGATTAACACATTTTTGTGAGTTTTCCAGTTGTCTTTGTAATAAAAAGGCTGATTTATATCGAATTTATGGTGTTTTGGAAAGGAAAACTAGAGGTGTAGGAGGACCAAGAGGGCTACTACCCATTTTGGGTCCTCTATCGCGATAGAGAAATTTTGTCGCGATAGGGTTTCTCTATCCCTAGGTTGCAATTTGGTCTTTCCTTTCACGACAGGGCGCTTAGGCCAAGCGCACGACTTGATCTCGGTACGCGCGGTTGGGATGCGTGCATGATAGCACAGCATGCACGCGCACGATAGAGCTTTTAGGCTCTATGTCGCAACCAAGTCCTTCGTGTCGTGACATGGCTCCTAGGCCTACTAGGCGGTTTGGGTCGCGACAGAGGCTTTCTTTGTCGCGACAGAGATTTCAGGTCCCATGTCGCGATACTGGGCGTAGTGTCGCGACAGGGATTAGCACAAGGCGTAACATCTCGCTGCGAATCCTCAGACGACATGTCGCGGATGCTGTCGCGAGCATGACAAGGTTCGTGACGCGGCGAACACCACGCTCTCGGGGGCGCACGATAAGGGCTGGGGTGCTCACTACTTTCCCAAGGCTTTCTGTCGCAACAGAGAATCCTAGAACATGGGATTTTCCCATGTTGTGACATAGGGTCTATGTCGCGACAATGCACGGTCGAGGCACGTGGCGATATTATGCCTTAGGTGCGCGGATAAAGCTCATGATCGCAAGGCACAATAAGTAGTAATAACGACGCAGCTACGCAGATGACAGACTCGCCTGCAGCCAACAAGCAGAATCAGACAGCATCAAGCGAGCTACTATTCACGTACACTATTCATGGATTCAAAAAAAGACTTTAAATTGTGGCATCACACATATATACTCTGGGTATAACATACGGGATGATACAAGTATAATCGGCTGTCCTTCCTAGATTTTTCTTTATTTCCCCTCGTCGATTGGATGAAAGGTGGGATGAATGGTGTCCTTATTCTGAATTTTGGAATGACTGTAGCCAATAAACATACATTTTCATAGAAAATGGATTGAAAAAACATAATGTAACCATTACTTAGGAATACTATGCCCACTACTGGCTGGTGGTTCATGGGTCTCTTTCGCTGCACAAGCTTACTAGTTCCATCTCGGCTTCACCGAAGGAGGATGGAACTGGGAATGATCTTTAGTTTGAGGGATTGAACTTGCACATCCACCGGAGGAGGGGAGTGTGATACAATCCCACATAAGAGTGTAGAGTGGTACTTAAGCTTGAGAGGTTCTCCCACTTATCAGACCGATCTTTTGGGTTGAGCTCTCTGATTTAGCTTAAGGCCCCATCAGAATGTTTTTTTCACACATGAGAAGGGAAGTGGGAAGAGGTGAGAGCAGGGAGAGTGAGGGTTAAAGAGAGGGTGAAGAACAACATAATGGAAGATATGGTTTTGGAAGAGAGTAAGCCTTTATATAGAGAATGCCAAATGCAACTTAATTTATTAATTAACATTACAATGAGCTCCTTCAAAAATATCATCCAGTCTTTTTTCTTCACAAGACAATAGTATTGCTAGTGTGGAGTTTATATTGAAGAGAAAGAGGACAAAAGCTAAACATGTCAAAATCACTAACCATGCAAAACAAAGAAAAAATGTACGGCATATCCTCCATAGACCGAGCGAGCAGGATTCTACTACTACTACTCTCCATGGTCCCCTATAAAACGTTGGCATCATTAGGGGCACTTCTTCCCCCGGGTGATCTTCCTAGTAATTTTCTTGCTCAATATCATCAACCACATTCAATAAGTTGTCTCTCTAAAAATTAATGATTAACATTTCGATGATCCGTCGAATTGGGTAGATAGAGAAATAGAAGAACAATTCATGGGGTTACTCTGTCATTAATGGGGTTTGGTGGTTTCTATTACTTACTGTGAGCTCCTTGGGACCACTTCTAAAATATAATTTGGTCTGAGGAGTTGCCTTTCTAAAATATCATAAGGCCATTAATCAATAAACATGGTGTAGGTGTAAGCATCATTGTATCCTCTCCATCAGTCCTCAGACTTGTGAATGGCTTTACTACCCTTTGCCTTTTCCTTTTCAAAATTCAAAATCAACTCCCATATTCACTTTTCCCATGGACACATATAGAAGGTAGTCCATGTGATCAATACATATTTGGACTATGGAAGCCATGTGCTTCTTCCTTCAAGTCTTGGGCACTGTGAAAATGCCAAACTTAAGGGCTCACTGCAACAAGACATCACATGGTTCTAAGAGGGGGGAAAAATTATTGCATCACCTTATCACATTATGTGTTTGTATGGAAAGTAAGGCTATCAATGCATTAATTTAAAAATGAGAAGGGGTTGCCAAAGCATACTAATAAAAGCAATGAGATATAAATGGATATGTACATAATAAATAAGATGATGAATAATGGAGTCAAAAAGAGTGAAGAAGATAATTGATGAGAAAGTGAGAGAAAAGAGAGTGATTCAGATTATGGTAAAGTACACAAAAAAAGAAACGCCATTTTTCTTGTGAGTTTGAATGTCCATAAAGCATACATGGAGTCACATATTGAGGCATCATGATTTATATGGATTATTGGATGGATAATACTCTCCCTCAATGTGATGCCCTAATTATCGGGGGTCTTTTTTCTTTTTTTGGCTACTGGACAACTATGTCTCGACAGACTTTTCTCTCCCTCGGTCGGACTGCCCAGGTCTGTCGTGCGTGTGCGCTCTGTCGCGCGCCTAAGACACCTGGCATGCACCTGGCGTGCGTGCTACAGCGAGCATAGTGCGCATGTCGTGCAAGCTGCCGCGCGCTGGCCTAGCCTGTGGGTCAAGATAGAAAACACCTTGTCGCAAAACCACCATATAAAACCTTATCGCGACATGAAGTAAACCATGTCGCGACACAAGAAAGAAGGCCCTTATCGCGACCCAAAATGTCCTAGCCCAACCCTAGATCCTTACGTGACATAATTTTTTTCTGTCACAACACAAGGCCAAAAAAAATATCTTTCACGACAGAGAAAACCTCTGTCGCGACCTAATCCACCTAGCATACCTAGGAACCATGTCGTGACAGGAAGGATCCTATCGTGACATAAAGCCAAGAATGGATAGGTATCCTTCCTAAACTTAAAAGTGACACGCTTTATATAGAGTAATGGGGTGGCCAAACTTTTCTCCCCCACTTCTTCTTCAAAATTACTTACCAAAAGCTCCCAAAATTAGTGAAATTAAGGAGAATAGCCTCAAAACTGTGGCCTTTCCACCACTCTGAAAGCCTAATAATTCAAACAAAATCAAGCAAACCTCTAAACAAGAACAAGAACAAGGAGGGCGGGATATTAATTACATCACATCAGGTAATAAAAAGAAGAAAGAAAACGCTTACACCGAAGAATCAAGATCTTTGAGAGGATGACATCACTCATCCCCGATCACTGAGTTGTAATAACTACTACAATATTAAATTAAATGAGGTGATTGGTAAATACAATAATAATACAAGGTGTCAATGGGCAAAAAATCAATCACCTTTTTTTTTTTTTTGCTCATCAATGAGAAAGAATTTCGTTTCTTTCCCTTTTTAAAAGTGCAAATAGTAATGAGAAATTTTGCAAATTTACATTAAAAAATTATGATTTTTTATTGAAAGATTTAGGGTTTGTTTGTTTAAAATTTTTAAAAACTGTTTTCTGTTATCAAAAATAAGAAAACAAAGAAAGACATGTTTGGTTTCCAATTTGTTTTGTTTTGTTTTGTTTTTTAAAGATAAACAACGCGAAAAAACACTAAATTTAAATAACAAATAAGAAAGCCAGAGAATACCTTTTCGGGTGTTTGCTTCGCCTATATCGTGTTGAAATTAACTCGAAAGCGTAGGGAACTCGATGTCGCCAAGCATTATAATATTGTGGAAACTACGGTGTCATTTCACAGGAGTATTTCTGATGATCCTTAGGGATTGCTATCCAATGAATGTGCAATGAAGTAAAATCTCGGGGTTTCATGACGATTTGTTAACCGACTGACTTAAACTATTTTAAAATGAGAAAGGTGAATGATAGGATCCTAAAGTTTCCACTCTTCTCCAACTAGTTAACACTCACCTCTCACTTACATTCTCATTCAGGAGCCATTGATGAATGGTCTTTGATGGGGGATATAACTTTAAAAGCTTTTGTAAGACAAAGAATAAATGAAAGATATCAAACACTTGCTCAGACGATTTGATTAGACTCTTAGATTGCATTTAAGATCAAGCACAATGTATACCAAGAATCTCTCATTCACACGCTGTTAAGAAGATGCCAAAGTAAGGTTTTATAAGAATTTTAGCAAGTGTTTAATATCATACAAATCCCATTGAAGCATAAGAGAGGGACTGAGTGTTGTTACCTTGAAAGGGATGAGTTTCCACCGTTAGAACCCTATCTTGGAGGTTTAGAACTCCATTAAAACTGAGAATTGCAAAGTTGAAATATAAAAAACGTAGAGTTCCCTCAACGAGTACCAAGTTATAAAACCGACTTAAAGATTACAAATGTTCAAAACCAAGAACGAGAAGACACTAGCTACTATACTCTAGAAAACCCTAGAACACATGAGAAAAACTCCAAAAGTGAGAGCCCAAACCCTAGAACACGAACTCCATTAATTCTGCCCTAAAGTGGGCTTAAATAAAATCCACATTAGTGATCTCGAAGTGGGAACCAAAAGACAATCGTGCCCTTGCACCAAGATTGAATTCCTCTTAAATCCCACAGATCTTTTCATTTCTAGATCGACACGGGGCTAGTGTGGTACCTGGCACTAAAACCTTCTCGTTCTCAACCGCACTGGTATCTACATTCACCTGAATCGTATCGCATCAAGACCGGTACCGACGCATCGGCATCAAGACTCCAATGGCTCTAACCGCATGTGGGTACCGGTGACCACCCGACCAAAATTCCGCATCTCACCGTCTTCTAAATTGCCCAACTTTACTCATAACTCCCGGTCTCCCAACGTCTGAATCGACGACGATGATCTCGCAGCTGTTCTGAAACCAAACTGCTTATGAAAATGTGCACTAACATCGAACAACTGGCATTAACGCATAAAAACAAGAGAAAAGGTTAAAAGCACATTTTCTACACAAACGAAGCAAAACATGAGCCGAGGGGCTTAAAAACCTATATAAACAAGCCGTGACTTTTATGTATCCAACAATTTAACCTACATCTTGCTAGTCCCTAGCAAGATTTGAACTAGTAACGCTACCTTCGACCATGAAGCTCAACAAAGTGCACTAAGGGAGCAAATAAGCATTGCAGATTCGAAAGGCAAACATGAACATAGTACTATAACTTAACAGACATGAATCACCTAACTTTTATGATAATCAACATTCCAAGTGTAGTGGACAAAATAACAAACTTTTACAAAACAGAGATTCTCTTATAAGGGATCACGGATACTGAAATCGGAATGCCATGAAATCACCAAACTGAAATGAACTTCATTAAAAATGTAAACATTTCACCACAACTAAGCAATCTAACATGCATAGAATTCAATGAGGAGCACCCTACATAACTAAAATCAAAAAGGACTTTTAAGCTTATAATGACCATGGGTTACACAAATAGGGTTTACAAAAACAAAATGGGTGTTGGCATGACATGGTTGAGGTCTCTACCCAATTTCCAACACCACCCTATTCTAACCCAAGATACCACTGCTCTTCTTCCACCTCCTCTCCATCCAAGGAAAAAGCATCTTCGTCTACACAATCATCCAACTCGTCAGAATGCCCTTTCAAGTTAGGACAAGGGTCATCTACAATAACGGGCTCTCCTCGTAGAATGTGACTCTTGAGCTTGGAAAGCCTGTGGTCAAACTGCTTTTGCTTCCCCAGGATGCATTTAAACCATCCTTTTATTCTACGCTCCATCCTCTTTAAAGGAGATGTACTCATCGGACCAGGAGCCGAAGATGATGATGGCCCAAAAGTAATTGGAGGAGGATGTGCCGACTCGAGGCCTCATGAAGCGCCGGGCTTTTGCTTCGTGATGCTCGCGGACTGCCCCAACTTAGGAAGAACTCTTTTTCTTACTAAGACCCCCTTATCCCAAGCAGTTTCCACCAAGTTTGTAACTAAGGTCGGGATGCTCGTTTAGTCAGGACTCAAAACTCCCCTCATTACACAAAGATATCACCAAAGCATAATCAATAACCTTCCCATTCATTACCTCATAGAGAAACTGAATTTCCTCTCTGGCTTGGTAGCTTCTCCTTTCCTTTTGGCTCGATCATATTGTGAACGACCTTAGTCATTAATGCATATTCAGGTTTTAATTTCCCCGGAGTAAACTCTTTGCGCATAAAACCCCCCATAGGTACCGGGTTGGTGCACATGGAAGCCTGGCGAACAACCAGATCAAACCTCGTATTAGCCTTTGAAGGGTAAGGTCTGTCATATGTGCTCGGGCGAAAGGAATGCAAAGATCTAGCATACAAATCAGGTCTGACCAATAGTTGCTTCCCTTAGACTGTAGTCTCCAAAAGGGGATCCGCATTCAGATTCTCCCTCAAGTTGGAGTAAAATTCCCTGACGGTGGACGGTAGATAGCCTTTTGCTTTCTCACTAATAAATTGCAAATTTTGATCATGAATAATTGCACGAATAGGATGAGTAAAAAGAAATGCTTCAATTTTCATTCCTCGCTCACAGTGGAAACCTTGTCTTTCAACTGATTAGACCCACTTTTCTTGCTCAGATTCCAGGGATTCAGCAAACATAGCCTCAATCTTTTCATCTTTGCTTTCACCTTCCCTCGCTCGATGAATGGCCTTTCTACTCCTCACCCTTCACGCCATGACGACGACCTTCTTTTTTAACAAGATCACCTGCTGAAGAGCTGGTGGCCTTTCCTTTCCCTATGTTCTTTGATCTCGCCATAGATATGGCCAAGATAGAGAATACTGCAAGAACGGCCCACACACACACAAAAAAATCTCCCATAAACCCATCTCCAACATTATTGGACTCACCCTCTCCAAATCATTCAAAACTTTCCTCCCTATACCGTTCATAGCAGACGCACCAACCAACCAAGAACATAAAGCCACAACCCAAAGCCAACCAAAATAATCCATACCAACCACAGTGCAAAACAAATCAAATTGCTCAAGCTTTGAGGACAAGAATCACTTTTACCCACACCCGCTCCAACACTTCAAGCTCACGCAAAAGAGCCTTTGATGCACCAAGCGGAGTCGATGCGATGCTCAGGAACCTAACCTGATTGTGGTCTGATGCAGAGTAACAAAAGCTAGGTCTGTAGTTCCTTTCGTATGGAGGGTCAGAGAGTGATTTGGTGAGAAGAGAGGTTAGGGTTAGTGTATTTTTTAGAGGAATTTGAGGGGGAGATGAAAGGGTTCAAATATAGTAGGGAAGGAAGGGAATTAGAGGCTTTATTTCAAGTTTTCAAGAGGAAAAAAAAACTTCTCAAGAAGCCCACTACAGACGGCATCAAAGATCAAGCAATATGGTAATCGTACCACCATATGGTACCGCATCAATTTTCCAACCCCAGATCGGTAATTTCACTACCGCAAAATTCCAGAATTCACTACTTTTGGATTTCAATGTACACTCACTCTGCACCGCCAAATCCCCAACCGACAGGCTCGCTTCAATTGTCTACTAAACTCCTCGCACCTTCACACTTACTTTGGAACCATCCTTACTTAAGTGATCAAGAAGAACTTAAGGTTTGAACAACAGAATCTAGCAACCTGGTTATTCAATAAGTGTTCAAATGATGACTCAGCATGATTTAGAAGTTTAAAAGAGAAAATATGGCCCAAAATCATCTTTCAACTATGTATGGATGTTCCACAAAGAATAAGATGCATGCATTTGACATGGGAATGCTAAAATGCACAAGCTGAAGCAATAATCAAGCAAAAATGAGTTTGGGAAAAGAAGAAATCTAGGATTTGTGTAAATTATGAACGAATGATATGTCAAGATTTCACTGAGAATAGAAAAGAATCGAAAGGAATATGGTCTCAAATATGAAAAAAAGAAGTTTTGTTCATGCTTGTTATCAGTGGTATGCGTAGTGAAACTATATGTAGCCCGTGACATACATCATGCGCCGCATACTTCAAAGGTCATACCATTCTCAAGAAAGCCGAAATGGAAAAAATGGATGTAATTTAACCCCCTAAGGAATACCGACCAAACCCAATAGCATGCACTTAAATGAACAAAACACTAGTGTATGCCCACCCCCACCACTAAATACGATCGCCTCAATGCATTGAAGGATACACACCACAGACTATAAGAAAGGGCCAAAAATACTGGTTTCCATTGGGAGAAAAAGGTTAATGTTACATAAGGGTCAAACTCTCCTTTATGAAAAAAAAAAAAATTGAACTAAATGAATAAAGCGTAAAGAAATGCATGACAACAAAAAGAAAAGCTATATACAAAGGGTAAGACAGAGATTACGCTGAAGACATCCAAGTATACTGGATCTACCAATTCCTCAATACTCTCCTGGAGGTCATAGTTCTCCAGAAATGGCTTTAAGCGCTGACCATTAACTTTAAAGAGTTTCCCATTCTCAAGATTCTCAATCTCCACTGTGCCATATGGGTGAACTATCTTGACTATGAAAGGCCTAGTCCATCTAGAACGGAGTTTGCCTGGAAAGATGTGCAATCGAGAGTTGTATAGCAGTACCTTTTGGGTGAGGCTCAAAGGTCTTCTGTAGCACCCCTTTTTCGGTCCGACCCGATTGGTGGGTCCGAACCGAATCTGGGATGCTCTGATACCACTTAAGGGTAGCACCCCTTTCTCGAACCGACCAGATTGGAGGGTACGAACCAGATCCGAGATGCTCGGATACCATTAAAGTGTAGCGACCCCCGAGCCCAAATTTCGACCAGTCATGATCCGACTGGAAACCCGGGATGCTCCTACCAAGCCATAAATCAAATCCATTAATCAAATACATTTCATTAATATAAGCGCTTATTCTCAAATCTTGCGAAGCGATTTCAATTGGGCAAGCCCATAAACATTTACAAATTCAATGTAATTCCTTACAAAATATGCATTTAACTAAAATGAATTTTATGTCAAGCAATATAATATCCAAAATCGGGATTCGATATAGGTACAAAAATAATTTTGGAGTTGAACTCCTTTTGTTTACAAAACAATGTCATGCTAAAAAATGGTGAGGGATGTATGTGACGGCGATACCAGAACTTTCCGAGTGACTCGAGCTCTCTAATCTGGGTCCGCTTTCAATCACCGTCTATCACTAAGACTGAATTGATAAAACAATACGCTAAGCATTTTCATGTTTAGTGCGGTTCTATACGCTTCCTCGGCTCCCATTTCGCCAATACTAATCATGCATTTATCGTAATAATGCCTTTATACAATGTCTATATGTAATGTAAAAGATACTGGCGTTAAATACAATTTTTAATATCATTTTTCGCTTTTCGGTTTGCGATTTCACATATGACTATAGAGTCAACATTCACGATAAATTCAGTTGGTAAATCCTGTCATGTTTGTCATTCAATAGCAATGTGATTTCACATTCAATATCACAATCTCACATTGGACTATAGAAATTAACATTCACGACGGATCAATGAGAATCCCGGCCTGCTTGTTCATTCAATAGTAATGCGACCACACAAACAAATACTATACCTTCACGACGACCTTGGGCTATTAATCCCATCATGTTGGTCATTTAATAATACATTTCAAATCAAATTTACTCAGTTACAAGAATTCACTTATAGTTCAAATACACACGCACATGGCTATATTTGACAAATATTTGAATACCAATAATTAAATCAATATATATATATATATATATATATATATATATATATATATTTCACAAATGTAACTTGAAATGGGAATTGAGTCACAGAATAAAACAGACTAATTTATCGATCTCTTTGTTCTTTCGGAGCATCTCAAATTCAGTTAGGTTGTCGTCTTCACCCGCACCTAGTCAAATACAAATTCTCCACTCTTAGTGGTTGAACAATTAATCATACTAAACAGGCTTCGCCTCGGCGACAAGGTACGCTACATTTTCTCTCTCCTATACTCTTATAGGAACCCCCGTTAAACCTTTATTAGGGTCCCTAAACAATCGGTGTACGAATATGGGACTTAACAGTGTAAGGGGTACAAAAACAGGGTTGTTGGAAGCATCGGTACCGGTACCACTTTGATCGATACCGGTACCAGTCCTTCACTGTTAATGGGTACCAATACCCTAACTTTTGGTACCGGTACCACTTTGCTTCTGTCAAATGGGAACTGGTACCAATTCACGGGTTTTGCCTAGAAATGGCAGTTTTTGACATTTCTCACCTATTTTTCTTTAATAAACCTCCACAAATCCATCCTACATCAAAACCCACAATGGAATCCACCCAAAACAACTCCAAAAGTGGTTTAGCACCAATAAAAACCTCTTTCTCCCAAGTTAGGGCTTTTCCCCAAAATTAAAATCACAAAAGGGTGAAGTTAGGGTTTGTGTTCATACCTTGAATCTCTTAAAATCTTCTCTTGTAGGTTGCTTGATCTTTTAGAAGCAAGAAATGGGAAGAAATCCCACCTAGAACTTGATTTTCTCCCAAGCCCTTGCTCTCTCTCCCTTTTCTCCTCTCTTTCTCTCCTAAAACGGGATTGCTCCAAATGAGCTCCCTTAGACTACTTTTGGTCTTTAAATCCCATTTAAGTGTAAGGCCATGTTTGGCCTGCACACAAATTTCGTTTTCCCTTTTTTTTTTCTCCTTTTTGGTCTTCAAGCTCTTTATTTCCTTAAAGCCTTGTTTGGCTTACCAAAACCCATTTTTGGGTTAAGTTCTCCCAATTTACTATATAGCCCACATTTCATTTTATTTGCACTTCAATCCCCATATTTACACTTAGACAAATAAACTTATTTACAATTGACCCTTAGGTCCTCATTTTACAAATTTCCAAAATTGCCCTTTACACTTGGGTTAATTTTCGGGTCCAATCAATTCTCATTTAGCATATAATATTTGCATTTGGCTTTTAGCCATATAATCATTTAATCAATATTCATTTAAATACCCCTAAAAATACCTAAGTCGCTCAATTTATATCCGGAATATGTAATGAATTTTTATTATAAAAATTCTAGGGTATTTTTGGGGCGTTACATCTTCCTTACGATGTTCTTTTCATGGAAGAGCTTGACCTTCTCTTCGTAAATTCTCGAGCTCCTAGTGTGTGACTCCATACGTTTTTAACCGAATTTCAAAAGGTCGATTACAAAAATGGAGCCCACCATCACTAATGATTGTATGAGGCATTCCAAAGTGAGAAAAAAATATGTTCTTTCAAAAATTTCAAAACATTCTTGTGGTCATTAGTTCTCGTTGGAATGGCCTCCACTAACTTAGAAACATAATCAACTGCCAATAAAATGTAAAGGTACCTACATGAGGGGGAAAGGACCATGGAAGTCTAAACTCAAAGGTTCGTCCTGATTAGTATACCAATCTCTATTCCCAAGCGTAGGAATTATAGTCGCCTAGCATTGTAATACTCGTGGGAATCCAATGTGTCATCTCCACAGGGGAGTGGTCCGATCTCGGTTGATCAATAGGAGCTATTCTCCACTAAAAGTATGGTTTAAAGAAAACTGTAATGTTGTGTTGCTCGATCAATGGTTGATCGTTTGAATGTTAAAATAGAAAGACAATTGTCGGGATTTTTAGGGTTCCACTCACCTTGACCGTAAGTCCCACCTCTTATTTTATAAACTCATCTAGGAACCATTGAGAAACTGGGCTGACATGGAGGATTTATCTTTGAATGCCTTTAGAAAATAAAAAGAGGATCGAGAAATACTAAACATTTGTTCTCACTTAAAAACGAACCCTTAGTTGGCATTATGATTGCTACCAACGTGTACCGAAATATCTCAAGTAACACGCTGTCAAGAATTCGGCCTAACTAATGGTTTAAAACTCCCTACACAAGGATCAATATTACACAACTGGGCTTAAAATCATTAGAGGGATTGAGGATTTTACCTTGATCTAGGTGAGTTTCCAGAGATCCCAAGAATAGGGGTTTAACCCATAAAATTTATATGAATGATTAAAGTCAAGAACAATTAATCATAAAAATGATTCAAAGAAATCAAAGTTAACTTGTAAAACTGAGAATGGTGAATATATAATACGAAGATTTAAAGTAGAACAAATATTTGTGTCAAAGATTGCAAACTCTCTAATCCGAAACTTCTAAAAAGAAAAGGAAATCGAATCGATCTACAAAGTACCACACCTAGAAGATGGAAAACTATTATTACTTAAAACCCTAGAATTGAAGAACTAAAACTAAAGAAAGAGAAAACTAAAACTAAAGGAAAAGGAAACTCCCGAATACTTGTGTCCTCCTCCTTTTATAGCCCCCTCCAAAGTGATTTTTCCATTTTGGTTCGCTTACTAAGTGGCATCTCGCGCATGGATTGAATTCCCGACAATCTCCGCAAGCCATAGGGCATCCCACCGGCAGACTTTAAGTCCTACCGGTAGGAGTTGCTCACCTCACTTTTCCAGTTAGCAAGCACGGTAGACTTAAGTCCTACCTAGACTCGTCTAATCGCAAGCCAGCCAGTTCTACCGGTAGATTTTAAGTCCTACCTAGGGACTTGTCCTCCTGCTTGCTTCTCTCGTTCCTTGTGACTTCGCCAATCGTCACCCACACTACATTGCTTCATATTAGCTTCTCCCGAAGCTTACATTCTGTGCACTTACGTTTTAAAACCTAAAAGACTCGCACAAGTCCTAAACACGTAAGAGATTAGAAGTACTGCTTTATGCCAAATGTGAGTACATCAGGGTTTAAATGTGTTCGATTCTCTTATAATTATCACTCAAATGTGTATTCATCACACTTCACCTCGCATCTTGCTAGTCCCTAGCAAGATTTAATGAAACTACCCACTAGGTATGAACCTAAACAAGCGCCTAGATAATATAGCTTTGCAAAAATCTCAAAACAACACTTATGGAATAAAGAATTTCAATTTAATGCCAGCCACACAAAGATGACTCAATTACCCAATCCACATTCTTCCACAATGAGTACATTAAAATACAAACACAAAATCACTATTCGACAGGATCGGTGGATTTAAGAAGGCGGGCAAGATAGTCATGCTTGCAATGAACCTAATGATCAAAATAAAGTAATGCGAATCATATAGCATAAACATGTAACCTTCATCATGCATAGAGTTCAAAGGAACAAAAACACAAGTCGAATCAAAGGGGTCTTAATAGTTTGTAATGCACCATGGTTTAATGAAAGAAAAGGGAAAATCAAACTGTGTCGGGTAATGACATGGCTAAGGTCTACTACCCGATTGCCAACACCACCCTAGTACAGCCTAGTGCGCCTATGCGCTGTCATCCCTCATCCTCATCGTGAGGAGAATGCGTCCTCATCCACGCAATGTCTAACTCTTCCTCACTCTCCCTCTAAATCGGAGGTAGCATCCGTCATCGGCTCACCATGGAAGATGTGGCTTCGCTTCCCGGCAAGACGCCTGGGCCCGCCTACTGCCTACCAAGGATACACTTGAACCACCCTGATCCGCCGCTCCATCCTCTTCAAAGGCGATGTGCTCATAGGTGCTGGAACTGTGGAAGAAGTGGTCCCAAGAGTAAATTTCCAGGCACCAGGGTGGTCGCGGGAAGCCCAAGAGGCCGCCCCGCTTTTCACAAGGTCTTAGTCGTGAATCGCCCTCGCCGAGGTATCACTTTCTTTTCTTTTTAATCGTTCTTATCCCCGCTCTTCTTACAATACTGGTCACAAGCTTAGGAACGGAATATTCCCGGCTTGAACGCGACATCGTAAAATCTTCATCACAAGAATTACAAGGACTAAGGTATAATCAATAAGTTTTCCAAATACACCCGTGATAGCAACTGGACCGTTTCGACTGAAGTTACAAACTGGCCTACCAAACACGATCAGGATGAGATCTTGTTCATCGCATGTGAGCTCCTGGCTTCAACTTTCCGTGGATAAATTTCGTCTTTACAAATCCACTCATGGGTACAGATGGGCACACGGCCTCGTGAAAAGTCGGGTACTCTAAATCCAGTAACGGCCCCCGAGCGGATATGGCTTCCTGGCCCGACGCGCCGGATCTAACATACGTAAGCGCATGCTATCGCAGTCAGAGTGCGACAACGGGTCGCTTCCCATCATCGGTGTTTCCAACATAGAATCGACTCGCTGATTTTCCTTCAAATCGAGTGAATCTCAACAATCGGCTGCGTAAATACCCTATCTCCGGAGGCACAAAATGCATATTTTGGCTTCCGTATAATTATCCCGATAGTGAGTATATAAAAATGTTTCTAGATCGACGCCTCTCGTGATCGGAACCTCTATTTGCCATTAATCGAACCCATTTCTCGTGCTCAATTCTAATCTTCAAGAACATAGCCTCAATCTCCTCATCGACACTTCTCGATAGATCCTCACTTTCTCAAGAGGATATAACCTCGTTTTCTCCTTCTTTCACCGGGTCGGGTGGCATCTAGCTTTTCTTTCTTCACCGCTCGCTCCATGCAGGAACTCATGCCTCTCTTCCCGTATTCTTCTAACGTGCCATGGAGATGGCGATGATAGCGATAACGCCCGCACGGCCCGTGAAGTAAATAATCATATCCCAAAGACTTCGCCTCGATCAACAATCGGGCCGTCCCGTACATCTACCGCAGTCTCCCCGCCCATATGGACAAGACACCCCCATCCAACAATCACAAAGTGACGCCAGCAAATCCAACCAAATAAAGTCCATATCTCATCGAAAGAAAAAGCAACAATGCTAGCCGGAGAGTGGCCAACTTACCACGCAAACACCGATCGCAGTGTAATCAATCCGAACTCGGACTGAACCCTCCGCAGAGAGCACCAGCTTAAACGCTTTGTAAGAGGAGCACACCCGCTGGGTGGCTCAATCCTCATGACTAGTATAAATCAAATGGAACATGAAGAGGCAACCCATTCGGTTACAAAGACCATTCTCGCTCTTTTCGCTTCCGATCCTACCTAAGTAGACTTAAAGTCCGACCTATAGGACCCTTGCATCGGGCCGCTTTTTGTCAAGTTCCACGCAGCGAAAGTCCGACCTGTGGACTCACCGGGGTTGCTTTTTTTTTTTTTTTTTTTTTTTTTTGAATATATATATAATGAATATATATATATATTTTTCACTTGTGGAATGGTGGTGCCTTTCATCTGTAAAGTTCAATCGCATATCTACTTTCTCTCTTGTTCAAATTCCAGTGATTGCATTTTTGTAGACTTTGCCTTTATAATTCATTCTTGGGATGTCTTCCCGACTCTCCATGAGAATCCTTTGTTGTTCCATGGTCGGATTCTAAGGTTCGAATAAGCTTGACAGGCCCAGAAGCTCAAATGGGTGCAAGGGTTGAGACTCTACAAATCCACCAGAATATGCCGCAAATGATGGCCTCTAATCATTTTCCTTAACAAGGTGTTCCATAAAGACTATGATGCATGAAATTCACATGACCAACTAAAATGATGCGCAATTGGAAACAATCACAGGCAAGATTGGAGAATTTTGGCCATAAGTCTGTGGTATGGGTGAGAAGTAAAACAGGTAGAATGCAAGGGGAAACAGTTCACAGAAGAATATGAGGCTCGTTGTGTGTGCTTGTTAAGATGCATGCGTTAAGATGATGTGGAGAGTATATGAGATCAAGTGGGTAATATGCAGTGTGGTAAAGCATAATATTCCAAAAGGCAAATTTTGAAAAATTTGACCCAGCGAACATATAACGAGCGCATGAATTCACGTTCAACGATGTACACTACCCCCTGTGAGAAACAAGCATTGTCCCCAATGCATGAAACTAAGGTACCCCCACAACAAGATTGGAGGACTCACAGAAACAAGAGCCCCATGATTTTTTTTTTTTTTATATGTTATGGAAAAGAAAAGGAAATAACGCAAATGAAGTAAAATAATAAAAACAAAAAGCAAGAACAAAAATAAAAGCAAAACTATTTACAACAATTTGAGAGTGATGTTACTTGGAAGGAGAGTTTTGGTAGAGCGGGTCTACCAAATCTTCACGGTGCTCTTGAGGATTAAAATGTTCAAGGAACGGTTTGAGGCGTTGGCCATTCACCTTGAAGGAGTGTCCATTGTCCGGATTTTCAATTTCCACCGCCCCATATGGATAGACCACCTTAACAATGAAAGGGCAGTCCATCGAGGCGGGCTTTCAGGAAATAGATGTCGGGAACTATACGAAGCACTTCGATTGGGTTGGAATTTCTGTGATGGATTTGTCGTGGAATGACTTGAGCCGCTCCTTGTAAGTGCGGAGCTTTCATACGACTCCCTCGCCTTTCTTCCAAGTTCATTTAAGCGCAATAAACGACAACACTAGCAGGTTAGATGAAATTTAAAAGTTCGAATAGTGATAAGCCGGTGTTCCGTCTCTGCGGCAAATGGCGAGCCTTGCCGTAAACTAGCCTAGGGACATACGAGACCGAGTTTTAAAAGCGATGCGGTATGCCGCCTGAGCATCGGTAGAGCGGAGTGACCAATCTTTTCGATTCGGGGCAACCGTCTTTTCTAAATGTGTTTTATCTCCCTATTGGCTAGCTCGGCGACCGGTAGTACGTAGGTGAAGATGGCCGTAGATACTTTATGGGTGACTCCATATTTTAGCGATTTTGAGATCGATTGCAAAGTGGGTCATAGCCGCTATGTCCTTTCGGCGTTCCCAGCGAGAAAAATATGTTCCTTTATAAATTTCAAAACAACCTTATGGTCATTGGTTCTGCGTTGGGCGCGCCGACCCTTAGATACATAGTCGACCGAACTGACAAAATGTAGAGATAGCCTGAGAGAAGGGAAAAGGCCCCATGAAGTGATACTGACAATCAAGATTTCAATGATCAGAATTGGGGTAAGAGGCATCATATTTCGTTTCAATGCCCCTCCCCAATTATTGGCGTGAGCTGCGTTTTAAATCAAAACAATCTTAAATAAAGTGGGCCAATGACCCGGCTTGCAAAATCTTGTCTTTGTTTTGGGAGGAGGAAATGTCCTCCGCAGCTCATAATGGCAAAAATTAGAATTCGTACACACTCATCATTCGGTACACATCTTCTCATTATTTGATCACGGGCGTATTTAAATAGATATGGATCATCAAAATAGTGTTCTTAATATCATCAAAAATTTCTTTTAATTAGAAGTCCATTATTTGGAATTTGGCGGTGACTAAGGTAATTCGCTATGTCAGCGTACCACGGGTAATGTACAAGAGCAAAAAGTTGCTCATCAGGAAAGCTATCACCTATGGGTATGCACTTAAAGGCGGATTACGGAACTGTCGGATGAGTGAGTGCAGGCCCGTTCTCAACCCACTTTATCTTTGATGGTTAAGGTGAATTCTTGACGGTAAAATCACCTAGTCAGCTTGGATTACCGTATCTGCAGCAGAAGCAGTATTTGGCTGCATGATCTGTAAAGATGGTTACAGGGGAGCCAACAATATATGACTGAATTTTCTAGAGCAAAAGACAAGCTAGAAACTTTTACGTAGTTTGTATAGTTGGCACAGGCGAGTCTAGTGTCTTTACTAGTAGTAAATGACAAAAGCCTTTTTGTCCTCCTGCATCTAACCACATTACATGGCCTGTCCTTCTTATCGCACATGATCTCAAATCGGTCCCGATTAGGAGCCGCATGATTGGGGGTGTCTGTAGTTTTGAGGCTTAGCAAAAGCGTGTCACAAGCTTGTGATCATGTGAAAGGACATCTTTAGCAAATGTACAAAGTACATAAGGGCAGTATATGCCCCAAAATCTTTTTATAAACCTTGATAAAGCAGCAGCAGCCGGGAATGACCTTATGTCTCTAACACCTTAGAGTGAGTTGGAAATCAATTCAACTTTAGCCTTATCAACCGATTCCATCTTTTGATGCAATGTGGCTGTGATTCCTTGTGTTACCGTAGTGACATTTAGATTTAACCTGAGATTTTCTCTTGACACCTCTCGAAACCTTACGTGGGTTACCACAGCGGCCTCGGAATGAGTCGCGCGAGAAATCGTATTGAAAATCTCAATATGGTTCTATCATGTCCTTGAAAAATACTTATCATACACCGTTGGAAAGTTCGAGGTGCATTACCTGATCAAGCATTTTCCTAAAGGCGAAGGTGCAAAAAGAACCCAAGTAAATGTAGTTTTCTTGATCTTAAAGCTATCTCAATTGGTGCTGCAAGTACCATCAAAAAACAATAAATTCATGCCTGCCAGCTCGCTCTAACATCGATCCACAAATGGAAGAGGAAAATGGTGCTTTCTAGTACACGCATTAAGTTTCCTATAATCTATGCACACCCTCCATCTACGAGGTGACACGGTAGGAATAAGCTCATTATTTTCATTGGCAACCTCTTGTGACTCAGGCACCTTAGGCCTTTGTGTTGGACTAACCCTTACTATCTGTGGGGTAAATAACTCCAACATCCAAAAGTTTTAAAACCTCCTTCTTCCTTCTTTCATTATTGGGTTGATCGTCTCTGTATAGTTGCCTAGAAGGTTTAACATCCTCTTCTAAGTGAATTCTGTATTGTACGAGATCGAGGGACTAATTCCTTAATATCTGCAATTGTCCAACCTAAAGCAGTCCTGTGGGTTTTCAATATTTCCAAAAGTTGAGTTTCTTGGAATCCACGTCTAATGAGGAAGATATGATTCTTTGGAAAAGTGTCTGCTCCCCTAGAATGCATATTTAGATGTATTGAAGTAGGTTTTAGCTCAAGCAGGTGGCCTCTCCTCGAAGGTAATGTCTTATCCTCATTTGGCGGCAAGAGTTCAAATTTAGGTGCCCACCCATAAGCACCAAATACATCTTTATGCTCAATTATCGAGTGAAGAAACTCTGACTCCAAAGTGGTCACTTCCTCATCGGTCGGGCTGACCGGACATGACAGAGGATCGTCATGTGAGACATTATCGGATATTTTTGTACCCGCGGAATCCAGCCATGTTAATTTCACCAATATCTTCTTCATCTCCCATTCCTTTGAGTACGTGAAAATATTCGATTCGCAGTCTCATGTTCCCAAATGAAAGTGTCATTAGGCCTCCCCTACAATGTATGATGGCATTCTTGAGTTGCCGAGAATGGTCGACCGAATTCTGAGGGCTTGCTTGAGTTCCTTGGTTCTCTACCGGTTGAGTGTCAAGTACCACAAAATCGACAGGGAAATAAAATTTGTCCACTTGGACCAAGACATCCTTCACTATTCCCCTAGGAATTTTGACACACAGTCGGCCCGATTGGAGGGGGTGATATTGGTTGGCTCTAATTCTCCTAACCTGAGTCCACATATCTTGAGTAAAATGACAGTTAACACTTGCCCCTAAATCCACTAAAGCATGCCCCTGACTTGGAATTTCCAACCTAGAAATAGTAGGACTACGGGTCTTTGTATTTTGAGGCGAGTTGTTAGAATTAGGGACGTGGGTGTTCGATGTGAATGCCTCTTGTTGACACTAGTTTCCTTTTCTTGTACCACAAATCCTTGAAATTTAGCATATGATGGGATTTGCTTGTAGCATCTAACAAGGGATGTTGAGTTTCACACAGCAGACAATATAAATTTCAAGCATTCTTCACTTTCTTTTGTTATCTTAGCTATGAGGGGTATGGAAACTGGAGGGATATGGTTGAACTTGTCTTCCTCACAGTTTGCTTATCTTTGTCATTTTATTATTAGGGACATGAGGTGTGTCTGATTTTTCATCACTCTCTCTAACTAATTCCTGAGACTCTTGTGATGGTTCCTTGGTTGGAATAGTTTTGTCGACTACCTTACCACTCCGAAGGGTAGTGACCGCCTTACAATGCTCAAAGGTACCCTCACTGGAACCTAAACTTCCCACACTGTTTTGACCTTGTGGGTTTTGGATGAGTTGTGATGGAAGTTTCCCTTTTTCTTGTTGAAGGTTACACATAGATGATTGCTTAGTTATCTGGGGATCTCACATCATTCGAGGTGATTCGGGTCTGTGTTTGTAGTTTCTTCAGCAGGTTTATGCAGCGTGTGACTATGTCTCAGACTTCTCTGTATGGAGGTTGGTAGGTACATGAGAGTTTTGATTCCCCTTAGTTCGGTGGATGATGACCTTGATTGGAATTTCCTTGAAATCCTTGGGGCCTTAGGATGCGAAATGGAGGAATGGGTGGAAAACCTTGGTTTTGGATAGTGAGGGCCTTAGTTGTTTGGCGGGTTAGGTGGTCCTCACTCATTTCTCCCGACTAAGAATTAGGATGCTTACGCCGGGATTGTAAGTTTCGGAGTATGGGGAGTTGAAAGGTCTCCTTTTGTAGTGGGGCGTTAAAGCATTCGAATTTGAATGGCTCCTTTAGCAGGAAGATTTGGGCGATTAATGAGTCAGTGTGTAGGGTCATCGCCTTATATTACACTTAGTCTCTATAGGTCCATTTGTGGTCTTGAGGGTAATTGAGGTACACTTGTTACACCGATTCACTCTCTTAAATCTCTATGGCCTCTAATTTCCTTGTCAAATTAATCTTGGCACGTAACTCATCATTCTCTCTTAGGTGGTGGATTCCACCACCCGGCGAGGTGTGTTGTGCACTTTAACGTGTGCATAGAGTGTTAGTCTCCCAATTCAGGCATTACTCTGCTATAGTGTCAAAGAGGGTGGATTGCTTCCTAGCACTCTTTTCATAGAATTAGCACACACATCATGCGGATGTCTTGTTTATTATTAGGATAATCCTTGATGAAGAGTATGCACATATTTGTCCTGTCGATCCATGGTGAGGATAGCATGGAGGAGATCCTTATATCTTTCAGCCACGCAGCAAATGGTTCCCCGGGCTTTTGGAAAAGAGTTACGTTGCTCTCATGAGCATTAGTTAGTGCGATGGGAAAAATTTGTTGAAGACTCATTGCATATTTTCCCATGTAAAGATCGAATTAGGTGCGGGAATGAAGCAAATTTTAGCTTTCTCCTTTAAAGCAAAGGGAATAGAACTAAGCGATTATATGGAAATTGAACCGGTGGAAGTGCTTTACAGACATCCTCGAATCCCTCATAAATGATGATTCTCAGTTAATGAACCTTGGTATCTGGTAGAAGACGGATCATCTCCGACTTCATCGAGTGGTTGGCCTCGTCGGAGCGAATCTGAGAATTTGTGGTGGTCCTGCGAGGTGCGGGAGGGCTACTGAAGGGTTCTTTCTACATTGGGCAAAGGAGCAGGAGGAACTCTATATTGATTGTGCTGAAGGTTATCATTTCCTCCTCTATCACCCCAGGTTTATTGGGAGGCGTATAGCATGGCCCAATGTTGTGGAGGCTCATGAAGTCACTTCTTGATTCTCGGGATTATCCATTGGGTAAAATGTTATCTTTGAGACACTTGGCTTATGTGGATTTCTCAAGGTCTCTAGGGATACGATTCGACCTAATCGGTGTTTCGTTGCGAGCCAGTTAACCGCTACTTCACTGTCAAAAACACTTCACTAAATTTCTCGACAAAAACAAAACAAAATAAAAGAAAAATGGAGAGCGTCGGATTTGCAATGCGATTCTGAATTACCCAGCTCTGTCGAGATCAACAGTTAGTCGCCACTCCGACAGCGGCGCCAAAAATGCTTCGATCCACGATTAGTATACCTAATTCTATTCCCAAGCGTAGGAATTATAGTCGTCTAGCATTGAAATACTGTGGGAATCCACAGGTCATCTCCACGAGGGAATTAGTGCGATTCGGTTGATCAATAGGAGCTATTCTCCGGCCCCAAAGTATGGTTTAAGAAAGCGTAATGTTGTGTTGTTTTGATTGAATGGTTGATTGGTTTGAATGTTTTAAAATAAAAAGACAATTGCTGGGATTTTTAGGGTTCCACTCACTTTGATCGAGTAAAGTCCCTCTTGTTTATAAACTCATCTAGGAACCATTGAGAAAGCGATTAGTCGATGGAGATTTATCTTTGAATGCCTTTAGAAAATAAAGATGATCGAGAAATACTAAACATTTGTTCAATAGATAAAGCGAACCCTTAGTTGGCATTATGATCAAGCTGCGTGTCTGAAATATCTCGTTAACACGTTGTCAGAAGTTGCCCAACTAATGGTTGGCTCTATCTCTACAAGTGATCAATATTACCTGTCCAGTTTAAAATCAATAGAGAGTTGAGGACTTTACCTTGTCGGGAGTGAGTTTCCCCGTATGATCCCGGCCCGATAGGGGTTTTAGAACTCATAAAATTTATGAATGATTAAAGTTGAAGAACAATTAATCACTTAAAAAACGGGATCTTGAAGAAATCCAAGGAGTTAACTTGTAAAAGCGAGAATGAGGAATATATATCTGAAGATTTAAAGTAGAACAAATATTTGTCTTTGAAGATTGCAAACTCTCTAATCCGAAACTTCTAAAAGAAATGCGAAATCTGGATCTACAAAGTACCACACGAGAAGATGGAAAAAACTATTATTACTTAAAACCCTAGGTGAAGAACTAAAACTAAAGAAGAAAACTAAAACTAAAGAGAAAGGAAAACTCCAGAATAACATTGTCCTCTTCCTTTTATAGCCCCTCAAGTGATTTTTCCATTTTTTTGGTTCAAACACGGAGAGTACCTCGCGATATGGATTGAATTCTTGGACAATTCATAAGTTTCTAAAGTCTACCGGTGGGACTTCAAGTCCGTAGGAGTTGCTCGCTGCCACTTTTCGGTAGTGCTCTGGGGTAGGACTTCAAGTCTACCCGGTAGGACTTGCAATCCTTGCCCGGGTTTTCGGCCAAGTTCTCACAGGGTAGGACTTAAAGTCCTACCGGTAGGACTTGTCCTCGTGCTTTCCTTTAGCTTCTCTGGGGTTCGAGACTTCGATCAATTGTGCTCACCCACATCTACATTGCTTCATAATGACTAGAGCTTACATTCTTGTGCACTTCGTTTTTAAACACAAAGACACACTGTGAAAACCTGAAGAGATTAGAAGTACTGTTCTTATACTTAAATGTGAGTACATTGTGGTTTAAATGTGTTCGATTCTCTTATAATTATCACTCAAATGTGTATTCATCACCCAGCAATCGAAAATCTCAATAATTAAAATAGGGGTAAGAGGCATCATGTTTCTTTTTGTGATCCCTCATAGTTGTTGGCATCGAGCACAGGTTTTGCAAGGAGTCAAAGCAATCTTTAAAATAATGGGCAGTAAACCAGCTGCGGGATTTTATTAGCGGTTTTCTTCAACGAATGTCACTCCTGGCTTAGTGAATGGTGAGTGCCCCCGATTTGGTGATCATTGGATGCACACCTTCTCGTGATTGTCGAGGATAGTATTCAAATAAGTATGGGTCATCAAAATAGTATATTTTTTTTTTTATGTCCACCAAAAATTTCCTCTTTTTCTGAGAGGTCTATTGGGATGAAATTTGTCCCGTCACTAGATAATTTACTATGTCCGCATGCCATAGAGCGGTGGGTGAAACAAAGATGTTCATCGAGAAAGTGTCGCTGTGGGTAGACCTTCAAAAGTTGTCTCAGGCCCCGAACGAGAAGGGGTCGGCTACCACATTCTCAAATCCCTTCTCATCCTTAATGGTCAGATTAAATTCTTGACAAAATAAAATCCACCTAGTCAGACAAGGCTTATTATCCTGCTTAGAAAGCAAGTACTTCACTGCATGATAAGTGAAAAAGATTACGGGAGACCCTACAATGTAAGACATGAACTTTTCTAGGGCAAAGACTACAACCCGAGAACTTCTTTTCCGTGGTTACTTATGGTGGACTAAGAAGAGTCTAGAGTCTTCTTGGCATAATAGATCCTAGCGCTTTTTATCTTCCCTTTGCCTTATCTGACACCTATGGCGCAATCACTGGCGTCACACATGATCTGAGGGAGGTCCCGATTAGGGGATCACATGATAGGAGGTGGCCTGTTTTTTTTTTTATAGTTTCGGAGTTTATTAAGGCCACCTCATGCTTGTGACCATTCAAAAGTGACATCCTTGAAAATTGCACAAGGAGCGTGCTATATGGTACTAAAATCTCTTATGAACCTCTATAAAATCACATGACCTAGGAATGACCGTATATCCTTGACACACTTAGGAGTGGGTAAGTTGGAGATCAACTCAAATTTCGCTTTATCTACCTCTATTCCTTCTCTTGACACTATGTGTCCTAGCACAATCCCTTGTGTCATCATGAAGTGACACTTCTCCCAGTTCAACACTAAATTCTTCTCCTTACATCTTTCGATACTCTGTAAATTTTCGGACATCCCTCATATGAATCTCAACAGAAATCGTCCATGAAAATCTCCAATATGTTCTATCATATCACTAAAAATCCCCATCATGCACCGCTAGAAGGTCCTGGTGCATTACATAATCCGAAGGCATTTTCCTAAAAGCGAATGTGCCAAAAGTACAGTGAATGTGGTGTTTCTCTTGATACTACAAGGTATCTCAATTGATTATACCTTGGTACCCATCTAGAAACAATAGAATTCATGCCTACAACTCTCAATGTTTGGTTAAAGGTAAAGGAAATGACCTTTCTAGTGCACATTAAGTTTCCTATAGTCTATGCACCGCCAACTGTGGTGACCCGAGTGGGAATGAGTTCATTGTGTTCATTTGCTACCACAGTGACCCCAGATTTCTTAGGAACTACTTGGGTTGGACTGACCCACTTGTTATCTGCAATAGGGTAAATAACACTTACATCCATCAGTTTTAAAACCTCTTTCTTGACAACTTCTTTCATGGCTGGGTTCAACCTTCGTTGTGGTTGTCTAGAAGGTTTGACATCCTCTTCCAAGTGAATCCTTTATGTGCAAATCAAGGGGCTAATTCCCTTAATATCTGCAATGGTCCACCTTATGGCATTTTTATGGGTTCTCAATATCTCCAGAAGTTTATTCTCTTGATCTGGCTCTAAAAAGGAGGATATGATTACCGGGAAAGTATCTTCTACCCACACAGAATGCATGCTGAGATGTGATGGTAGGGTTTCAATTCAAGCAGGTGGCCTTCTCTTAGAAGGTAATACTCTGTACTTGGTGGTGGCAATTTTTCAAATGGATGCCCACCCATTTGCCTCCGACCCTCACCGTGCTCTATTATAGATCTGAAACTCCTAATTCGGATGTGGTTACCTCCTCAACACAACTTGGGCTTACTAGGCAGGGCCAGGAGAATTAAATCTAGAAACATGATCTACATAGTTCTACACACTTGATTTTTATCATATTTACACTCACGGACATCTATAATCCCTATCTCATGTCAGCATTTAAGATATTTCATATTAACAGTCATATTTTAAAATATAACGTCATTATTCCTCCTACAGTGTATAATGGCATTGTGACGGCGGAAGAATTTCTGAGAATAATTGGAAGCGAGTCCCTTGATTCACCACAGTTGATGTGAGAACAACAAAATCCACGGGAAAGTAGAACACATCTACTTGCACCCAGCCATCTTCACTATACCTCTAGATTTTCACTATGGTCATTCATTGAAGGAGTTATATTAGTAGGCTCTAACTACTCTAACCTAGCTTCTGACATATTAAAGTATGTTAACAAAATTAACACTTGCTCCCAAGTACACTAAATATCTAATTAGTTTCCACCACTATGAAATAAGTGGGGCTTCTGAGTCTTTGTATTTGAGGCAAGTTGTTCCTAATCAGAAATTGGATTAGTCATAAATGTCTTGTTGACACGAGCTTTCTTTTCACGATACCGCAAGTCTTTGAGGCAGCATATGTGAAATTTTCTTTGTGGCATCAACAAGGGAATATTTACCTTAACTTTGTTTGAACAACTCATAGATTTCAGAATGATTATTCAATTTCTTAGGGGCTCTCAACCTATGAGGTATGGGCAGAGGGGCATAAGTAGCTTTTCTTTTTCCTAACTCAACCTCAGCAACATATAGCCATAAGGAACATGAGGCTTGTCGAGACACATCATCATCCCTTGGTGGTTCATTTTGAAAATCTTTTGTTGTTTCTTTGGAAAAATCTTTGGGTTGAATGGTTTTATCAATTTTTTTTCCACTTCAAAGAATGGTGACAGCCTTGCAATTTTCAAAAGTTACATCATTTGGACTTGAGATTCCAACACTATTTTGACCTTGAGGGTTTTTGATGGTCTGAGAAGGGAGTTTCCCTATTTCTTGTTGAAAATTGGCCATATAATAGGTCAACTTAGTGATTTGGGATCTCACATCATTTAAGGTTGTTCAAAATTCAGTGTTGGTAGATTGCTAAGCCCCTAGACAAAACATCACAATCCTCGAGCTTCTCTTATATGGAGGTTAGTAAAGCTATTGATTTTTATTCCCTTGAGAAGAGGGGTGAAAACCTTGGTTAGGATTCGCAGGAAATCCTTGAGGACCTTGATTTTGGAATTAAGGGGCTTGATTTGAAAAGCCTTGGTTTTGGAAGTTCTGGCCTTGGTTATTTGAAAAATGGTTTTGGCCTCCCTCATTCTTCCAACTAAAATTTGATTCTTCTTCCTTTGGGATTATAAGTTTCGGAGTATGGAGGTAGAAGGGCTTCCTTTGGTAATTAAGTGCATTAAGCTTGATCTATTTGGATTGCTCCATGACTTGAAAGGTTAGAGGCGGGTTAATGGTTGAATGAGTGGGGTCACATCTCAAATGATGCATGACTCGTCACTCCGTATCCAGTAGGCTTAGAAGGTACCTTGGAATGCAAATAGTCATCTCATTCGCTTTTTCAATTCAATGGCCTCCCAACTTCATAGTTAAATTGGCTATTTTAAACTACTTGGTCATCGTTCTTTCTTCGTGATGTATTCCTCCTCCTGCCGTGTACTATGCGCTGCGACCTCTAGGGAGGTATTAGTCTCCCAAGTTTGAGCATTTTCTTCTATTGTATCAAAAAATTGCACAGCCTCCCTTGCGCTTTTCTCATAGAACTCCCCCGCACACATCATTTGGATGTATTGTTTGTTATTTAGGAACAGTCCTTGGTGAAAGTATGCAATGATTTTTCCAACATCCAAACCATGATGAGGGAAAGCGTGGAGGAGGTCCTTATATCTTTCCCATACAATAGAAAAAGTTTCACTTGGATTTTCAGAAAAGTTTTGGATTACTCGCATGACTGCATTAGTGCTTCTCAGAGGGAAGAATTTGTTTAGAAATTCATTTCGCATGTCTTCCCAAGTGAAAATTGAATTGGGAGCAAGAGAGTAAAACCATAATTTTGCCTTTTCCTTTAGAGAGAATGGGAATAAAACCATACATATTATATGGAGGGGCGATCCTGTAGAAAGGAAAGCACTGCAAACATCCTCAAAATCTCTCATGAATGAGTAGGGGTTCTCAAAATCGACCCGTTGATACATAGGGAGAAGACAAATCATCTCCGACTTCATAAGGAATTGGTTAGTCTCTTCAGGTAGGCGAATACATGAGTTTGTTATGGTTCTTTGAGGTTGCAGAATCTCTCGAAGGGTTCTTTCCACATTAGGTAAAGGGGCAGGGGGAGATCGATATTGATTCTGCTGAAAATTAATATTTTCCCCTCCCGCCGTCGGGGTTGGCAACAGTGCAACACCATTTCCTTGTCGTGGAGGCTCATAGGGTCTTTGCGGGTTACCAAGTAACCCTTGGTCATTTGGATTAAAATGAGTTTGTTGATGATGGTGCTTTTTCTACTGATACTAGGTTGGAGCTTCTCGGGGCCGTTAGGCCGATTTGATGGATCGGATCGTCGGACAACCTGCAACATGCACAAAAAAGAGGTGATCCGGCGGGGGTGTGCCGACCGCCGCTCTGATGGATAAGTCGGTTTCTCTCTTATGAGAAGGAAATAATTCAACTCTTTATGACATTATTGATGAGTACCTTTTTTGTGGTGGAATGGGTTGGTATTTATAAGGGGGAAATAGTGGTTACTTTCCTTGTTGGATGGTGATACGGTATCTTTCTCATTGGGTGAGGAGTTTCCTTTTCCTTATCATGGACCGACTCTTAAGGGATAATGGAGGAGTCGTGATCATGCATGATCTTTCTTTCCTAATCAGTGGGATGCAGATCATGGAAATTGGGCACTTTTCCTTTTACATGAGTTTTTCGGGCCACCTATATCACTTGATATCCCGGTAGGGTGATTTCAACTCTGGGCCCTAGCCCAAGTGCTGTGGCATGGGTAGGGTCTCACTGTGGGCCGAGCTTATTTATTGGGGGGTCCCCCCACTCCCTTTATAAAGTAGAGGTTTGGGCCTATGCCCTTGGGTTTGTGCTATGGGCCTATGTATATGTTGTTCTCTACCCCATCAATAGCCCCCCATCTCTTTACTAAAGCAGGCTTAAGCAAGTGATGAAGCGTTTATTGGATCGGTTGAGGCTTCCACGTGGCTTACAGGGGATGGTTTGATCTGAGCTTTGTTGCCATCAAATGTCTTATGATAATGATGGCGCTCTTTCAATTTTTGCACCTATTTGGGTAGCCATCCTCATGCCTTTGAAACATTCCTTGTATCGCGCCTGCAGCTATACGCCATTTTGGAAGTATCCTTGATCAGTGTTCAGACCTACTTGTGGTGCTTTTTGTCTTCCTAGGGGTCGTTTTCCTTGTTTTCCTCCTTAGTTCGTTGCGTCTTCCTTTTTCCTCATCTGTTTTCTTTTCCTTGTTTTTGAATTTCAGGTTGTTAAGGCATGTTGGGTTGGGGTACTGCCTGTTTTGTTGCTTTGTTCGTTCTCTATTTCCGTCGTTTAGTCATGCATGCTTCTGTAGGCTTGCGAATAGAGGAAAGGCCGATTGAGGAGTCGGTGTCAAGGAAAAATGGCGGCGGACTCGGTGGTCTCGTCCTTTGCCGGTTGCCGGGGTCCTCCGCTGGAGTTATCTTCCTCCGTAAGTAAGGGCAGGGAAGATTAGTGAGATCGAATATCTCAGTGGCTTTGAATGGCATTTAAGGATGTTGTGAGGAATGTAGGCCATTTGTGGGCCCTGGCCAGATGAATAACATTATTAAATTTTGCTCGTTATAGACCCCTTAGGGTGTCAGATATGGTGTCGACATCTCACGTCTTATGTGGTGTCCGTTCCCAAGATGGTCTACTTCTTTGAGGCGGCCTTTGAGAACGGTCTTCGCTTTCCTTTGCATCCCTTCATAAAAGCGTTCTCTGACACTGTGTATGTCAAGTCAAACTCTCCCCGATTTTTGGGGGCATCTTGGTTGGCCTTTTGGTTTTTTTTAGGGATAAGGGCCTCGGGGTCCCTAGTATAGCTCTACTGCTAGATCTCTTCAGCGTGAAGGAGGGCTCGGAAGGCTTCTTGTACATTTCTAAGCAGGCCACTGCCATGCCTATTATTTCCGACCTCGTAGCACCTGAACACTGAAGGGTATTTCTTTGTCGGGGTGGCATTCAGGGGCCAGCCACGCTAACGAGATGATACGTTGGGGATTAAACAGTATGGATTACCCTTGAGAACACATGAGTTTCTGTCCATGCTAGTAGAATTGATTTTCAAAGGTCGGGTTATGTCCATATTATGGTTGTGTTGCTTTGGTGCTCGAGTCACAACCTCACCTTGAGGGCGTGAGGAAGTGGGCGCGGTTGAATGAGGTTGCCCTCGGGCATATTCCTATCTGATCAGGTCGGACATTCCTGGCTCATCAGGAGTGAGCCCTTCTAGTTCCCCTCCTTCGAGATCTCCTCCGCTCCCTGCTATGGAAACTTCCCCTAGGGGGCCTCTGGTTTGTGAGCCCGGCTCGGGGGAGAACACCGGACCCGTGTCGAGTTCTTTGGCGAAGAAAGAGGAGCATAAAGCGTAAGGCTTGGATCCTCCTGACCGGAGTCCCCGGCTCGGGTAAGGTCCTGGCCGGAATATCGATCTAAAGCTCGCGCGCAGGGTTCGGTGAAATTTGGCGTGGGTATCTCGGCGAGGTGTAGGAGTGGCGGGTGTCTTGAGAGTCATTCATCTGTTGTAGGAGCAAGGTTATCGAGGAAGGTTGTTGAGCTTCTTTTGAAAGTTCTTCCTATCTCTATCTGGGACCCTTCGATGCAAAATGCCTCACCTTCCCCTCCGACACAGGGAGACGTGGGAGATGACCGCTTTAGAGTTGAGGGGGGTGAGGACTCACTACTCCTGACTGGAGCTTGCCACGAGTACATTTTGTCTATCCAGCCCGAGGACTGATCTCGGGAAATTCGACCACATGAGTTGAGAGGCTTTAGCCTTGTCCCTCAGGGTAGGTCTTTGTATGTCGCGCGCCTTCGTTTGCTTGCCTTATCGTTGTGTTAATGTTGTCCGCTAACTCCTTTTCATTCCTTGGTAGATGACTACTTATATTAAGGACGCACAGTGAGGAGAAATTTAGTTCGGTAGGAACTCACACTAAACGACGAGGGTATGCAAAGGCGAAGGTCACCTCATGACTTCGAGAGGCGAAATTTGTAGGCGTCGGATACAAAGCTTGACCGATGACGTCTTGGGGTAAAATCCGATCTGAAGCATACCTCGACCGCAAAGGCCAGAGCTGAAGACAGGGAAAAGAAGGCCATAGAGTGCCTAAGGTTTGTCGAGGATGAGCTACGAGTGGTTAGGGAAGAATTCCAAGCTTCTAGGGATGAATTATGCACCAAAGCGGCCTTTGGATCGGGGCCAGCAGAGGCCCGAGTTCAGGCTGTGGAGCACTTGGCTAAGGAGTGCAACACGATATGCGGGGACCTCCAGAGGCGGGAGGCTATGATCAGCCAAAGGGATAGAGTAATAACGAAGCTAAGGGACGAGGCCTACACCTTATGGGCCTCCAAATGGCTCACTTTCCAACGTAGAGCTGCTAAGGCTTTTCTGGGTTTGGACTTCAATCTTCAAGTTACTGACAAAGAAGAGGCGGAAGAATCCGTTTCTGAGGATGAGGCAAATCTCAAGGTGTTCTCTAAAGCTCCCAGCTCAATTCCTTACCCTAGTGAAGCTGAGACTCCTACCGAGGCTAGTTCTTCCCCCTCGCTTGTTGGGACTTTGCCTTCCGATTCACACGGCTCGAGGAGGCTGAGGCTGGCGGGGGAACATCGTAGCTCCTTCGAACATTTAGGCCCTTTTGTATAATCTTTGCTTTGAGCTCTAAGCTTTGGACATTTGTGATGCCAACATCGGCTTTGTCATTTTATGGATGTTCGTCCTTCTTCCTTCGTTTTCTCGTCTTCTTTTATTACCCGTGTTGAAAGGTTTTCTGGTCACCTAATCTTTAGATGGTCGGAGTTCATGCAGGCTATCACGACCCTTAACTAGCTAAGTTTGTAAGGCTCTTATCGCCAATCAGCAGGCTCTTGGGGCGAGATGCCTTGCTCCTTGAAACTAAGATACAAGGCCCTTTTGAAGCCCAGGCTAAGGCTCGGGAGATACATGGCTCCTTGGCGAGTACTCTTGGCTCCTTCTATGGCTCCATGGCTACTTGGCCTTTTGGAACATCGGGTTCTTTATGAACCATTTGCCACAACCCTTTTGAATCTGAGCTGCAAGGCTCTCTTGAAACTTAGCTATAAGGCTCCTAAGCTACATGGCTCCTTGAAACTGAGCTACTACTTGGTTCCTGAGCTACATGGCTCCTTGACTACTTGGCCTTCTGGGTTGTTAGGTTCTTTATGAACCAAGTTGTACGACCCTTTTGAATTTGAGCTGCAAGGCTTTCTTGAAACTGAGCTACATGGCTCCTTGAAACTAAGCTACAAGGCTCATTGAAACTGAGCTACAAGGCTCGTCTAGGCGAGTACACAAGGCTCTCTTGAAAGCTATTCCTGAGCTCTGGCCCACATAGTTCCTTGAAGCCCAGAGCTACTACATGGCTTTTGAGCTACATGGCTCCTTGGCTACTTGGCCTTCTAAAGCATCGGAGCTCTTTATGAAGCTACATTGTGCAACCCTTTTGAATACAATTTTGCAAGGCTTTCTTGAAACTAAGCTACAAGGCTCCTGAGTTACATGGCTCCTTGAAACTGAGCTATAAGGCTCCTGAGCTACATGGCTCCTTGAAATTGAGCTACAAGACTCCTTCGTCTTCCTCTCCCTCTCCTAGGGAAGGCGCGCGTGGTTTTAATGCAGATCTTACGGAGAATCGGAATAGACTACGTGGCTTTCCAGGCGTCTAGGTTTCTTTATAAATTGCTACCTCTCTTTGATGATCCGTGTCATACTCCGCTCCTAACCTTCTTTCTCTCTTCGACAGTGTCTAAGTTTGTACATGATGAAGCTTCAGGGTTTGATCGTCACTGCACGGAGTCTGTCTGGTGATCGCAGGTCGACGTTTGGTTTCGATTCCTTCTGGGTTGGTTTGTTCCTCTGTGGGTTGTGTTGTTCTAGTCCTGTGATGGAACTAGGCAGGAACATATTCGGCGGTAATGCTCGGAGGAATATTTTTAAGTCCCGCTTCCTCCATTATACCTGTTCTCTTTTCTTTTCTTCTTTTGCTTCCTTCCCTCTTTCTCCTTCTCCTTCCTTTTTTCTTTCTCCTTCTCCTTCATTTTCTCTTTCTCCTTCCTTTTCCTTTTCTCTCTCTCTTTCCCTTTCTTGTGGTTTTTGCCTTGACTAGGTGTTGGCCGATGTGAAGAACGGCCTTGCTGATTGTAGTTTCTTGAGATGTAGAGAACGACTTTTCTGATTGTAATCTTCTGAGATAACTGAAATAAAAGTACAATCTTTTAGAAACTTGTGTACTTGTCTAATGTTTTTTTTTTATTGATCTGCAAGAATATTAAGCAAGCCGAAAATGAATAAAGACTGTTATTATAATAAAACTGTGAATTTCTTATTAAAAGCTACAATTCGAGGTCTATTGGTAGAAATGCAAAAGGTGCTCAACGTTCCAAGAGTGTGGCAAGGTTTTTCCCTCCTCTGTTTGAAGTTCTTAATTGCCAGGTCGGACTATTCGCGATACCACGTAGGGTCCTTCCCAGTTAGGTCTTAGCTTCCTGTGTATGGGGTCTTTCCTTGCTGGCAGGAGTTTCTTTAGAACTAGGTCGCCGGGCTCAAAACTCCTTGGCCTAACCCTTCGATCGTAATATTTTGTTGTCTTCTTGTGAAAGTCCTCGGCACGCTTTAGAGCTTGCTCGCGCTTTTCTTCTAGGTGGTCAAGGTTCAGGTGGAGAATTTCCTCGTTGTGCTCGGTATTTGCGAACTAAACTCTTGGTGACTTTAGCCCAACCTCGACGAGTGCTACCGCTTCCGTGCCAAATGCCAGGGTAAATGGGGTTTCTTAGGTTGTTGATCTACACGTAGTTCTATGAGCCTGACACCTCGGGGAGATGTTGTGCCCATTTCCCTTTAGGTGCTGGTTAGTCTTTAGCGGCGCCTTGAGAGTCCTTATAGTGACTTCTGCTTGTCCATTAGACTGCGGATGAGCTAGGGATGAGTAGTAATTCTTGATTCCAAGCTTGGCGCAAAAATCTTTGAACCTAGGATTGTCGAGGCTGTTCCCACATTATCGGATACCGGGAGACTCTGGGGATTACGAACTTGCATGTATGGACCGCCACAGGGGTGCAGCACCTTTTTTGCTCAATGATCGTTGCTAATGGCTCGGCCTCGGCTCACTTAGTGAAGTAATCTACTCCTACCACGATGAACTTGCATTGGCCCTTCCCAACGGATAGGGGTCCCAATAAGTCTAGCCCCCACTGTTGGAAGGGCCAAGGGCTTGTGATTGAGGTCAGTGACTCGGAAGGGAGGTGAGGGATCTGAGCATGCTCTTGCTGGATCCTTTTGCATTTTTTACCGGCTTCTGCGTAGGCGTCTTTGGTATTGTGAGCCCGATAATATCCTTGTCTCGTGTGTCTTTCTTTGCGAGGACTGGCTCGATAGTTGCCACAAATACCTTCATGCACCTCGAGCACGGTGGCATCCTCCTTTCCGCGCGTTTAAGATGGGTGTCGAAAAGCCTCGTTTATATAGGGTTCCCCGATGAATGGTGAATATAGCCGACCTCGTCCTAAGCTTGGAGGCCTCCTTTGGATCGATTAGCAAGGTTTCGTCCACCAAGTAATCCCAGATGGGGTCCATCCAGCTCGACTCGGACATTACGGGGAACATTTCTTCCACCATGATGTTCATAGGGTGCTTTCGGCCGATAGCGATGCGTAGTCCCTCACTATGGTGTATCAACGGCTTTGCTAAGGCATCCGCCCGCTTGTTCTCTACCCTTAGGACATGCATGGCCTGAACCAATGTAAAATTTTTAAGCAACTCTCGCATCTTTTTGAGGTAAAGGATCATTTTTTCACCCCTGGCTTCGTAGGAGTCCTCTATCTGTTTTACCACCAATTGGGAGTCACCAGATATCTCTAGTTGATCAGCTTCCATAGAGTGGGCAAGATTAAATAATTTATGGCCCGACCGTGCTCGACCTCATTGTTGGAGGCTTGAAGTCAAATCAGTGCGTGCTCACGTCAATCTTGTCGAGGAGGTCGAAATTAGACACGCACCGCTTCCTTGGGAGTGGCGTCCCATTGACGGGCGACCCTCTCTAAGTAGGTACAATGAGGAGCGGTGAGTAATTTTGGTAAGGTATGCAGGGGTATTTGAGAAGTGAATTTCCACGATGAAGTTGCTAAAGTCACCGCGGCCGCCATCCTCGGCTTGTATCTGATGTCGAACTCACTAAACTCTATGACCCATTTTATCAGTCTTCCAGGAGTCTAGCGTGCGTTATCGTCTCATTAGGTGTTCTATTGGGACTTCAATAGTGTGAACTTGGAAATATGGTCGAAGCCTTCTTACAGTGGTTACCAATGCTAGGATCAACTTTTCCATCTTTGGATACCTTTCCTCCGCTCCCCTCAAAGCTCGGCTGCAGTAGTAGACTAGTTGTTGTATTCCATCTCGCTCTCTGACTAGGGTGGCGTTGGTTGAGAAATATGAAATGGCCAAATAAAGGGTAAGGAGTTCTCCCTCTGAGGGACTTACCAAGACGGGAGGGGAGCTCAGGTATGTTTTTAGCATCGAGAACGCCTCTTCGCGTGGGTCAGGTGGAAAGCCTTTTCGAACTGGAAGAATGGTCGGCACTTGTCGCTGGATCTGGATACAAAGAGGCTCAAAGCAGCTATTCTCCTAGTCAAACATTGAATCTGTTTAGTGTTTGAAGGTGGGTGCATGTCTAGCACAACTTTTATCTTATCTGGATTTGCCTCTATGCCTCAGCCAGCCATGAAACAGAATTTTTCGGCGAGACTCGAGCACATTTGGTTGGATTAACTGTAATTGTTCTTGAGTCTGGAGCGACCTTCGGCCCGGGTGATGGGCTATGTGGAGCTCGGCCTTAACTGATTTTACCAGCATGTCATCTATATATACCTCCATAGATGTTCCAATCTGCTTAAAACATTCTGTTTACTAGCCTTTTATATGTGTGTTAGAGATGTGCTCTAAAGGCAATCACCATTAGCACTTATTGTATGCACAACGTATTATTTAATATGAAAGGCTTCTTCGTTAATTTGATATTCATATATTGAATTGATACAAATCTTTAATTGAATTAATGAAGTACATGATACATAACATAGCATGAAGGAAATCATGATGGGATCATGATAATTAGATTCCTATCATGTGCAATTATGTTACTGTCTAAATTATCCCTAGTCATAGGATCAACAAGACTGGACATTGTTGATCCGAACAGAGCATGCTTACATGTCATAGTCTTGATTGGATCAGCATTAGATCTTATAAGCGCGTTAAGAGTTTATCGAGTTGGCATGTGGATGCCTAAAAACAGCTAAGTACATCGGAGACTATAATGAGACAATCATATGGATCATCTATTTAAATGTAGATGATTGTCTCATCACTTAACAATGAATGCGAAGTATCCTTGAACGGGTGCTGAAGGATATCTTGGATCTTTGATCACGTACTTTGACCTTAATCACGTTAATCGTGGATGAGATTGGGTATAGTTTTGAGGTGTTCGGAGGTAATTGAGTAGCCAACAAAGATTCGCCACTCCCAATAAAGGGAGAGTATACCTGGCCTCTTATCAAATCATTACTCGGGGAATCTCGGCAGTGAGAATGCCTTGGGTGTGTCCTTCAAGTGCATAACAGTTGAGTGATGAATCTAGGGACAAGATAAATATCACTTGGGCTAGGTGCGGCATATCCAGTCTAGTGGGAGTTACATAATTGTCCATGCTCTAAACCAAGTAGGGTATAGTTAGATGAAAGGACGAATTGCATGGTATTTGTCTATGGGAAGGGTATACAGTCAGACCACTGACTCTTCGGTCAATTGGGGGTCATGATGTGTTGGTAGATACCAATCTTGACTTGCTTAATTCAATGGTTGAATCAAGTGGCCAACATAACCGGAACCTAATGGGTCACACTCTTAGAAGAGTGTGGAGCTTATATGAAATGGATTTGGATGTGATCCATATATGAGGGAGTTAATTTTCATGAATGAACATAGGATTAGTGGAATCCCCAGATCAAAATCCCTCACTTAGAGAGATAATAGGCTTAGGCTTGTATCTCGGCTTAGGGCCGTGTGGGACTCGCCATAACGCACAGGGATGTGTGTTTCCTATCATCACTTAGAGTGAGGGGCATTTTGGTCTTTAGACATGATGGGGGGTTTTCCTATAAATAGAATGCTATGGAAACCCTAAAAAAGGTGATGACCTTTTGAGAGAAAAGGGAGTTCATGAAAAAGGCCAAAGTGCTTTCATCTCCAAGAAAGTGTTCTAGAGATTGAGAGACCCGGGTTTTGGCTTCCTCTTTTTGGATCGGGACATTTGCAGGGACCCTTTAGGAGCCGGGTGCCTTGGAGGTTGTCGGCTTCACTCTTCGTGTGGATACCGTTAGAGGCAAACTTAGGACTTGGTTCACTTCAGTCTAAAGCTGCCTCGACCACCGGCTCGGTTGTTGGAACCGACACAAGGTAATCCTACACCCTTCTCTTTGTTGTAGAAATGGTTTTGATGCTACCAAGGCTCCTTGGATGGGTTTTTGTTGGGATTTTTTTTGTATTTCCGCTGCTACTGGCAAGTGTTGCCTCCCACGAAACCCTTCAATGGTATCAGAGAAACCTTGTGTGCATCAAAATTGATATAATGTTGAGAGTTTTCGGTTTTTTGGTACCCATGTTTTTCAAAGTTTCGAAAATGAGATTTTTGGTATGAAAAGGTTTAGATCTAGTGTTGTTCTTGATGTATGTGGTCATGAGATGATCTAGGATAGTTAACATGAAGAAAGAACAATTTGGAAGTGTGAAAAAGTCCGAAAGATTGGATTTTTGCAACTTTCTCATCGTTGGAAAACCCAGCAACGTCGTGACGTTGCTCATAAATTTCCAGCAATGTCACGACGTTGTTCATCTGAACCCAGAAACATCGTGACATTCCAACGTCGCAACATTCCAACGTTGCGACGTGACGTGATGTGACGTGACATGACATGTTGTGACCTAAAGTGACTTGACATGACTTTTGAGTCAAACATTCCCAACATCGCGACGTGGTGATGTCGTGACTTTCAAACATCCGCGACATGATGGCGTGGGGCGTGCTAGCGTTGCGGCGTTCCAGCGTCGTGACGTGGTGGCGTCGCGGCATTTTCGGCGATTGTGACGTGAAGAGGGCGATGAGTGGTTTTGAACCTCACAACATCACTTAGCGTTAAGGGCGGTGGTGCCCTTGTTCATTACGTTTCTTGTATGGTTTTGGACAAGTTTTGAACACGCCATTCTTATGTGTTTGAAATAAAAATTGTGCAAATTAAAACTGAATCGTTCAGCTTTTAAATTTCTAGAATCGTGGATTTCAAAAACCATGTTGAAATCACCTAAGAGAAAAATTATGACAAAAAACGTCCTTTTGGTTTAATTATGGTTTAAGTGTTGAATCGGAATAATGGTTCAAGGTGTTGAAACAATTGGGGAGTTAAATAGGGTTTGTGATTCAAGAAGTTGAATCGGGTTCATGATTCAAGATGTTGAATCAGATTTGTTCAAGTGTTGAATAAAGGGGTTATTTGTTCAAGTGTTGAATGAATTGGATGTAGGACAAATTTAGTTCAAGTGTTGAATTGAGGTCATTGTTCAAATGTTGAACAAAACAAAAACGGATCCAATTTTATTTCAAGTGTTGAAAAACCTTTAATGTGCTTTTGAAATTATGGGGTACCATTACCTTCGACTTTCGATGGATTGAGTTAGAGAATGCATGTTTAAGGGTGTATGTTAGCATGATGATGATTATGGACTTTGCCCAATGGTGATTGAGCATACTGCATTTGATTATTATTTCTTTTTGGATAAATAGGGCTTGTGTGTCCCTGCCTCTCTCTAATGTCTCTATGTACTTCTCTTCTCGTCTAAAGCCCCCTCAAATGTAACTTGAGGTTATTCTTATTAATGTATGTAATTAGATTACACAAGATTAGGATAAGTTGTTGAAGATGCAAAGGGAAAAAGAAGTGTGGAAGGATCCAAGAAGAAGAACCTTAAAGATTGTAAGAGATTTAGTTTATTTTAATGGGTTGTAATAATCCTTTTATCCCTAGGTTTTGACCTAGTCAATTCCATTATGGCTCATGGAATTGATTTTAGGATGTCCATAATCATGCCATATAGTTATAGTAACTATCCTTATAATTTCATGAGATGAATGGATAATGCATGCTAATGAAAGGATGAGACTTAAATAAAGAAAACCCTCCATTAATAATGACTGAGGCTAACGTCTCACTAATATGGTGTGAACGAGGAGTTCCTTTTGGAGATTGAGGTTGTTGGGCTAACCCAAGCCTTCCTCCACAGAGCATGTTCTATCCATGGAAAGTGAGTTTCTTGATTGGTGGGTTGGCGCCGAGCTGAGCTCGATAGCTTGTTGGGCTAACCCTAAGGTTAATGTTGGATAGAGACACAACTGGGTTAGTATACATAAGATAGACACGTATAATGAGATGATAACCCAGTGATAGTGCACAAATCAACAGTTGATAGCATTGGATTCGATAGTTGCATCGCATTGCAACTTGGAATAATTATTGATCTAAGATGGCTTGTTAGGCTAACCCTAAGATCACTCGAAGTGATATTGGATTCCTTAATTGCGTACGAATACGAGGTGGTATGATCAAGATACATCCTTTGACGAGAGATAGCTTGTTGGGCTAACCCCAAGGTGATTCTCAGTGATATGGGATAACGACCCGCTAGGAGAATCCATATATGTTCTCTCGGATCAATAGTGAGGGCTATGGATTCACAATAAAATAGTGGGATCCATAATGCGTGATTATCAAGCCGTAATAATTATGCATTTTAAGTACAATCTAACATAATCTCTTTTACATCTAGGTTGTGAAGAATCGAAACATGCCGACCATAAGAACTTCACGATCCATGCGGATGCCAATAAATTAAGCGGGACAATTTCATAGGCGGCTAGGAACCGGGGTGTTCTCAGGCAGAAAAAGATAGCTTATGTCCTTGATGCCCCAGCTCCCGGTGTCCCCGTCTGTTGATGCATCTGTTGGAGACCAGATAGCATATCGAGGCTTGCGGATAGCCGGTATCATTCGCATATCGTACTTCCATCGTGTCTCGGGGCTTGAAACAGCATGAGGCTATGACAACCAATGATATAGTCGCCCATTTAAAGGAGCTATATCATGAGCAAGCGAGATCCGAAAGGTTCGAGGTCTCCAAAATGCTTTTTCGCTCCAGGATGCAAAAGGGGACATCTTTAGTACAATATGCATTGAAAATGCATGGGTACATAGTTAGGTTGGATCAACTGGGTTTTGGTATGGATAATGAATTAAGTATAGACTTGATACTGGTTGGTTTACCATACAGTTTTGCATAATTTGTGCTTAACTATAGGATGAACGATAAAGAGACCACCATACCTAAGCTAATCAACCTACTTAAAACAGTTGAACCCACCTTGATGAAGGAAGGTAAAATTGTGATGCTCGTAAACTCTTCTAGTTCTAAGAAAAGTTCTAAGAATAAGAAGAAGAGAAAAATCACTAAGAAAAAGGAGCGACCAAGAAAAGGTCGGAGACATCCTCAGAAAAGTCGTGCTTCCATTGTGGCAAAAAATGCCATTGGAAAAGAAATTGCAAGACCTACATGGAGACAAAAAGGAAGGTGGCATGTGATGCACCAACACCTTTAGGTATTTATGTCATTGAAGTTAATATTGTTTCTTATGGCAACCTTTGGGTATTGGATACCGGTTGTGGCTCACACATATGTACTGATATGCAGGGCCTTAAAGACCTTGAAGCTCCTGAGGGAGTCTGACCTTTGGGTGGAGTAATAGTGCAAGAGTTCTTATTTGTTGCCATCGTGACTTATGTTTGAACCTCCTAGTGGTTTTTATATTTAGACAATTGCTTTTTGTGTGGCTTTGTGAAGAACATCATTTGTTTCATGTTTAAACAAAGAAGGGTTTCATTTAAATTTTGTGACAATAATTGTTGCATTATGTTAAATGATGTTTTTATCTTTGGTGGTACCTTGAGCAATGGGATTTACATATTAGATAATAATAAAATCAATCTGAATATCAATGACAATAAAAAGACAAAAGGAGATAATTTGAAGTCATCATATTTATGGCATTGTGGAGTCTTGGCCATATAAAGTGAGGCCGCGCGGGCGGAGGTTACTGAAGTGTGGAAGCTTAGGGTCATTTGATTATGAATCATTTGACACATGTGAATCATGCTTGTTATGCAAAATGACCAGTTACCTTTTAAGGGAAAGGGTGAACGAGCAAACGGACTATTAGACCTAATACATACTGATGTATGTGGTCCTATGTCTATGCATGCTAGAGGTGATTTTGTTTACTTCATAACCTTCATCACTTGTATCTCATGAGGTATAAGTCTGAGGCCTTTGAAAAGTCCAAAGAATTCAGAAATGAGGTAGAGAAACAACTTAGGAGAAGTATAAAAGCACTTAGATCAGATCGAGGTGGTGAGTACTTAAACCGAGCGTTTGGATTATCCTCGGGACAATGGGATTTTGTCCCAATGGACTCCACCTTACGTACCACAACACAATGGTGTGGTAGTGAGGAATGGGCTTAGTATTGAACATGGTAAGGTCTATGATGGGCAAGGCAGACCTACCTAAATCCTTTTGGGGTTATGCACTTGAGGCTATTGTTTATACACCATAAACAAAGTCCCATCAAGTCGATTGAGTTACTCCATATGAGATATGGATAACAAAAAAGCCCTATCTTTCTTACATGAAATATGGGGTTGTCCTTTGCATGTGAAGCCGAGACAATATCGAGATAAGCTTGAGCTAGGTCAATAAATATGCATTGTGTGGGATATCTAAGAAAGCGAGAGGCTAACAGTTTCTGACACTTTGGAACAAAGGTTGTTTATTTCAAAGCATGATGTCTTCTTAGAGAAAGAGTTTCTCTCAAGAGAAGACAGTGGGAGCAAAGTGGAGCTTAGTGAAGTTCAAGATGCTCTAACAGACGCGTCTCATCTTATTGAACGTGAAGTTGTAATTCATGATGATGAATTAATAGCTTACTCTTCTAAAACACAAGTGTTTCGTAGGACAAGTAGGATACGTTATGTCCTAGAGAGATATGGACTTCTCATTAGCGAACAAAAGGACATATTGCTCATAGAAAATGATGAGCCAACTACCTACGAAGAATCTCTTAACAGTTCAAAGTTTGATCAATGGCTCAATGCCATGAAGTCGAGATAGTTCATGTATACCAACAAGAAGCCATGGACTTTGGTTGATCCACCTGAAGGGATAAAACCCATAGGGTGCAAATGGATCATCAAGAAGAAGACGAACATGGAAGGTAATGTGATTACCTATAAAGCTAAGCTTGTGGCTAAGGGTTATCGTAAAAAACAAGGAGTTGATTATGACGAGACTTTCAATCCAATAGCTATGCTTAAATCCATAAGAATACTCCTAGCCATCGCCGCTCATTATAATTATGAGATATGGAAAATGGATGTCAAGGCAGCTTTCCTCAATGGAAACCTGACCGAGGAGGTGTATATGACGTAACCTGAAGGTTTCACATCTGGAAGTGGCAGTAAAGTATGCAAACTTCAGAGATCCATTTATGGGTTGAAGCAAGCATTTAGGAGTTAGAATATCCGATTTGATGAGGCAATCAAAGAGTTTGGTTTCTCACAAAATTTGGATGAGCCTTGTGTATATAAGAAGACAAGAGGAAGTGCAATCGTATTCCTAGTCTTGTATGTGGATGACATACTTCGATGAGAGCTTGATGTCTTAGTGACCCCTGTCCGAGTCAAAATTTGGTTATCCAAGAATTTCTCCATGAAAGACCTTGGAGAAACAACCTATATATTAGGGATAAAGATCTATAGAGATAGAACTAAAGAGGTTTAGCATGGAGCAGTCCAAGAGAGGATATATCCCCATGGTTAGTGGGATCACGCTCTCGAAGTCTGCGTGATCATGAACCGCAGATGAGAGGACACGCATGAATATGCTTCAGCTATAGGATCAATCATGTACGCTATGTTATGTACTAGACCCGACGTATCATATGCTCTGAGTGTCACGAGCAGATACCAATCAGACCCAGGAATGGGTCATTGGGCGGCTGTCAAAAATTTCCTTAAGTACTTGAGAAGGACTAAGGATGTATTCTTGATTTATGGAGATGGGGATCTTATTGTTGAAGGGTATAATGATGCCAGTTTCCAATCTGATAGAGATGACTCCAAATCTCAGTCAAGTTACGTGTTCACATTGAATGGTGGAGCATTCAGTTGGAAGAGTTCCAAACAAGAAACGATTGTGGATTCTACAACTGAATCAGAGTACATCGCAGCTTCTGAAGCAACTAAAGAAGCGGTTTTGATAAAGAAGTTCATTACTAAACTAGGAGTAGTACCTAGCATTGTTCATCCGATACTTTTGTATTGTGACAATAATGGAGCCATAGCATAAGTGATGAGCTTAAAAGTCATCCATTTTTAGTCCATTTTTCTGATCTATTTTGATTTGGCGGTTGTAATGAAATATGGAATAACTAACCAAAGCGTTACTAACGGCAAGGAATTCAGAGAAGAGGAATTTTTGTGAAAAGGAGCGAAGGTAGATAGCGTTAACGATATGGTGGGTGACCGGGTTGCGGCGGGAGCGGCCCGGGATGAAGGACGTGTCGTGAAGTATACTTATTGATCAAAATGCATATTCAGGTTGCAACAGCAAAGCTCCAGTCGCAAATGAAGCTTAATTGAAGACAAGGCAGGCTGAGCGTTAAAGAAACTCAAAGTCAAGCAACCAGGAATTGATGAAGAGAAGACAGTGTCGACATGTCTACGGATCTGATCAGCGACATCAACAGCGAATTAGAAGCGATCGCGACATCGTCTGAGGAAAGAGGTCACGACAAGATCAGCTCAAGAGAGAAGGTCGTGACATCAGGAAAATTGAAGGAAATTTGATGCAGGTCGCGACAGGGATCACAAGTTAGGCGGCGGGGACTAACCGAGAGACTTAGGAATGATGTCACGAAGCGACATCGTGATGTCGCGACAAAGGTTGATGTCTATGAGGATGAGAGTCGCGACAAGAGAAGCGCCTTGAAGCTATGACAGGTTTGAAAAGTGGCTGTTGTGACTTAGGTATTGTCGCGGCCGGAGGACCTGTCGCGACACCAAAAGCGTTGGTCGCGACCGAAGTGATGTCGCGACATAAGACATTAACTTTCCGAGTTGAAGGTTGCGCAGGTTCGCCAAGTTGATACCGACAGAAGATGGATGTCGCGACGCCGGGAACCGTCGAGTTGAAACCTGCGAGATGCATAAAGTGATGTCGATAAAGGGTGATGTCGTGACATAGAAACGAAACTATTGAGCTGCAAAGACGCGCAGGCGTGTCGACAAGAGATTGATGTCGCGACGCCGAGGCGAAAACGGTTAAGAAAACTGCGAGAGCTCAAGATGATGTCGCGACATTGATTCATGTCGCGCGACATAAGATGTATCGGAAAACAAATGAATGTCATGACAGTGATAATCTTTTATGAAGTGCCAGTAACTAATGTCGACAAGGTTTGAGGTCGCGTTGAGAGCGATAACATGGGCCGGTCCACTTGAAATCTGAAAAATGCATTGGAATTGGCGGGCTGTGAAAACCACATAAATAAGCGGTACCGGGAGAAGAAGCGAGGCGGTGGCGAAGCGAGAGCAGAAAAGATGCAGGTGGCAAGAAAACTCATTTCTTTTCTCTTCTTTATTTTTTCTTCTATTTTCTGTCTCAGTATTAATAGTTAGATTATTTCATTTTCCTTGATTTTTTTATTTTGGATCTGGATATTTATCGGTTTGAAACATTTGAATCTTGAATTATTCTTTTCAATTACTACTGGAATGTTTGAGTTGGACAATTTCCAGATTACAATTTTTTCGATTTCAAGTCTGCAGTTGTTCTTATGATTAGAGAATGTCTATAGTGTGTAATTAGTAGTGAAAGCCAGTTTCGTCAGAAGAATGCTATTGTCAATTTATCTTCCCCGTAGTTGTTTCCGGCCGCTTTTGAATTTTCAGTTTATGAATTTGCGGTTATGGGTTTAATGTTTTTTGATCGGAATGTCGATTTCTTATGCCCGTTCAAAGATTTGTTTCATTGCTCACGATTTCAAAGAGAAAGGAGGTCCTCTGGCGATGACCTGACATTCTGAAGTTATGAACGATACCTCTTGAAGGTATATTAACACTTGTGTAGAGATCTATTAAACTGTAAGTTGCTTAGATACATCCTCTTCTCACTTGAAATCAAAGAAAAAGTTGAAGGTTATCAATTTAAACAAATGAAGTTCTCAGTCGAATAGTGAAGCCAATCCCGTTGTTAGGCGAGATCTAATCAGGAAGATGATCATTCTAATTTTGAGGAACTGACCCGGGAAGTTGTATATCCTTGCTTGACCGATAACTTGGGAGCTAAGGTTTACAGTCCATAAAATTGGTATGAAGTATTGCAAAAAGAAAAATACTTGATTAAGAAAATCTTCATTAAAGTAGTTATCACAATTCTACGTCTTGAAAGAATCGAGAAAATTAGATAATGGCTAATGGAGTGTGGAGAGATCAGGTACAATCTTCTTAAAAGCCTTGGACAGATTCTAAAACCCTGAAATACACAAGCAATTTTATCGGTGTTAACTACGGGGGATTGATACTTCACAATACTTAGAGTGATTTTGATGTGTCCTCTAAAGATAACTATTGATGTCAAATTATTTTCTTAACTATTCCTTATTCTTTATTCTTTAGATTCATTTTTATTTGATTGTTCGTTCTTTTCTTATACTTGTATATTTTAAAACTGTTAGCTAGATCACGATGTCATGTTACTTAATCAGAATAGTGTGGAGCTTGGTAGTCGAGGTAATTGATCTAGAATTCTTGAGATCTCTTGTGGGATCAGGCTAATAAGACTTAAATCCATTTTGTGCTTATTAGGCACATTGCACTTGCGGTATATTAGGCAAAACCAAAGTGAAAATGACTTACTCTAGGAGATTTTTAGTCTATATAGTAGACAGTCAACAAGTTTATGACACTTTTATGAAGTTAGTTAATAGTCCTTTAGTAATAGTAATTTATAAATTTAACCCATGTTTAGTAATAGTGTTATGAATTTGTATATCGTTTTGGTCTGCTCGACCAAGTTTTATGGCGTAGTTGCAGGGATGAAAGAATTCGATGTCAGTATTAGGATGAAAGAAGGAATGCTAATTTGGACATTTAAAGAAAAAGAACAAAAATGGCTTTCGAAGCAGTGGATTTATTTTAGCCTCTAACCTTTAACAGAGCCATATTGAAAATATTTTTTAGATCGGACTAATCTGATAATGAAAGTGTTTTGATTTAGAGGACAAAAATTTTAATGCATAGGAAGCAACGAGAACAGCGATTTGATTCAGCGAGACACGGGAATTAGAAAACACTCAAAAAGCAGGGAAAAGATAAAAGAAGGCAGAAAACTCAGCCGTAGTAGGATGAAGGCAGGATCGGGAATGAAGTATAGAGAGAGAAGCAGCTAGAGGCCTCCGATCAACGATGCTATGGAGGACTTAAATCTATTATTCAAGATGAGTACTTTTCTGTCAATGACAAACTAATGATACAAATAATTTGAACTTAAACCAGCACTAGTACAATGGTCAGCCCGGCATCAGTTCTTGGTCATCACTTGAGACCCAAAACGAGCACTGGGAAGATTTCTCGGGATGGTTGTCTGTTGAAGTTGAATGGGGTGAGACGGAAGTCATCAAGCGCATACATTCCATTCTCTCTAAGAATGCTACAGCATTTACATGGTATGAATCTTTACCATATGGTTATGTTGTCTGGGAAGTTAAATAGAAACCTACTTAAATGGTCTTCCCCCGGCCCTCACCTCGAGGAGAGAAGGAGGGGAAATCATTGTCATTTGTGAAGGGAAGATGGCTTACATATGTAGCTTGGAAAGATTCATGATTCTTGAGAAGATGTCCAATGCGCTTAGGATAGTCTGAGAACTGGATGGACATTGTATATCATGCCTTGAATGATACTCAAGGGATCGTGATGCTTCATGTTGTGGAGCATTCAAACGAAAAAAGTCTTTGAAGAGCCAAAGGTGATTGAACTGGCTAAATCACAATGAAAACTCATCGAAAGAGTTTTTCAGAGGAAACTTGACGAGGAAAGGGAATCATGAGTTGAGCAAGATGACAGCCATGGAGGCCAAGTTGGATGCCATTATGCACGAGATGGACAATCCAAGAAGGAAGACACCTTGCCATGAGATAGGGGCAGGTTAGGGAAAGAGAGTTATTGAAGGGGAAGTGCTGAGGGAAGCTCTTTGAAAGAACAATTCTGTGATCTTTGAAGGGGTTCAAGTATCTGGTGTGACAAGGCTTCCATTTCCAGGCCAATGCTAACCTGCCGGCACATTATCACCCGACGAGGGCACGTAAGGAATTTCTGTATGGTGGAGGGGCTTAATGAGCTGAGGGCATGGTGGAGACCCTCGCGGGGGTTATCGCGGCCATAGGGTTCAGGCGGCCGAGGGGAAATGAACACGGAAATGAGATATCGGGGTCGGAGGAGATTTGATCTTTTGAAGAAACGGATGTTGAGTTCATGGGGATAATAAGTGGTGAACCTCATGAGTAAAAGTTGCAGTGAAGCAAATGCTACTGAATTCCCGATTTTCAAGAACACCACCAATGCATCACTGAAGGGCACGGAGACCTGGTAAATGTGTACAACCTATAACGAAGGAAAGATGCCTTCCCCGAGAGTGACCTGAGAAAGTCCAAAAATGCATGGCCAATGCGGCTTAGGAGTGGGAAGAGAGTTAGAAAAGATGAAAGAAAAATAGCAATGACAAAGAAGAAAGAAGCATGAGGAGAAGGAAGAAGCCTTTGGAAAAAGAAAGGAAAAAGTGGGCGGGGAAGGATATCAGGCTCTGAGCACAGTCCCATTTACAGGCTGAAATAAGATGGAGGAGGAGGAGGCGGTTTGCGAGTTTTGAAACCTTTCGGAAGCTAGAGATCGGTATGCCATTTACGAGAGTGGTGACTCGGATACACTCTATACCAAAATTCTGCGGAAAGGACATGCTGAAGCGAAAGAAAGATAGTAGAGAATAAAGGGATTGTGAATCTACATTTGCTACTTGCGGTGTTGTGATAAAAGATTGCCGAGGAAAGATGAAGGATCAGAGTTTCTGATGGGCTTCATCGTGCGGACATGGAAGAAAATTCTGAAATTGCCTATATGTGAGGCCATTCCTATCTTGGTATACGATCGACATCTGAGTTCTTACCTTGAGGTTGGAGAGGCTAAGCACTTCGAAGCTTGATCAAGCATGCAAAATATGAACTATCAAACCAGAGAAAGAGTGCAATGTAGTTGATGATGTCTATACCTACAACACGATGTTCCACAATGGTGTAATGCTCAAATTTTTATCAATGAAAAGAGATAAATTCCGATTATATTGAAGATAGTACTCACACAGGTTGTCCATACAGCAGTTTTCATTATAGAAGCTGTGTTGAGCACAACAAAATAGAAATGACAAAGGGAAAATAATGAAAGGGAGATTAAATGAGAAACCGTTGAAGGGCTAGTGTTGAAAAGAGTTGTAAGTCACTTGAAGTATGTACTTAAGATCTGAGAGAAAACCGGTGATTATCGCTAGACTCGTTGAGGGCAGAGGTTCTTGAAATCTTAAGGAAGCATAAAGTCTATAGCTTGGTCCATTGAAGAATTGAAAGGTATCGATCCATCAATTTGCATGCACAAAGTCTGTGAAAAACTTCGAAATATCATGAACATCAAGGAGTGAGATCGTGAAGAGTAGTCGGGGAAGGAGGCTGAGTGTTTGAGATCTTTGGTTTTATCTATGCACAATTTCGAGGATAGTCCTTGGTGAGCCGGAGTCCATGTGGTTCCAAAGAAGGGTGGGTTTTCTTGTGATCCTTATTGAAAAAATGAATTGATTCAACAAAAAAGAACGATGACAGGGATGGAGGGTATCGTTGATTCTGGGGAAGTGAACGACCACCGAAAGATCATTTCCCTTGCCCTTCATTGATCGGATGTTGGACAAGTGTGAGACCACCCTCCTTTGTTTCTTGGATGGGTATTCGGGATGCAATCAATTATATTGCACTGAGAATAGAAAATATATTCACATGCCCTATGGGTACCTTTTCCTTGAAGGATGCCATTTCGGGGTGTGTAAATATCTGCTACATTCCCGAAGGTGTATGATGTCAATATTCTCAGACTTGGTTGAAGAGGTTGTAAATTTTATGGATGACTTCCTTTGTATGGATCCGGTTTTGATGATCATTTGAAGAACACAAAGCAGTGTAGTGATGCGAAATGACAGTAGCCTTAAATTGAAAATGCCATTTTATGGTAGAAGGTATTGTTCTTGGGCATAAAATTTCTTCTCTTTGGTGAATGAATAATCAAGGTATCCATTATCAAAACTCTTGCCACCTACCACCCAGTAAAAGGAGTGAAGCTTGTTGGGGCGTCTTTGGATTTTATGGAAGATTCATCAATTTCTCAAAATAGCAGGACCACTATCACGGATTACTAGAAGGATCCTGAATTTAATTTTGATGACTCATGCAATTGCTTTTGAAGAAATCAGATCAAATTGTGGTTCAAGCACCTATAATGAAAACACTTGCACGAGAATGGGATCGAGGATTTGAAATAATGTGTGATGCCCGATGATTTTGAAATGAGGCTATCACAGAAACGAAAAGGAAAAATATTCGAGGACCATATACTATGCTAGTAGAACTATTGATGAAGCACAAGAAAATTACTCAACAAGCGAAAATGAGATGCTAGCCATAGTATTTGCTTGCTAAAATTAATGATACATTTTGGGATCCCGTGTTATTATTCATCTTGATCATGCGTGTCAGTACTAATGTCGAAAAGAAGGAAGCTAAGCCGAGATTGATAAGATTAGTGCTGCTATTGCAAGAGTTTAGCTTGGAGATCAAGGATAAAAGGGGTGTGACAATGTGATGGCTGATCACTTGTCAAGAGTGAAAGAAGCACTCTTGAAGAGAGAAAGTAATATGAGAGAACTTCGGATGAGCAAGTTTAAGTTCCTTCAGAAGCTATAGTATGCGATGTTGTGGAACTATTTAGCTTATGGAGTAGTTCCATCGAATTCAACTATATGAAGAGGAAGCTTCAGGCGACGGTGGGTATTATATTTGGGATGATCATTATTATTTAAAGAGAGTCGGCAGGGATAATAAAGATGTGCCGAGAAAATGAAACAGTATGTGCAGATGAATGCCATGCGTCAGCCATATGGGGGCATTTTCAGGAAAAGAGCGACTCATAAGATACTCCAATCTGGATTTTATTGTGTATCTGCGAGAGATTGTCTTTGGGTTAAGTTATTGTGATAGATGCGGGTGGAAATATCGGCCGGCGTAAATAGGAAATGCCCCTAAGAGGTATAATGGTGGTGCAAATCTTTGATGTATGGGGAATAGATTTTATGGGACCATTCCACCATCATTTGGGAACTGTACATGCGCATGGAGTTGATTATGTTTCGAATGGGTGGAAGCATTGGCATGTCGGGGAATGATGCTAATACGATTGTGAGCTTCTTGCGAAAAAATATTTTGGCGAATTTGGAACACCCATAACTATCATTAGTGATGAGGAAGCCATGCAAACAAAATATTTGCAACTCATGAAGCGGTATGGGATCGAGCATGTAATGAGTCTGGCTTATCATCCCCGGACGATGGACAAGCGAAATTTCAGCGAGGAGATTAGAGAATACTTGAAAAGCGTGAGCTCGGCGGGGAAGGATTGGTCTTCCCGAGCTTGATGATGCACTTTGGGCTTCTGAAGCTGCCTCGCTCCCATTGAATGTCCCCATCTGCGGGGTGTTTTTGTGAGCCGTATGCCTACCTCCCAGAATTGGAATCTGGTGATATGGGCCATCGAAGTTGAACCGATTTTAAAGCTGCGAGGAAGAGATTGTTCAAGCGTGCGAATTTGAAGAGGTGAGAAATGAAGCCTGATATATAGTCTCTGAAGAATAAGACAAAGAAATGGCATGATCGAGATCTGAGAAGGCAGGCTTGAGGCAGGTTACTGCCTATTTAATTCTGGGCGAAATTGTTTCAGGAAAGTTGAAATCCAAATGGAGTGGGCGTACACGGTGGTGTCAACAGTACATTTGGAGCGATGACATTAAAGTTGCGGCCCGGAGAGAATTCAAAAGTCGATAGACGAAGCTGAAGCAACATCTAAAGCGGGGAGGAAGGAACAGAGAGCTTCTTGAGTTATCTGAAAGAAGAAAGAACCAAAAACGGCAAGTCAAACTGAGACTCAAGGCGGCCGGTGATGGGAGGCGACCATAGAAAATTTAGTTTACTGCACCCAGATTTTGAATTTTTTTTGCTATAATTTTGTCTTGATTAGTTCTTATAAAGATAGATTTAATTTTGAGAGAAGTTAATTGTAGTCTAATTCATGTTTCTTGAATCATGCGTATCGTCTGCAAAATTTGAAAAGACATGAGTGAGAAAAAGCAGCTCCGGGACACCTCGAAGCCTTGCGAGGAAATGTCACGAGCATGAACAGAGTGCTTTCTCCACTAAACCAAACTTGTGAAATATGGTGGGTGCTTGTTGAATTTACCTTAGAATCTGAATAAAATGCAAGGGTATGGGATTAATAAAGGAATTCAAGTTTTTGAGATCATTAAACTAAGGGCATGGGTCGCGTGAGAAACAAAAACTTGAAAATAAAAAAGTCACGACATGAGACAAATACAATATCTAAAAAAAACCTATTTATGTCGCGACAAACTTAGTATGTGTGACATAAGGAATATATCCCCTCTTAAATGCCTAAAATTAATGTTCTTAAATAAATGTGGCCCGAATTGATGTCGCGACAATCAAGTGTAAATAATAATTAGCCCACATAAGCAGTTGAATTGCAAATTTGTTGGAGAACTTAGCACCACTCTGGCTCAATTTCGAGAAGCTTGGTTCATCCTCCTACCATCGATTCTCAATTCCTGAAAACCCTAGCTCTCAAAATCTCCAGAAAACTTTCCTTCCGTTTCAATTATGGTAAAACCTCAAACTGTCCTGGCTTTGGAAGAGATCATGGAGGGATATGTGCTTGATCGAAGAAGAAATCCGACGGAAAGAACCAATGGAAAAGAGATACCCTCTGAAGCTTACGACACCAGCGGTTCTGAAGAAAGAACGGACAAGAGGAAAGGAAAAGCAAGAGATGAAGAAGTAGAGGTGCATTATCGGAGGAAACTGTTCAGGCGGAAGAAGCGTATGCTGACAAAGGGATTCGTGCAGGAAAGAAGATTGAAACCACCAATACCCCTTTCAAGGGAGATGATTGAACAAAGAGGTTTAGGAAGCTTTGCATGCTGTCGGGAAGTCGGGATACACGGCGGTGGTGAAAGAATTTTATTCCAAATCAGTGGCGCGGGAAAGGCAGCAACCATTAGTGAGGAGGAGTGTGAGTGCCAATATGGAGCAAGGCCATTAGCAGAGAAGCTTATGGAATAGCGGGGCACAAGCATGGTTCCAAGTTCAAAAAGCTCTTGGAAAACCCAGATTTTAAGAAGATTGCCAAAAAGCTCACTGACGGAAAAGCACAGCTCGGACAGGAAGGAGGACCAAAAAACCTGAGCAGGAAGCACCATTGAGGTAAGTATGGTCTATTCTTAGCCTCTGTTTGGTCTGACGAAAGCATGTGTGCACGGTGAAGCGAGGAAACAGTATAGCGTATGCTATTCGAAGGGTACAAGCTCAGTAAGGCAAGTGATTGAAAATTCTATAATGAGGTACCATGAAGGAAATAAGAGGGTGATCCCTCGCCGACAACGTCTTGTTTTATGTGTTTAAGGTTGGGAGTGAAGGGAGTGGGAAGAAGAAGAGAAGAAGTCCCTATGACATCACCACTCCTCTTGGCAAAGGGAGTAGGCAAAGGGACCAGAAACCAAAGAAAAGGGGTGTTGATTGAAACAGAGAAGAAGCTCAGTGCGAGGCAGAAGAGGAGAACCGAAACTCTATCACGAAGAAATAATACTTTCACATTTGCAGGACAATGAAGGCGGGATGAAAGAGAAGCGCAGATTTCTCCATCCCTTAGCTAGTTCTCCTATGCAAAAGCAGAACATTCGAGAGAGCGGGGAGAAACTCGAGAGCCTGAGAGAACAATTCAATAATGGAGGTCGATGCCATCCTAGAAAGAAGATGGAAGAAGAGAGGAAAAGGAGTGGAATTTCAATAGAGTCAGGAAGGAATTTGCTGAAAAAGAGTTAAAGAAAGTCATGTAGTAGGAAGAATGAAAGTAGAAGAAAAGATCAAAGATTCTTGTGACAAGAGGACTTGAAAATGAAGGAAAGAATGTGATCTTCTCTGAAACTCAAAATTGGGAGTCATGAAGCTTTTATAACAATCGGTTTGATGATTCTCGACTACAACCATCATGAAGAAAAGGAGTGAAACGAGAAATGGCTGGAGAAATGATCAAAGTTTAAATTTTTATACAAGATCTTCTAAGATTGCTTGAGAATAAATGGATGATTAGAAGCAGAAAAAGGATGCTTTGAATCTGCATGCGAAAGAATGGCTAGAAAATTTGGATTTGATTAACAACAATCTTTCCAAAATTTTTTGAAATAATATTCAAATGGAAAAACAATGTGACGGGAAGAGACAAGATGAAACCCAAACAAGAGGTTTGATCTCTCGATGAGATCTTCATTGAAGAGCAAAGTTGGCGAGGAAACTAAGAAGAGAAAAGAAAGAAGATGAAAGCTCCCTCCATTCTGATAGTTTGGATACCCTAGACCTAGATCCCTAATATCTTTCTTTGCCTCTTAAAGAAAAGATAAGACTTCTTCCCAGTGACCTTCCTTATTCTCAACGTCTTGTGTTATCGATATTACAATTGAATCGAAATAAAATGATAAATTTGAATTGAATTGTTGAGTTACTTTGTTTGTTAAATTTTGTGTTGCTGTGGTTGCATGTGGGGAAAGAAAATAAAGTAGGGTGGATTCAGGAATAAGCTAGCTGAGGATGAAATAATTTGAATTGAATGGAAAAGCGATTATATTAGGAATAGGCTGAAATGGATACAAAATGCGGATTAAAGGGCGAATGAATCTACGGTTTAATTGGAACCTGAGTAAATGTGATAGTCTATGATAAGTCCAAGAGGAAATTGAGGAAAGGAGTATCTGATAGGAGGAGCAAAAACATATTTTGAGTTTGTGAAATTATGACGATCAAGTCGAACACATTTGAATATCAATTGTTGCTACTCACCAGCAAAAATGGAGTCGAAATCCTTATGGTTAGTCAATATTGATCAAATTCTAGAATTTGTTGGGTGATGATTGAGGCGAAATCCTAGGTGACTCTGGTGACAAGAGATGATGCGAGGCCATTCTTGGATAGTTTGAGCCATTTCTAGCCATCCACATTCATATGCGATGCATATACCTTAGTTCCCGAAGAAATTGAGCCAAATGACTTATTTTCAAGCAAGCGTGAAACCAACCACATCTAAAAAATCAATCCTTGATAAAGACCTATGATTACCTAGGAGTCGAGGAGGAAGAAAGAAATGAAGTTTGAGGGGGTATATGTTTTTAGGAACTCAGGGAAAAATATAGAAAAAAAAAGGGAATGAAAAGGCCAGAGCAGAAAATGCAATAGAAAAGGAAGCTTATAGGGATAAGTTTTATCTTGTGGCCTAACAACGAGCGATTAAGTTCTTAGGGTATTTAAACACCTAGTACCCACTGTGTCATGCAGGTATGGGGTTACTAACTTGAAGTTAAGCTAAGAGTGTTAGAAAGCTAAAAGGTAAAAACATTGCTATCGGCCAGATGGTGACAAACAAGGAAATTTCCCCGGTTGAATTACAAACGAAATGGGGCGTACGGTTCTGGATTGAAGCGTCAAAGTGCCAAAAAAAAATGAAGTTTAGGGAGTTTATTAAAGAAACTACAGAAAAATAGCAGTAGTAAAGAGAAAGAGAGAAAAGGTTCAAAGATGTATCTTAACCTAAAATTCCTTCCATCCCTACCGTACCCAAGCCTAACAATATAAGCCCCAAAGACACAGTTGGTCTTGAAGGTAGATTTCCTACATTAGTGGAGATCATGTAGACAGCAAACCTATGGAATTTGGAAAATATGGAAACAATCAAAGCTGGAAGAGGACTTTAGGGAGTTAAGTGACTCATTATAAAGAATGAGAAAAGGAAAATAATTTATTATTCAACGAGGATCTAATGATTGTATTTGTTTGTGAAACAATTTCAACAGTTTAGTTACGTATGCTATAAAGATTAAAAACTAACCTTGAACTGGACTTGAAGCTAGATATACAGGAAACAATGCATTCCTTGTATTTCAATTATTATTACTCTTGCATGAAACAGAAAAAATGTCTTTTGTTTGAGAGACAACAAATCTTTCTTTTCTTTGCTTGAGACCGAAGCAAAATTTTAAGTTGGGAGAGTTTGATGAGAGCTTAAAAGTCATCCATTTTTAGTCACATTTTCTGATCTATTTTGATTTAAAGGCGATTTTATGTGCGAAATATGGAATAACTAGCAGCTGTTGCGTGAGGAATTCAAGAGAAAGAGGAATTTTTTTAATGGAGCCATAGCATAAGCTAAGGAACAATGGTCTCATCAGGTCAAAGCATAGGAGGATACCGCGTCGAGAGATCATTGGCATGAATGATGTAAAGATAGAGAAAAATCACCAGCGATCAGAATATTTACGATCCTTGACTAAATCACTTCCCAAAAAGAGTCACGAATCACAGTTCGGCTTTATGGTATGAGATACAAGAGCGATTGGCTTTAGATGCAAGTGGGAGTTTGTTGTTAAGAGAAGTGTTGCCGTCTGCGCTTAATGTACGCACAACGTATTTAATATGAAAGGCTTCTTACGTTGATTTGATATTCATCGTTGAATTATAGATCTTCAATCAAGTGTGAAGTCCATGATACATAACATGGCATGAGGAAATCATGATGGGATCATGATAATTAGATTCCTATCATGTGCAATTATGTTAGTGTCTAAATTATCCTTAGTCATAAGATCAACAAGACTGGACATTGTTGATCCGGACAGACTAGCACATGTTGATCAACAAGACTAGCACATTGTTGATCAAGAGTTTATCAGAGTTGGATTGTGGATTCTTGCTAAGAGTAGCTAAGTACATCGGATACCTATAATGAGACAATCATATGGATCATCTATTTAAATGTAGATGATTGTCTCATCATAACAATGATTGCAAATATCCTTAAACTTGGGAGCTCAAAGGACATCTTGGATGTTGATCCTGTGCTTTAACCTTAATCCCACGCGTTGCCTCTTAGGGGGTGGCTCATTGGATGAGATTGGAGCATAGTTTAAGGTGTTCGGAGGTAATTAATTGGCAGTGAGGATTCACCACTTGATAAGGAGAGTATACTGGAGCCTCTTGTCGGAATCATTACTCGAATCTCGACCAGTGAGAATGCGGGTGTGTGTATGGTGCATAACAAATTTGAAGTGATGAATGCGAGAATGAGATAAATATCACTTGGGCTAGGTGTGCTGCTTCGATCTAGTGAACTGGGTGTCCATGCTCACGAACCAAGTAATTGTATGATTGAATGAAACTTAAAAGGAATTGCCTGGTATTTGTCTATGGGAAGGGTGTGCGGTCGGACTACGGCTCTTCGATTGATTAAGAGGGTCATGATGTATTGCTAGATACCAATCTTGACTTGCAGCTGTAGTTATGAATCCATGTAGCCAACATACTTAGGAACCTAATGGGTTGCACACTTAGAAGAGTGTGGGGCTTATATAAACAGTTTGGATGTGATCAATATGAGAAGTTAATTTTCATGAATGAAATGTCTAGATTAGGCAGGAGATCCGATCCAAGCCCTTACTAAGAGAGATAGTAGGTTTGGGCTTGTACCTCGGCTTAGGGCCGTGTGGGACTCGCCATAACGCATAAGGATGTGTGTTTCTTATCAACACTTAGAGTGAGGGGCATTTTGGTCATTAGACATGATGGGGGGTTTTCCTATAAATAGAATGCTATGGTTCCCTTCGGTCTAAAGCTGCCCAAACCACCAGCTCAGTTTTTGGAACCGACACAAGGTAATCTTACACCCTTCTCTTTGTTGTAGAACCAATTTTGATGCTACTAGGGATCCTTGGATGGGTTTTTGTTGGAATGTTTTTTGTATTTCCGCTGCTATTGGCAAGTGTTGCCTCCTTAAAACCCATGTATGGCCCACTGCGTTCTGACGAAGAGCATCACAGTAATAGTAGTACGCGCGATTACGAATGAGGTCTTCTCTTGGTCATTGGAGTCCATTCTGATCTGGTTGTATCGAGAAGAAAAAATCATAAGGTACAGGAAGCATGTTGGCTATGGCGTCCACTATAAGGTAGATCTGAGGTAGGGAAAAGCTATCTTTCGGACAGGCTATGTTGATATCGGTGAAGTCAATGCAAAGTCGCCATTTACCATTTGCCTCTTTGACGAGGACTACGTTAGCCAACCAGTCAGGGTATTCCACTTCTCGGATAGCTTTGGCTTGTAGGAGTTTGTTAACTTCTTCATTAATCGCCTTCTGCCTCTTTGGGGCGAAACTCCTTTTTTGCTTGTCAGGTTTGAAGGAGGGGTTGATGTTTGCTTTATGTGTGTGATCAACTGTGGGTCAATTCCCCCGTATCCTCTGTTTCTAGAAATAGCTCCATGTTATGTTTGAAAAGTGGATGAGGGGTCCTGATGCCTTTGTCTGTTGGATCAGATGTAGCGAGATGTTACCATTTGTTCATCAAAGTTTGTACTAGTTCTAGTTCCTCTGAGGGTGTAGGCCGGGTGCTCATCTCATCTCTCATGTCAAACAGATCCATGTGAAGGCAGTTGCCCTCTTTCCTTTTTGTTTTTTTTTCATAGATGCAGTAGCACTCCTTGGTACATGTCTTCGATCTCCTCGAACCATTCCTACCCTAAACCATGATGGAATTTGATAACCATATGATAGGGGCGGAAGGATGGCTCTCATGGCATTGAAGGTCTGCCGAGTACGTATATTATAAAGTGATGGGGCATCACTATGAGAATCACCGTCGTTATGGCTGACACGGGGGGATGCGAAGTGAGCACTAGTTTTATTAACCCCAGGGACATCACTCTTTCCCCGAAGAACCCCCGTAGGTTGGAGTTTACCGGTTCTAGTTTTTCCCTCCCGACGCCCATTTTGTTGAAGGCTGATGCGAAGATGATGTCGGTTGAGCCCCCTCCCGTGTCAACGAGACTCGGCGTGTGCTATTTTGTTGGCTCTGTGACCACTTGTACGAGGATCGTCATGAGGATGTTGGTAGCCTTCCATGTCAGAGTCCGATAAAGTTATGGTGGTGTCTAGCCGAGGAAGTTTGGATACTGCTTGTATTTCCAAACGTCTCCCCTATTTTGATGTTGCGCAGATGACCCTTTATTTGAAATTTGGACTCTCCTCCCATGAATCCGAATCACATTGGTTTCCCAGGGGTTGCTAGTGTTAGTTAGTGTGGTTGAGGTGATGGGCGGTTGCTAGTCCCAGGCAACACGAGGCCACGATGCGGTGAAGATGTCCACGTCAGATCAGGTATTCAATTTCCTTCCTCGGTTGGATGCAATCATCTGTTCGGTGTCCATGATCCCTATGGAATTCATAATACTTAGTTAAGTCTCTCTTCGCTGGGTCTGTCTTCATCTGAGACGGTCACCTTAAAAACTTTTCGTGCTGCGTCTCACGTAAGTGAATTGCGGAGGTGAATATCGTTGTTGTAGCTCGGGCTGGGGTGGGCCCAAGCGGTCCCTGACGTGGCCTCATCTCTTTGGAGACCGTTCTCTGTTCTCTCTGTCCCTTCTTGGGGATCTATCTCCGTCTCCTCGTCTTCTAGGGCTCCGCTCTCGCTTTTTCTCATCTGCTTTTCTCCTTTTGTGTGGAAGAATTTTCCCACTTAGATATAAGAGCTTCCTCGCCGTTGATGTACTTCTCTGCTTTAGCGAGCACCTCGGCCATGCTTGCTTGAGGGTTCTTTGAGATGGAGAACATTACGTCTTTTATTTTACTTACTTATTTGGGGCGGCGTGCGACGTGGCGGAGCTACCATCTAGGATGTCTACCTTTAATGACTCCTCGTTAAACCTCTGGATGTAAGACCTTAGGTTCTCTTGTGGACTCTGCTTTATGGTCAGCAAGTAGCTCGACGGATAGCTCTCTGAAGGATGAGATTGACGAAGGTGGGAGTCTGTTGAACCAGGCTAAAGCCGGGCCTTTTAGCGTGATAGCGTGTAGCTCCATCTAATTCTTGTATGTATTGAGGTGGTCTATAGGATCTTTGTTCAGTCAGTGTTCGATTTGAAGGCATTAAGACCCGGCAGGAGAGGGAAGTGTAGTACCTGGCGGAAGACGGGGGACTACGTTTTTTGTACCAACGCATCCATGGAGACTAGAGCTTGTCCTTTCACTGCTTCCTTTATGGAAATTTGAGCTCTTCTTTGGATGTTAAGGCTTGCTCCATGATCGTTCATATCTCCTATGATGGGATGGGTCCATTACCTCTATTGTTCCCTCCGGGTACTCCCTCATTGCGATCCTCTCCGGGGGGTTTATAGGGATCATGTTCCTTGGCTCGACTAGTTTCTCCTTCCCCGTCAGCGTCTCGAGGAGCGTCATGGTGTTGTTGTTCTTCCTACGGTCGTTGTATTTGTCTAGTGAGTTCTTCCAAGTCTCTTAACAAGCATTGATTGGTAGTGTTTCCATTTCACGGCGGTAGCCTACAAAGTTTCAAAACATCTCTCTTGGTGGTGATTCTCCAGGTCGCCTGGCGATCCACATGTCTAGGGGTTAGCGTGACTCATGCTCATGTTTTGGGTCGATACCATCGATCAGCGGGAATTAGTTTACTTGTAAGGCAGTCGTTCCCATTGACGACCTTGGCCAGTGAATGCTTTTTCTGTCTTGTTTGGAGCTTCTCGGGGGTCGTTGAGCGGTTTGATGGATCCGGATTGTTGAATGACAGTAACTTGCCTGAGGGTGATCAGGTGGGGTGTGTCGGTCGCCACTCGGGTAAACTAGGATTAGTTTCTCTCTTACTGAGGAAGGAAGAGATTGACTCTTTATGGCATTATTAGCCGTGCCTTTTTTTTCTAGTGGAATGGAGTCGAGTGTTATAAGGGGGAAATAGTGGTTACTTTCCTTGTTGGATGGTGATACGATATCTTTTTCATTGGGTGAGGAGTTTCCTTTTCCTTATCATAGACCGACTCTTAAGGGATAATGGAGGAGTCGTGATCATGCACGATCTTTCTTTCCTAATCCGTGGGATGCGAATCATGGAGATTGGGCACTTTTCCTTTTACATGAGTTTTTCGGGCCACCTATATCACTTGATTTCCTGGCAGGGTGATTTCAACTTCTGAGCCTTGGCTGAGTCTTTGTGTGGTAGGGTCTCAGTGGGCCAAGCTTCTTTGTTGGTCCCTAACTCCAGCATAAAGCGGAAGTTGGGCTGCGCCCATGGAGTTTTGTGCTGCGGGCCTATGTATATGTCGTTCTCTACCCTATCATTTAATTTCAGGGATGTTCCTTTTAAGGACTAAGGTTCTCTTGAAACAAACGTCTTGTTGTGGAATCTTCAAGATGTCTTAAAGGTATAACTCTTACAAGTCGGTGTTGCTCGTCACGAGCCCAAACCGACATGCACCTATATTATCCCAGTGGATGAAGTATCCCACTTATATTATCTCTACAAAAAGAATAAAAGAAAAGGTAGAGAATGTACCCAGTTTTCAATGCAATTGCAAATTACCTTAGCTCTCTAGATCGACTAGAGTGCTTTCGTCACTCCGAACAACGGCGCCAAAAATGCTTCATATTTAGTGTCTTGAAATTATTCCCAAGCATAGGAATGTGTCGTCAAGCGATATAATGCGTGAGAGTCCATAGGTCATTTCCACAGGGAGTGGTTTCCCAGGTGATCCTTAGGGATTGCTATCCAATGAATGTGCAAATAAAGTAAAATCTGGGGGTTTTGGTTGATTGATTTGTTAACCGATTGACTTAAACTATTTTAAAACAAGAAAGGTGAATGATAGGTTCCTAAAGTTTCCACTCTTCTCCAACTAGGTGACACTCACCTCTCACTTACTTTCTCATCTAGGAGCCATTGATGAATGGTCTTTGATGGGGGATATAACTTTAAAAGCTTTTGTAAAGGCCAAAGAATAAATGAAGATATCAAGCGCTTGCTTAAGCGATTTGATTAGGCTATTAGATTACATTTGAGATCACAAGCACAAACGTGTACGAGAATCTCGTTCACGCGTTGTCAAGAAGATGCCAAACTAAGGTTTTATAAGAATTTTAACAAGTGTTTAATATCCTCTGAATCCCATTGAAGCATAAGAGAGGTGAGTGTTGTTACCTTGAAGGGGATGAGTTTCACGGTTAGGAACTATCATAGAGGTTTAGAACTCTATTAAAGCGAAATTAATTCATAAATCTTTGGAACAATAATATTAAATGTGAATTGAAATATCACTTCAATTGCAAAGTTGAAATATAAAAAACGTGAGGATTCCCTCAAGAGTACCAAGTTATAAAACCGACTTAAAGATTACAAATGTTCAAAACGAAACGAGAAGAAACTAGCTACTATACTCTAGAAATCACTAGAACACATGAGAAAAACTCCAAAAGTGAGAGCCAGGCACAGGAACATGAACTCCATTAATTTTGCTAAAGTGGGCTTAAATACAATCCATTAATTGATCTCAAAGTGGGAACCAAAAGGCAGGCGTGCCACTTCCACCAAGATCGAAATTCCTCGCCAAAATCCTGCCAAAAGATCGCATTTGAATGCAGATACCAATTGAGTGGTGCGGTACCAAAACCTCACTTGGTTCTCAAACTACACTTGAGTACGGTACCACAGATTGAGTACCGATGCTAAGACTCAGCTCTTAAACTACATGTAGGTACCCGGTACCACCTAAGTGCAGAGTACCAATGTCTCCACAATTGCCCAACTTCACTTCATAACTGCTTAGGGCCTCTCGATAGCACATGGAATCGATGGCGATGATTTGCAGTTGTCCTCTGGAAACCAAACCGCTACAAAAATGTGCACGAAACATCGAACAACCTGCACACGCATAAAAACAGTAGAAAAGGTCAAAAGCACCTATTCTACACAAAATGAAAGTAAAAAAAAAAGCTAAGGGGCTTAAAAACCTATATAAATGTCGCACTTTTATGTATCACTTGATGTTCATTGTGTTTTAAAAAATTGTTCTCAAAAATAGTTTTCAAAGCAAAGAACTAAACAAGCCCTTAACTACTTTTTTTAAGGGAAAAATGGTTTTAATTTGCTCATTTGAAACAAGGTTGGAAATATCGATTTCAACGGAAATATCGATACTTGGATATATCTGAGATATATCGGATTCATCGGAGATATATCGTGGATATTTTTACATGAATATTAATATATCAGAAATTAAAAAAATACTTTGAAATTCATGGAGATACTTTCTAAAAGTGTAAAAATGACATTAATAATCAAATACAGACATTGAAATTACATTACAATGAGCTTTTAAAATCAAAATGAAGATTGATGTGGATCCATTACAACATTTGTAAAACCCCGGAAAATTAGAAATTTTCAAATATGGAAAAATGATAGTGATAATAATAAATTGTCATAATGGTTCAGAGAAGCCTAGAAAATTCTCTAGATCTCGGATGGCCAAGCGGCTCTTATTTGTTTTAAATTCGTCTCGCGAAATCTAGTGACTCAAAAGAATTTTCATTAAGATACGAGACAATTAGATTTTCTGAGTTCCCAGTGAAAATTAAGCTAGTGACTTGAGAGGCGGAGATTTTATAATCTCAAAAGTGAGAAATAGCTTGAAGTAGAAGTTCATTTAAAATAAATTGAACTAAAATAAATGGTGTTTCGAGTAGAAACATGCACAGATAGAGATGGACACATGGAAAGTCTTAAAAAAAACAAAAAAAAATCAAAAGATAAAAGTCAAAAGGAGGGGACGGACGGAAGGAGAGTGAGGGAGAAAGAGAGAGAGAGAAGAGAGGGGTAGAGAGAAAAACTTCTCTTTAAGATTTACGGAATTCGGATCGTAGGTTTTCGTCGAAACAAAAAGTTAAGTCGATCCACGCATTGAGAGCTACATGTGGGTACCAAAATCTTCGAGTTTCATCAAACTCCACGAGGTAGGGAATTTTCCTACTTTGGTTATTTCTAGCCTAAAGGTCATTTAATGAAGCAGGGTTTTCTTAAGTGTGAGAAGGCTACATCAAATTTCAGTCCCAAATCTTGGGGCCAGTGTAAAATTTTAGGAATTTTCGGGACTGTTTTCAAGCAGTCTCGAACTGTGTTGAGATTTGGTTTCAATCTTGGGACTGATGTCTTTGGGTTTTGTGGTGTGTTTTGGTATCACAGTAATTCGATGACAAACTGTGAAGGGACTAAGAGGTGCCCTGTTTTATATGGGTCCTAGATTTGGCTCATTTTATGTGTATTGTTAGAAAAATAAATAATATGTGGTTGTGTGTCAAAATCATGTTAATATGTGCTTGCGTGATGTATTAACATGGAAATTGTGATGAATGGAAATTATATGTAAGAAATATAATTATTCGGAATTTATAAATATTGCATATAGCATGACATAGCATGAAATGGCATGATTGCATTTCATATGCACGATCATCAGATGACATAGGTGTGTGTGCATGGGTATGGTCATCCATCATCAGTGTTGATGAATGGGTAGTGAGCTCTTACTTTGGACGACGTCTAATAAATGACTCATGGTTAAAATCATAAAGTGAAATATAATTAATGTGTGTTGGGCGGAGCAAGAAGGGGGCTGTTAATCCCCTCAAGTAAAAAGCCTGGAACATGGGTGTAAGACTGTGGTGTGATCCGAAGAGTTCTGTATGGGTGTAAGAGACCCGTGGCGTAAAGCGAAAGGATTACGTTGGTCGAAAGACACCGCGGTCATGGTTATCGGATAGACTTGAGTAGTGTGATGGGTCGAGTTATTTCGAGTTAGTTGCCCATTGTCACTTGCATTGGGTACTGGTGAGCCAGTAAGGGCTCGGTATATGTGTGTCATTGGTACTACTAGTGAAGGTTGTCACACTTGGCATAAGCGTGTGTGAGGGAGTTCTTGATTGACTCGGGATATGGGCATGAAGATATTTCATGCTTGACATACGACATTCATGTAGACATTTTCACTTGGATTTGTATGGGTTGGTTTGATCATTGTATGAGCACTAAGGTGGGGAGTAACCCTTGTAGGAGATTATCAACTGCGGGCTGCTCACTTGCGTCATCTGGGAGCCACACTTGCAGATGCAATTCGGATCACGGCCCGACAGCATTTAGGAATTTGCACATATGAAATAAAAATGGGATGTGGCTTTAGACCATATTTTGTATATACTGTGGATGATGTTTTAATATATCATTTTTATAAGTGTACAGTGTCAGCTCTGCCATTATCTTATTCATGTGCCAGTATTGGAGTGTGTTTGATGAGATCTTTGGTGATCTATTAGTGATGTTTGGTGCAGTATCTGTGTTGGGTGGTCATGTGATGTATTGTTTTACAGGTTGTATGTTGGCTAGAGCTCCCCGAACAAAGGAGACTCTGCCCGATTTTTTGTGAAAATATGGATCCTGATAAATGGGACACAATAATGTGGTATCGGGTCACCCGAAATGCACAAGAATTTCGCGGGTTGACGGGTTGTCAACAGGACCCCCGGATATAGGGCGTCACAGCTTGGTTTTAGAGCTTAGATAAACGACTACCTAGGGAGCTCGGGTGTGGGTATCCACAAGTATGGTCCTGATACTAGCTCGTCTCAGCTATGTATTAAGAGTCTTGGTACACGAGTACCAAGGGTTGATGGGCATGGGTCTAGATCATGAATTGTTGTGTTACTTTTTTTGTGCTTAACATGTTGTGTGATTTGTGTGAATAATATACATGGTAGGTTATATATGGAACACTAGGGCTAGAAAACATAACCTTAGGGGTTCGGAAAGCAAAATGAACATGATAGTTCGGGAACTGATTTGTATTAGTGGTTAGCATTATGCACCACTAAGGAAAAAGGGATGAACAGTGTAGTTCATGATGTTAAAGTCTATTAGTGGTTGGCATGTGCACTACTAGTTAGACTGAGATAGAAATTTGATAACTTGCTATCTTAACTTATGTAGATGAAAGTCTAGAGTTTGTGAGGGCTGAGGTAGATCCGCAGGAAAATAGTCAGCACCACACGTGTTTGACCAGCGAGCCTTATAAATTCACAGTATTGTAGTTAGCCATCATTGTGTGAGCGTAAATGGCTGCTGCCATTGCACAGAGACTAGTGCAGCGGTGGGCGGTAACCTCCGGGGTTTAGGCACATCATCTCCGGAACATCGCCGGGATGGGGACTCGATGGATTGGAGATCCTTGGCCCATTGAAAGTAGATAACACCTGCGAGCGTCAAGACATGGGTCTTTGGTGCTAAGAAGGAAGGAAGAATTAATCTTCTTCTAATTCGGGAAAAGAAGAAAGACTTCTATTCATGGGGTTTCGGAGAACCAGGGCGGCCATCAGGCCAAGGCCACGTGGGATCGGCCGGCCCGGGACTGATGACATGTTTCCATTGCCATCAGCTTGGACAAATGAAGAGGGATTGCTCGTGGAGGCAAGGATCTCGGAGTTATGGGACACCACAGCCCCAGTCGTCAGTGGGACATGCACGGACGCGAGTTTTTCCTCCTTGCGGCATGGAGCCGGGAACCCGATGTCGGGATCCCAAGGTCTTTGCTGAAACACCTACTATTTCGCAGATAGGCCACATGGGCCAAGGCATGGATTGGGGTCGAGACTAAGACTTCTAGGCGGTGTTTGAGGACCGGAAGGCATATCTGTGATGATACCATGACCCGAGCTTAATAGATCAATCTAATATCTGAGAATGCGTTTAGCTCTCACACTTGCTTCCTTGATAAGAGTGTTGTTTTAAGTAATAAGGTGCATCGTATTCATTTTTATTGTTGCATAATGTGAGAAAAGTTTGGGCTTAGAGGTTGAAACCTTGGAAAAGCCTTTGTATGTAAATTCCCCCCTAGGAACTAGGGTGAGTGTCGATCAGATATGTATCGGGATTGGAGTCGAGGAGATCTTAGGGACCTCTTCACTTATGGACAGGGTTATGGACATCCTCGAGGAGTTGATGTCATCCTTAGGATGGATTGGTTGACGACCGTAAAATTAGGTCATTGATTGTATGTGATCGTGGGTGGGTTCTTGCACACACGGGGCAGCGTTATCGTGTTATGTTTCAGAGGGAGAAGCATGATGCTTTACCCCAGACCATGCATGACTCCAGATAAAGTGGACAGTTGATGGGTTGGCTAGCAATGTTACCTTTATGTAGGATGAGGAGGCGGAGTTTGAGTCTACCTCGGGTGGTTTATGAGTATGAGGATGTCTTTCCGGATGAGCTACCAGGATTACCTCCGCATAAGGATGTGGACTTTATCATTGAGTTACACCCTAGTACATTACCTATTTTTATGACTCATCATGGGATGGCGCGGTTGGAGTTCTGCGAGTAACTCAAGATCCTAGCTGCGAGGTGTTAGACGGGTTTTATTACACGAGCACTTCACCTTGGGCGCTACAGTTGCATTTACTAGGAAAGAGGTCAAATTTCGAGTGGAATGACCTAAGAGATAAGGCATTCCAGGAATTGAAAAGAAGCTTACTACATCTCCTATTCTAATAGTCCCGAAATAGGGACAGAGGTACACGGTGTACTGTGATACCTCTAAGGACAGACTAGGATATGTCTTGATGCAGTCCAGGAGGGTTTTTGCTTATGGTTCCAGACATATAAAGAATCATGAAGCGAGTGCCTACGTGATCTAGAGTTAAGCGGCCATAATTTTTTGCCTTGAGATTTGGCGCCACTATGCGTATGGTGAGTAATTTCGAATTATTTTCAAACCCGCGAGTCGAGGTATATCTTCACCTGGTAAGGACCTGACATGAAGCCAGCCTTGGTGATGATATTTGGGAGATTATGACTTCACTTTGCATTACCATCTGTAGGAAAATGTAAGACGGTCTTTCGAGGCGTAAGAAGCGATTCGGATCTGATGGCAGGTCGAGCTGAGAGGACTTTGGGAGTCTAATGGCTGCCATCCTTCTTGAGCAAAGTGATTGAGTCCCGGGGGCTGAAGATAGAATGCTCGTCCATCGGGGGACTTAGTACGGTCGAATCTGGTGTGAAGGTTGGGCCATCCACATAGATGGTAGTCTTCGGTATAGGGGACGAATTGTGGTTCCCTAGCTGATCGATCTAAGAGAGGAAATCCTCTAGGAGTTCCACTTCTCCCGTTTTGTTGTCCATCTAGGTGGCACGAAGATGTACAATGATCTTCGTCACTAGTATTATTGGAGCGGGATGAAGTGAGGCGTTGGAGATTTTTTCAACGATGTCTCACGTGTCAATAGGTTAAGGATGAGCATCAGAAGCCAACAGGGCTACTCCAACCTTTGGAGGTAGCAGAGTAGAAGTGGGAGCATGTCACGATGGATTTTGTGACCCACTTGCCACGGACACAGTGGAGGCATGATTTCGTAAGGGTTAAAGTGGACCGGCTCACTAGAGTGCGAGCACACACTTTCCTAGCAGTGTGGATGACCTTCACTGCTTTGGAGGAGTGCCGGTTGTATCTCTGTCACGATTAATGCGGTTACATGGGTGCAGTCTCTATCGTATTAAGCGGGGATCAGTTACGGCACACTTTTAATAGAGTTTCCATAAGGCCATAGGGACGTAGTAGATAATGAGCATCGTTTTTGGGTGTCAAAAAACCAATGGTGTTCGGAGAGAGGACCATACGAGGTTTAGAGAACATAGTGCTGGCCGTGTCTTGAATCTTAAGAATTATTGGGATGAGCACTTAACCTTAGTGGAATTCGCCTACAACAACAGTTATTAGGCAAGTATATAAATGGCACCCTATGAGGCTTTATATGGGAGGCCATGTCAATCCACGATTTTTTGGACAGAGGTGGGAGAGAGTTCTATCACTAGTCTGGATCTGATTAGAGACACCTCGGAGAAGGTGGATTTGATACAGAAGCATCTTCTTACAGCTCAAAGTCGGTAAAGAGCTACGCCGATAGACGGCGTCGACCTCTAGAGTTTGAGGTGAGTGATTACGTCTTCTTGAAGGTGATGCTTAAGAGAGGAGTGGTCAAATTCGACAAGCAAGGGAAGCTAGCGTCAAGGTATATTGGGCCCTTCGAGGTACTCGAGAGGGTGAGCACAATTGCATATCGGTTGGCGCTACCACCGAGTTTATCAAGTGTCCGTGTAGTGTGGGTGTTTCCACGTCTCCATGCTCGAGTATACTCAAATCCAGCTCATGTAGTGGATTGGGGAGGGATTAATGTTGATATAGATGGGACCTTTGAGGAGGGACCAGCGTGTATCTTAGATAGCCGGAATCAGGTTTTGCGACGCAAGACCGTGAGGCTAGTGAAAATGTTGTGGCAACATCGAGGAATGGAGGAGGCAACTTGGGAACGAGAGGACACGATGCGAGTCACCTATCCTTTCCTATTTGAGGATAAAGGTGAGTTGTCTAATATTAGAAGTCTAATATTGGAACTAGAATGACCATTGCATATGCATTTGCTTATGTGTGCTAGTATGTATGAATTTCGGGGACAAAATTCTATTAAGGGGGGAAGAATGTAAAACTCGAGAAAATTAGAAATTTTCAAAAATATTAAAAATAGTAATAATAATAATAAATTACTATAATAGTTCGAGAGAAGCACGAAATTCTCTGGAATCTTGGATGATGAAGCGAATTTCTTGTAGTTAAGTGCCGTCTAGCAAAATCTAGTGACCTAGAAAAAATTCTTCGAATTCTGAGACAATCGGAATTTTTTTATGAGTTCTGTAGTGATAGAAGTCGCCGGTGACTCTAGGGCAGTTTTACAAAAATCTAGGGAAATCCTCAGGAAATAGCTTGAGCTAAGTTCATTTAAAATAGAATTGAGCAGAAAATAAATAAATTTTTCGGGCGAGGCTTGAACTGAATGAGATGGACACATGGAAAATTTTAAAAAAAAAAATCAAAAGATAAAAGTCAAAAGGAGGGGACGGACGGAGGAGAGTGAGGGAGAAAAAGAGAGAGAAGAGAGGGGTAGAAAGAGAAAAACTTCTCTTTAAGATCTACGAAATTCGGACCGTAAGTTTTCGTCTGAGCAAAAGGTAATCTTGGAGTTTCGTCAAATTCCATGAGATAGGGAATTTTCCTACTTTAGTTATTTCTAGCCTAAAGGCCATTTAATGGCTTGGGGTTTTCTTAGAGGTCGTGAGGTATTAAATTTGATCCAAATCTTGGGGCCGAGTGTAAAATTTTAGGAATTTTGAGACTATTTTGAACTGGTCCATTTGAGATTTGAGGCCCATTTTCGAATGAGTCTCGGACTATGTTGAGGTTTGGTTTCGATCCCGGGACTTATATCTTTAGGTTTTGTGGTGTGTTTTGGTATCATAGTAATTCGATGACGAACCGTGAAGGGACCAAGAGGAGCCCTGTTTTATATGGGTCCGAGATTTGGGTCATTTTATGTGTATTGTTAGAAAAATAAATAATATGCGGTTGTGTGTCAAAATCATGTTAATATGTGCTTGCATGATGTATTAACATGGAAATTGTGATGAATGGAAATTATATGTAGGAAATATAATTATCCAGAATTTACAAATGTTACATGTAGTATGACATAGCATGAAATGGCTTGATTGCATTCATATGCGATCATGCGCCAACCTTGGGTGTGTGCATGGGTATGGTCATCCATCGTCGGTGTTGGTGAATGGGTAGTGAGCTCGTGCTACAGGACAACATCAATAAATGACTCGTGGTTCAAATCATAGTGAAATATAATTAATGTGTGTTGGGCGGAGGCGAAAGGGGCCCATTAATCCCCTCAGTGAAAGCACGAGCATGGGTGTAGACCAGCGGCGTAAGCGAAAGTTACATTGCCCCGAAGAGACACGGTCATGGTTATCACATAAAACTTCAAGTTGTGTGATAGAATTCGAGATGACTACGGGATTAGTTTTTTCATTAGCACCCCACATTGGGTCTTGGTGAGGCGATTAAGGCTACCGATATATGTGTGTCATTGTTTTCTGATGGCGGTTTATCACATAGCATAGGCGTGTGTGAGGGAGTCGGTGAGTGACTCAATATATGGGCATGAAGACATTCCATGCATGACATACGACATTCATGTAGACATTTTCACTTGGATGTGTATGGGTTGATTTGATCATTGTATGAGTGACAGGCCGAAAACGCGGTGTGTAAAATGAATGCCTATGTGCGAAGTGCGTAGCCCAGTAATAGTGTACTTAAGTGCGGATATCGATCCACGGGAAAGGTAGATTGACTCTGAGAGGTTACGCTTTTGAGACCCAATATCTGAATAAAAATGATTCTGAGTCAAATTAAGTAAAGAAACTGCAACTAAGCTGTGATTCTAGTAGATTAATGGTGGTAGTGCCTAGGTTAAATCTCCCCTATCGTTCAATGGATTACTTTTCTAAGATATTGTTATTCAATATATTTGTAATATGTCAATGGCGAGGTGATCTTGTCTCACGAGATATCCTCTCTCGAGAATATATCCGCCTATCTACGTGAATAGAATGGTATATCTCTCTATCGACTCGGTATTCGAGAAATGCTTAAATGTTCTAACCTCAAATACACCTTAGTTGAATATCTCTATTAGCCGAATGGCTAAAGGCTACTCTACGGATCACTGAATATCCTCATCTGCGATCTCGGATCTCGGTGCGATTATGCTAACATTGGCGGACATTATCATATAATTGAAATGAAGGTATAAATTAGATGTGACATTATGCTATTGAATAACATGAAGATCCAAACTTTAATCCATTTGTGCTTGAGGGTTTGATGTAACCCCTAGAAAGAGATCTAGAACATAATGAAGAAAGATCACAATTGTCTAGTTTTAAAAACATCATCAGATTAACCAAAAATAATATCTAACTACGAGAAGCGATCCAAATCCCAAGCACTTCCTCCAAGTCTCTGTCGATCTGCTCTCGAATTAGTGCTCACTGCGACAGTCTCCGATGCCCTCATTTACGAGCCATTACGTGCTATTGATGAGGTGCGGATTTTGTTGGCGTCGCGGCCATTAGTCGGCGTCGTGGCGTGGTGATGTCGCGACGTGGTGACAATCATGACGTGGTGGCAATCATGTGGTGACGTCCTTGACGTAACGATCACTTCCTTGCCTTCTCATTGTCCCCAGCGCTTCCAAGAAGTTGCTCTTCTGCTCAGTGAACACATGACCACACGAGGACACAAAAGTGAGGATCTAGCCACAAAACTATAAATTATTATAAAATCAATGTAAAAATAATGAAACGCGAGTGTAAGATGAGTGTTTTAAGCCTCATCCACCCGAACTTAGTTTCTTGCGTCCTCTCGAGCAAGAGCGGGCTCTAGACGGGACACATACACCCGACGTAATGTAACTAACACTAAGGCAGTTGATGCATCTTTGAAACATAGGGGATCCGATTTGGGTGATACATACCTTGTTTTGCTCGATGTTCGGTGAAGGCATCACAGATGTTGGCTTTGGTGAATTCGATTGAGATAAATTAGAGCAAGCCTAGTGCATCAAAATCATGGTGTTCAATAGCCTTTCCCAAAAATCACATGTGCTTGCGAGTGGTACTCGGTATATGCCTAGAGTTCCATTACCCCCAAACTTAAAGCTCAACTCGCGCCTATTAGGAAGAAGTAACTATGAAAGGATGGAGCAGCCCCATTTATTCATATTATATGCTTAGAAATTTCCTACGTACCTAAAACCAGTGAGGCCACAATTGCCAGAAGTTTTAGCAGGAGTGTTCACCGTAAGCGGGATCCATTGCAGTGACTCCACCGAGTTGAGTTAAGAGCTTTGGGCATTCAATTCCCTTCAAACTTCACCCGAACACTCAACTGACTCAGGGCCTAAAGTTTGTGAGATAGTCCATCTTCGTCGTAACAGCGGGCGGTGAAGTCAATGACTCCGACGGAGTTGGCTCGAGCATTAGGCTTTGATGAGCCCCTCAGTTGCCGGGTTAGATTGGATGATCAAGCTTATTCTTATCATATACTTATTCTTGTCATATTTCTTTTTTTTTTTTTTTCTCTTTTCTATTGTTTTGTATTTTCTCTTTTTTGGTTGGGGCTCGTGGCAATCCTCTTTTTGATTGGGTGTCCCATCACTTAGATGGTTAGAATCCCCAAGGTTAGTTGGATTCAGGCAAATAGTCGGGACCAAGGTTTACAAGGGAGACCAAAGTGTGTGTGATAGATTCCTTGAGAAATAGCTTCTTGTAGCACAATGGGTGACTAAGCTAAGTCACCTATACCAATACACAATTCGAGATCATTTAAAAACCTAAGGGTCTAGTCCTCTTTACACTTGGCATTTTGAATAGTTGTGTTCAAAATGACCTTCTACTAGCAACTAAGGCATCAAAACTCTCATATAGGACCTGAAATAAATAAATTAAAGAATGAAAAGCACATGCAACTAACAACCAAACAACTAACTAAAACAGGTAAGGAGATACAAAAGTTGGATTTTGGAAAAAAAATTTTCTTAATGATTTCTTGAATTCACCCCCCAAACTTGAAATGAACATTGTCCTCAATGTGAAACAAAAGCAAGAATGGATAATGAGTACTCCCCTGAGGTTGATCAAAGTCTGGAAGTTGCTCGATGAATATCGCTCGCTTTGGGACCCATGAAAGCGTTGTTAGAGGGTTAGACATAAGTCCAAATGAGAGGAGTCTTGAAAATAGAGCATATATGGAATGAAATGAAAGGATGTTGAAACTGATTTCCTTTGTTGATTTTGTTATTTGAACCTCAAGAATATATAAACTTCCCACTTTTTAAGATTCACACCTCTCAATAACTAAACTCAAAAGCACGAAAAGCAACACTAGAGCACTAAGATCAAACAAGAAAATTTATTAAACAAACTCAAAGTAAGTAAAAAAGAAAAAGGAAGAAACATCAAACTTAGGTTGCCTCCCGAGAAGAAATAGCTCAGATTTTCTAGAGTCCAGCTTGACTCATAGAACTACGGAAACAATGATGATGCCTCCTCCCATGCATTCACAGGTAGTGGTTTTCAGTGTAACTTGTTTAAATCTTCAGGAATCTTTTATTTTATATTTTCTATTTTTTATTTTTTCTTCATAAAGGTTCCTTTCATTTTGTTGTTCCAATTGAATGATGCTCATCTACCTCGGAAGTTGGGGTCATCTTCTCATTTTCAATCCCTCATGCATCTCACCCCATGATCATCTCCGACATAAATCTTTCCAACTTCATCATTGTCTTTTCATATGATTAAGGAAGTTAGCTCTTTTCCTCCTTTTCAACTAAGTCTTTCAAAGTTTCTGCATCATCATCATCCACCTTTTGAAGCTTCTCAAGTTCTTCATTACCTCTTGAAGTGATTTCTTCATTATAGCTCCGGTTCTTCTTACTGTATTCTTTGAGAGTGACGTGACTCTCATGTTTGTCCTTCAAAGGACATTGTAGCCATATTCTCTTGTTCATTCATATGTTTGGCCCTAGTTCTTGTGCTCATACTCTCCTCCTTCTTTGGTTGTTCTTTCTCAAATGTAAGTTGAGTACAGTGGCCATTGGAATACATCTCTTCTTTCAAGCTATCGAATGGTGTATGCTGAATTTGAACATTAGCCTTGAATCCATGAATTGAACTTGAGATATCACACATTCGCCATGAACTCTTTTCCATTTCAATTAATGTACTGCCTCTAACTTTTTGTAATAATTTCTCTCATTATTGGAGGTTGACTTATCTCATTTGGGATTAAAAAATTGAGGCAACCCAACTTGAGTAGTCCATTCATCCATTGATCTTGAAAATTCAGGTTGTGCCATAGTAAATGCAGCTTGAGTTCTTCTTAACTCATCATAGCTGTGGAAATTGATCTACTTTGGACTTGGAGATTGAAGGTGTGTTATAACTTGTAATTCATGGGGTGTGGGTGGTGGCTCCATCCAAAATTTATGATTGCTCAGTATGAGGGTACCTCCATGTGAGCATAATCCCGTGATGCATATGGTTGCCACGCCCGACCGCACTTGAGTTGTCACTCTTTGGTGCTCATCGACCAATTGCCGCATTCTTAGTTCTTTGCTCAGGTCGTGATGCATTTGTCAACTTGATGATAGGATCCATTGTGATTGAAATGCTATAAAGCAAAAAATAAAATTCAAAAGTAAAGTGGACAAAAAGAGGAAAATAAGTAAAAGACCCTTCATATCAAGTAGGTAAAGCTATTTCAAATCCAATATTAATAAAAGCACCAATTCGACAGGCATAAAAACTTGATAAGTAGAAAATGCGAGATGTGTAAAATGAATGCCTATGTGTAGGAAGTGCAACGTAGCCCCAAGTAATATAGTGTACTTAAATTACAGATATCGATCCACGGGGAAAGAGTGAATTGACTACGAGAGGTTACGCTTTTCGAACTGATATCTGAATAAATGATTCTGGAGTAAAATTTAGAAATACAAAGCGCAGCTACAGCTATTGATTCTAGTGAATTAATGGTGTTGGCGCCTGGAGTTATATCTCCCCCTGTCACGTTCAATGGATTACTTTTCTAAAGATATTGTTATTCAATATATTTGTAATATGTCAATGGCGAGGTGATCTTGTCTATGAGATATCCTCTCTCGAGGTATATCCGCCTATCTCGTGAATAGAATCGAGTATATCTCTATCTCGACTCGGTATTCCGAAATGCTTAAATGTTCTAACCTCAAATGCCACCTTCAGGTTCGGAATATCTCTATTAACCGAATCAGCACAGGCACCTCTACGGATCCTGAATATCCTCATCTCTGAATCTAGGATCTCTAGTGCAATTATGCTAACATTGGCGAGACATTATCATATAATTGAAATGCGAGGTATAAGTAGATGTGACAAATTAATAACAAATTGAGATAACATGAAAGATCAAACTTTAATCCATTGTATGTGATAGGGTTTGATGTAACCCTAGAAAGAGATCTAGAACATAATGAAAGAAAAGATGCAATTGTCTAGTTTTAAAAACATCATCAGATTAACCAAAAATAATATCTAACAGAAGCGATCGATTGACACTTCCCTCAGAATATAAATCGATCTGCTCTCGAATTCCGTGCCTCTCCTCGTCCGTCTCCCGATACCCTCATTTCTGAGCCATTCGTACTTTAAATGATGAGGTGCAGATTTTCGAGATGACGTTGCGACGTGGTGACGTCGTGACGTGGTGACGTCGCGACGTGGTGGCAATCGCCGGCGTGGTGGCGTCGCGGCGTCAGCCGATCCACTTCCTTGCTGCTTCTCATTGTCCCCACTTTGCTTCCAAAAGTTGCTTTACGCTCCAATGAACGTGACCACACGGGACCACAAAATCGGGGATACAATACGCAAAAACTATAAAATTATTATAAAATCAATGTAAAAATGACGAAACGACGCGAGTGTAAGATGAGTGTTTTAAGCACTCATCAATGAGCACTTAAGTGGGGAGTAACCCTTGTAGAAGATTATCACTACTAGGCTTTACTCACCCCATTGTGGGACCCCCTTTCAGTTATAGGTCAGGTGCAGGCGGCAGACCCGCATTCGAGACCGCACATATGAAGAAAGTCGGATGTGGCTTTAGACCATATTTTGTATATGTATATTAGAACGATGGTTTTAATATATCATTTTGTATATGTAGTGACCCCCAAGCCCGGTCCGACCCGGTTGCCAAATCCAGACCAAAACCCGGGGACGCTCGGTTAATTCTTTTTATTCATCTTTTTATTAAACGTTTTCTTTTATTTATGTCATTTCATTTCAGAATTCTCATTTACGCGGAAGCATTTCAAATGGTAGGCCCATAAACAATTACTCTTATACAATTTGTTACAAAATGGTTTATCTTGCCTTTACAAAATGATACACAAAAACAATGGTTCAGAGTTCAACTCTTTTTGTCCACAAAATATCACATGTTCGAAAGATATGATATGCAAATGACGGGGTATATACTTATGCTCCGCAACTTTCTCTATGACTCTGCGCTTCTTATACCTGGCCTTCTTTCTTTCTTACTCGATACCTAGGCATAGATATAAACTATACACTAAGCATTTTCATGCTTAGTGGTTCTATACAGTTCTATTCCAATCTTCAATTTAACATGACATGCATTTATCATTAAATCATGCCTTTTCTTTTATCAAACAATACTCATGTTTATTCATTTTCACATGCATTCACTTTACAAATCATTAATCATATCAAATATTCATTTTCACATGCAACAAAATCATACCACAATTCAATTCATGAGATTCAAACGTACACTCATAAAGATGTATTTAGTTTACAAATCTCATTTACACTCATCAAGTTCGTTATTTCACTTTGTCTATGCAATTCACATTCATGACGGATTCCGTTCGATGAATCCCGTCCTTTTTATCATTCGGTAATGTGCTTACACATTTCACAAATTTTGTCCTCGCATCATGACGGATGCTGATTGGTGCACCTAGCCATGTGATCCTTTAAATGCCATACACCATCATGACGGATGCCGGTTGGTGCATCCCGCCAAGTGGGAACATTTCTTCAATGCCATACGCCATCAAGATGGATGTCGATTAGTGCATCCCGCCAAGTGGGACATTGGACAATTTCGAGGTGCCTTCATGACAAATGTCGATTGGGGCATCCCGCCAGGCGGTTCATTCGATATATTGATTCAATTCAAGATGTTAGGAATTGACCAATTCATTTACAATTAGATTAATCACTCACATGTAATTAATCATCAATCATTTCAATTATCACATTTTCAATTCCATATGCCCTTTTGTAATATCATTTCAAAGATATACTCATTCCATATAATCATTTCATATTTATTTGGTATACTACCAAAACACTGAAATAAGGATATGTCAGCGGAACAAACCAAGTTACCGAATTCTCGTTTCCTTCCCTTCGATATCGATCCTAGGTTAGGTGATCCTCACCCGTCCTTAGTCAATAACAATCATGCCACTCTCAATGGATAAACAATTATTAAACATTTTTACTGGGAATAGTCGACACTTTTCGTTAACTGGGCTTAAGGCACACTAAGTCCAGCTCAAGATCGACTCGCCGCTTCTACGGCGAGGTACAGTATGTTTTTCATTTAGTTTTATCCTTATTTGAACCCCCATTAATCATTTATTAGGGTCCTTAAACTATCGGTGCAAAAAATACGAGACTTTAGGAAACAAAATAAAAATTTTGGCCCATGTGAATGCCTTTCGCGCGCGGCTAATCGCTTACAAATAACCCGCGTGGGTGGCCATTTTAATATTCTCGTCATCGATGAAGCAGCCCTTTCACAGAAAGGAAGGGTCGTCGCAATAAGGCCCGAGACCTGCCCAGTTTCCTTCTTCCTTATTTTTGTGATTTTTCACCAAAAATCCTTAAAAACCCAAACTAAAACATGGGATTCACTCCCAAAGACATCCAAATACCATCCTAAACCAACCATGAGCAAAACCCATGGATGGATTAGGGTTTTTCTAACCCAAATATCATTTAGAGAAATCTAAGGTTTGGTTCTTACCTTAAAATCCTTTTGAATCTCCTTCACCCAAAATGCTTGATCATTTAGAAGCAATGAAGGGGAAGAAATCACACAAAAATCACTTCTTCTCCAAGCCCTAGCCTCTTCTCACTTATTGGATTTTCATTTCACTTTCATTTATCATTTATTTCACAATAGCATTTAAGCTATCATTTGACCCTTAGGTCCTCATTTTACAATTTTTTTCAAATTTGCCCTTTTTCTCTTGGGTTTATTTCCGGGTTCAATCAATTTCTCATTTTAGCATATGTAAAACCCGAGAAAATTCTAATTTTCGAAATGGTAAATGGTAATTTCGTCAAAATCCATAATTTTTCTAGATCTCTGATGACTAAATGGACTTCACCATGGAATCAGTTCCTCGCAAAATCTAGCTTATTACTACCGAATTTCATCACTCCGGACTACTGAATTTCACGTTTTTCGCGCAATAAGTAAGAATGCGACACTTGTCAGCATTTTGATGCCCAAGAGGTGTCACGCTTTTTACGAAGAATTAATCAAACACGAGCCTGGGCGCGAGCCATGGTACACATGGCACAAACCCGAGAAAATTCTAATTTTTTGAAAAAGCTTAAAACGGTAATTTCGATCAAAATCCATAATTTTTTTAGATCTCAGATGATGAAACATACTTCACCGTTGGAATCATCTCGCGAAATCTAGTAACCACATCACCCTCGCCAAATTCCAAGACAATAATTTCACGATTTCGGCAAGACCAAAGGTCGTGTCGTGATGATAAATAGAGAGGTACACATGATGTGAGAGACATGTGGTGTGACAAGGGTCACCTATTACATGTATCCATGTGACACATGTCACATGAATAGTGAGAGGATAAGAGATGAATGGCTTATATTAAGCCATGTGTCAAAAGGGATCTCTAAAGTCAACTAAGGGGACAAAAAGGGAATAAATGAAAAGGAAAAAAAAAAGCATCTTCTCCATTTTTGGCTTGGTATCCATGTATGGGAGAAACGATTTTGGGATATTGAACTTCTCTAGATTTCCCCATGCTGGACCACGGCTCGTCTGAGCAAGAGGAGGTATACCAAAGATAAGGGCTATATGTGGACAATATTCGATTTCAGGGAGTTTCAAATAACTCCGGAGCTGCGTTTTCCTACTTGTTTTTATTCCTTGGCTAAGAGTCATTTTGATGGATAGGGATATTCTAAGGCATGAATGGTCGTATTTTCAGTTCCAAAGATTGAGATTGAGTGAGTAGTAATCCTTTAAGGTGGTCAGGAATGCTTTTGAGACCTAGGTTTTACTGTTCACGTGATCTTGTGTGTGGTTTATGTTGCTTAGGCGGTTCAAAATGAATTGCTTAAATTGCTTATCAGCCCATGTGAGCTAATTTTGATGTTATTGCTATGAATAAATAATATTTGATTAGTATGTGGATTTTGTTAATAGTTGCATGATTAATATATTGGCATGTGTTGTATGAAATAGGCATAATGCATTTCATACGACCCTGTGGCAAACTCTTATATCAATAGGTGAGAGTGCATGACATGAAAGAAAAGGAAATGGTCAGGAAAGGAATTTCAAATGAATATTTTGCGAAGAATTGCCTGAGAGTTGTCCAACAAGCTTCATCTCGTAGGAAGCACTCCATGACTGCTTCAGAGAATTACCCAACAATTCACCTCGGAGGGTTGTCCAATATATTTTACTTATGTTTTCAAGAACAAAAATCTTTTGTTTTGAAAACGGTGTTTTCTGACACTTGGCTTAGGCATGCGTGAGGGAGTCGGTGAGGGCTCGAGAAGTGGGAAAAGGTGAGTCACATTCTCATTCAGTTCATGTAGACATTTGAGTGGGAACATATATGTTTTTCTTAAATGTTTGGTTTGACATTGCATGAGCACTTAGGTGGAGAGTAACCCATGTAGGATAATTCCACTACTGGGCATTGCTCACCCTGCCAAGAGAAAAATTATTACAGGTACTGAAGGTTCACTTGGGGATGGGACGCATCCAAGGCCTTAGAGACGAAGAAATGGCCATATGTGGCCTCAGAATGTATTTTGTAAAATCGGGTAAAAGACCTGGGCTGATAATTATAATCAAAAACAAATTAAAATTAACTTATTTTTGTATAAAATACAGATTTTGGTGAATATGGATGTATGGGCCAATGTGGCTTTTTACTCACGTATGGGTCTCGGGATTTGGGGTGTCACATGATGCCATTTGATGAAAATCCCAAAGTAGAGGGATAAGGGGATAAGGAAATCCAAGCCAACCAATGCTAGCTTGACATGTGGCAATTGAAGAGACAAGTTCTCTTGACCCAACTTCTCCCAACCAGATTGGATGGGGGAAAAGAGAGGAAAATAGAGAGAGAAAAGAAAGAGGAAAAAGAAAGGAGAGATTATAGAGAGAGAAGCTCTACCTTCTTTCTAGATTTTCGACTCCACTGTCAAGCAAACCGGCGAGGCAAGAATAAAGCCAGTTCCATGCCAAGTAGAGCTACGCATGGGTACCAATTTTGTGAAGTTTCAACAAACTTCAAAAGGTAGGGGTTTTCTCCTACTTGATTTACTCTTTGGCTAAAAGTCATTCTAATGGTTAGGGATGTCTTGAGGCCTGGATGGCCGTGTTTTAAGTTCCAAAAGATTTGGGTTGAGTGAAGAAATCCCTAGAGTGTTTTTTGACAGTCCCGAAACTGACCGTGGACTGTATGTAAGGTTTATGTGTTGCCATGTTCAAGCATGATGTCGTGGTGTTTTCGCGCCCAAGATGAATTGTCGGATTGTGTTAGTCAAAGATTAATCATGTTATTGCTATGAATGAATAAATATGTGGTTAGTATAAAATTTTGTTAATATATGCATGATTGATATATTAGCATATGTTGTATGAAAATGGCATAATGCATTTCATATGCACTGGGGCAACCTAGAACAATAGGTGTGAGTGCATGACATGAAAGAAAAAGGAAAAATGGTTGTGAAAGGAATTTCAAAGGAAGATTCAAGAATTACTCCTTAGTCACCTAACAGTTCATCTCAGAGGAAAGCACTCCAGCGATCGCTTCGAAAATTACCCCAAGAATTCACCTCGAAGGGTTGTCCAATGGATTTTATCGAAAATCGATATTATGTTTTTAAGAACAAAAATCTTTGCTTTCAAAATGCATTTTCACTCTACTAGCATGCAGGAGCCGTTGAGCTTGAGACGGGAGTGGGTGGGCCGCGTTCTTCATCCATATCATGTAGACATTTGAGTAGGAAACATATATGTTTTACTAAATGTTCGGTTTGCACAAGATGGAGCACTTAGGTGGAGAGTAACTCATGTAGGATAATTCCACTACTGGGCTTTGCTCACCCTGTCGAGGGAAAATTTATTTCAGGTATTGAAGGTTCACATGGGGATGGGACGCATCCGAGGTCTTAGAGACGAAGAAAGAGCCATATATGGCTCATATGTAATTTTGTGTAACTGCAAAAGACCCGGGCTTCGATAATTTGTAATCAAAATAAATTGTAAAGTAACTCCTTTGTATAAAATATACATTTTGATGAGTATGGGATGTATAGGCCCTATAAAATGCTTACTATGTATTGGTCTCATGATATGAGACACAGTTTCATAGGTCGATTCCGTGGTCAACGGACCCTATCACGCCATATAAATATTTAATCATATGTTCACACATTCATTTCACTTTTCACCATTTAACCATTTATCAGTTTTCCCGGAAAAACACAAGTTGGCTCAATTTATACTCTAATATATAATAAAAATTATTATCAAAAATTCTAGTGGTATTTTGGGGCGTTACAAAGATAAGAGTAAGTAATTAAACTCTATAAACATATCACTACATAGTTACATGTATAGTATTTTAGGTAATGGTTGAATAGGCCTAGTGGCTTCAAGTGAATTCATGAATGACCCGGTGTGGTATATTGAGCTCGGATGGGTCATGTGATGTATTGTTATACAGGTTGTATGTTGGGTAGAGCTCCCCGAACAAAAGAGACTCTACCCGATTTTTGTGAAAATATGGATCTCGATAAATGGGACACAACAGTGTGGTATCGGGTCACCCGAAATCCACAGGAATTCTGAGGGTTGACGGGTTGTCAACAGGACCCCCGGATTTAGGGCATCACAACATTTGATGGGGGGATCCCACCTTGGTAAAGACGATACTCATGCTAAGACATAGTGTTCTGATATTATTGATTATAGGATCAAACATGTCATGCATAAATGTCTTCACTTGTATCCACAACTTCTCCATGGTTAGAAATCCACATGCTCGTTTCAAATATTAACTAACATGAAAATTTAATTTATTAATATATTATTACTAAATTAAACTAATTTAAAATATAAAAACTTCATATAATACAATAAATTTTAATATGATAAAACATTAACTAATATATAACTTGATTTCAAATATTAATTCAATATGAAATGTTAATTTATTAATATATTATTACTAAATTAACTAATTTAAAATATGAAAGTATTATATAAACTATCACAAAGAAAAAAAATTGGAGTGAAACAAAGATTGGATATGGTAGAGAGAAAATTCAGGATCAAAGGAACACGATTTTAAAGATATTTATAGATTTTTTTTGGGTCAAACTAGTCATTGGATAGTAAAAAAAACTTTGTAATTTAATTATAGTTGATGGATTTAATTTGGTGCAAATCTGACCGTTAGATCTTCTTTAAACCATTTAACAATTCATAATCGCTCGATCAAGCTCGACTTCACCGACCGTTTGGATGTATCTCCAATATATCCCAATATATCGCCTATATATCTTCGATATTTTACCGAAAATTTAACTAACGCGCACGTATACCACAGACTCGATATTTTCCACGATATATTGATTTGATACCAATATAGCGGTTCGATACCAATATATCGACGATATATCACCGATATTATCGATTTTTTCTCAATTTTTTACTTAACCGATTATCGATGGCCGATATCGTTTCGACCCTTATCGATATCCGATATATCAACGATATATCGGATATTTTAAACCTTGATTTGAAATAATCTATCACTATTGTAAAAGTACAAGGTGTTTTACACCTCTCAATTGCCAAAATTATCCTTTGCCTTACTTTTAAATTTCAAAAATTAACCTTAATAATGTTGATACTTAGATTAAATGAAAGCGATCTTCATTCATATTCTACCTACCTTTGATACTAAACAAAAAGGGAAGCTTTTCTTTACATATTCCATTTTACATAATATTTATCTTTTATTCCTTAAATACTATCCTACCATATACCATTTTACGTTTTATCGCAATGTATCCTTTAAAGCTATTTAATTACCCTCTCGCTCTAGCCACTCTTTTCTCATTTTCTCTCATCTTTTTTTTTTTTAGCCTATTTTCCTCAAACAATAAGGAATGGTTTTTTGGTCATTCTTAACCTGAAATCACCCTTCTAAGGTGAAAATTTTCCTTTGGAGAACCATTGCTGGTGATGCTGGCATTGCAAGGGAGAGGCCTGGTGGCCGACTAGTCACGCCCATGTTTCAGCCACTCCCGCATGCGCTTCCAATGAAGTGCGCTAAACGAACATATGGAAACCAAGTGCAACTGGAGGTAAGAATTGATGGAGCACTTTCTTTGTGGATTGGTAAGGGGCATACGACCTTTCGATAAAGGAAAATGGAAAGAAGTCGCCATGTCAGGTTGAGTTGTGGAATAGAAGAAACCAATGGGTATTTGGAATCAAGAAGAGCATCTCTGACAAATTAAGTAATAATCTCAAGAAGCCAATCAAGCCAAGGCATGGGAGGATGTACAAGCCCACCCATCTAGGATGTCGATTATGCATTATTTGCATATCAAGGAAGGATAGGAATGGGTATGGTCCTTCAGGGCCATCTGGGTGGGTTTCTAGCAGCAAAGGCAAACAATGCCTATGGCCCCCTGGATGCCTTTGGTCGCCGAGGATCTTAGTTGCAGGCGCCATTCAATGGTCGAGGATCTAACAATCACCACAATGTCTTACTTAAACAGATTCCACTCATTGCTAGCAAGTATTCTCCACTTCTAAACAACCCTACTCCTTATCTCTCCCTAGCAGGGTTTGATTATTCAAAATTGTAAAGCTTACTGGGTAATCGAATGTTCGGATTAGTTTTGTATCGTTGATCCGAACTATGCAACCGATCCTTAGCACGAAGCCTGTCTAACTGTGAATGTCTGCTCACCGCTAATATCTTGCTGTAATTTCAATTGAATTGTTTTAATGAAGTTACAACCTTCTCTTGTCAAAAAATAAAATAAAATAGTAATTATTATTTTTGTAAGAATGATAATAATAAATTATTTATCATAATAATTTTATCATTTTAATTTTTATACATGTTAATATGTTAAGTACATGGTCATACAAATATTTTTCTTATTTATCATGTACCAATAAAGTTATTTAATCTTGATTTTAATTATTTTTCTTAATATATTCAATATGTTGGTTTTAAGTTCTTTTAAGAACTTTAAAAAAAAAAAGAAGTTATTTTCAAGAAATAAAAAAGATGTTGGTTTTAAGTTCTTTTTAAGAACTTTTTTAAAAAAAGTTATTTTCAAGAAATAAAAAAAGATGTTAGTTTTAAGTTTATAAAAAACAATTGTGCAAAAAATAGAAGATTATAAAAACTAAACATGTTAATACTTAATAGGAATACAATATTAAAGAAATAAACAACTTCATACTTAATACTATTAAGTCTTATTCAACATTCCATTAAGTAAAAAGACATTATCTAAGTATCTACGAATCCAACTCAAAATATATATATATATCTACGAATCACCTTATATGACTAAAGAGTCAAAGTATAAAAAAAATTATAGTTTTTCCTATTTTTATTGGAGAAGGTTCAGCATATTAATAAGCAAATGCTATTCAAATTAAGAGAAAGTTATGACACAACATTAACCTTCAAGTAGAAGATGTCAAAGATTATTAGTTTGTTTTTAGAAACTTGTTTTAAAAATTATTTTCAAATTAAATAATAGAAAATAATTTATTTTATTTTTTTCCTTTTTGATTATTGGAATGTTCTGCCTTTATATGTAAATACCCTAAAGAACCCTAACAACTTACTCTTTTAATCAATGACCCGCCTTTTACAAGAATCTAAACTCTTCCATATTTTTAAATTTTTATTTAAAAATTTATTGCTTAAAAAATAAAGTGACGACTTTTTTAGACTAAACAAACAATTAAATTTTTTTTTTTTTTGAAAGGACAATTACGGACCAGTCATGTGATGAGACTCGTCACAGTCTATGTGGAGTTTGTCTCGTTTAAGGAAACAATAATTATAAAACGGTTATAGAGATTAGATTTGTATTAGAATTATATTTTATTTAACAAACTCAGTCTCTTTCTTTCTTTTCAAATAACCTTTTTTTAACTAAAAATTTAGCATTCCTTAATAAGAATTAAATTGACTTATTTGTGCAAATAAAGTTGTAGAGACTTAGTCCAAATAAGGTAATTAAACAAAATCTTTTGTTCTAAAACAAATCAAATTATATTTTTTTTAGCAAATTTGGGTTGCATTTTATTTATTTATTTATTTATATCGTTAGTTTGAATAATTCATTTTTGACTCCAAAAATTTCTATAAATACCACTAAAATCATACAATCTCTTTACAAACTCATCCATACACATCAAAACTTCATTTAATTCTCAAATTATTTTTTCTTTGTGATTTATCTCAATAATTTGAAAATCTTATTATGAATATTATTTTCATCAAGATGGGATCCCTTCATTAAATAATGTAATGGAGTCACATCGGTCTTCATTTTGGTTTTAAATTACTATTGTAATGTAATTTCTCGATAAATTATAATGAATATTGTTTCTACAAGTGTATATATTTTTGTTTTATTTATGTCTTTTTTATAGTTCAACAAAGTATTTTTATGAATTTCAAAGTATGTTTGTTAATTTTCCCTTTACTCATATTTTTGTCAAAATATCCACCGATATTTACCGATATTTCCAATATATCCAGAAAACTAAAGATCGGCATCCGTAATTACTAATATTTGTTTCGAGAGTAGTATAACATAAAAACTAAATTTATTGATAAATCATAAATATAAATAAATAACATTGTAAAACATTAAATCGGTTAGAAAACAGATACAGTTTAATAATTAATACCATGGTTTAATCCATGTAGATTGGTACAATTGCTTCATGTCGTAAAAATTTGTTCGTGAAAAATCATGTCCATGACAATGAAATTTTCGAGTTGCAAGAGAATAGAATAAGATATTGTTCGTAGTGGGATAAAGAACAGGGAGATAGATCTTGTTACCCATTCCTTCAGACATATCTCTTTCTACCCATGATGCAGCATTACTTAGATACAACACTTTATTGCCTCAATCTTCAACCGTCGTCCATTCCCTTGTGACTGGATTTAGTTTACATATCCAAATTCGTGCTTCATCACCAAGAAATACAGTTAATAACTCTCCATCACTTTCAACCATAAAGCTTTGAACCACTAACTTATGGTTCACCTTTGGAATATGGTCGCCACAAAAAGTCCCAACTATCTTTGATGTCTTTAAGATCAAATAATCGCCACCTTCCATCACTACCAAACAAGAGCACTTTCCATTGTGATGCATCGAGTACAACAAATAAAATGTCTTATAGCACCATACAGGAAACGCTTCTCTTCATTATAACATAAGTAAACTCGGGTCCAATTCTCTTCTTTAGGTTTGGTGATTAAAATGTTTAATTTAACAACCCCAGCATTATCTATTGCAACCACCTTACACTCCTCCGAGGAAGTTGGTAAAGAATAAAAACTGAATTCAGATACTAGGCTACGAGGAGGTATATTAGGAAGACAGATTTTCTCTTTCGTCAAAAGATGAAAGAAAAAAATACTCAAAATTTCATCACCAGTTCCCGCCACGAGTAACCAACCATACTTAGAATCCAATATCCTCTTGTCTAACAATTCTAGAATATGTAGATACTATGAGGTATGTGTAGGATGAAAAAATCACACCCGCCTTCCTCAACGTCATCAAGAATGGAGATCTGCCATATGAAAATTGGAAGGGGTGGACGCTATGCATGAAAAGCCACTGCTAGAGTTTCACTTTACTTATCATGCCAAAATATCACAAGGATCCGGTTTTAAAAAAGATGGGAAAATATCAAACTTAGAACCTCCAATGGAAGTTCGACCATGAATACGATGCCTCTTCCGCCACATGAATTTAATTAATTATTGATCCGAGGATTTAATTTATAAGTATTTCAAAATAAGGAAACAACTTTCCTACGATAGTCTTTTATGAATCATAATCAAACACCAATCATAGATTTATGATGACTTATATTAGAAAAAGGTGAAGTAAATCAAATAATTTTCTATTTCTAAATTTACTTATCAATTATCATTCTAAATATTATTTTCAAAAAATTTAGAGATATTCTTCATATACAACAGATAAGGATAAAAACCAAAAAATAGATATTTTTATTTGCATATATTATTCAAACAATTTTCTATTTCTAAATTCTATTTATCAATTATAATTCTAAATATTCTTTCAAAAAATTTACAAATGTATAAGGAAAAAAAAAACCAAAAAATAGATATTTTTATTTACATATATTATTCAAACAATTTTCTATATAATTAAAAATTTAAAACAAAACAATCCAATTAGGAAGTTGATATAATTAAATTAACGTATTCGAATCAAATTATAAATCGTTTTGTTATATATAACCAAATTTGTTTCGCTCTAAAACTAAGTTAATTGGTTCACCCCCTCTCTCTCCTCCGATGGTTTTATACAATTAGAAATTCGCATTCCTAGCAAACGTAAAGGCAATGCTTTATTTATTTCTTTTTGTTTTTTTTCACCCTCCTATTCCATTGATTTTCTCTAACTATATTTATTTTACAATTTTATTTTTTAAACCCCTTCACTCAATTGATTTGTAAGTCATTTGATTTAATCTTTTCAACCTTGTTTGCACATCATTAAAACTTTTATATTTTTCTCTCACATAACGTTATTTTAATGTACTTTTGTATCATATATTATATTATATAATACTATATAGTTATTTATGTTTTTTTAATATATTTTTTAGTATATATGTTTTAGAATTCTAATTAAAATTGATACTTTATTTGAGAAATATTTTTAGATATTAATTTTTATTGGCTAAAATTCTTGAAATTGTCATCATTTTTACAAATGCATAATAAAATCATGAACTAACGAGTACGATATTCTCTTCCTCTAGCTTGTGAAAAGCATCCTGGCTTATTTTTTTCTCATGGAGAAAATAAACAAAGACAAACATTCTTTAACATTCCGAAAAATCATTATTACATCAAGATCATCCCAGAATTGCTTAATAAAGAAGTAATGTGCTGCTCCAATGGATGGTTGGTATTAAAAGATTTTGACTCCAGTGATTATTTTCTTTTGAATCTTGTCTCAATGGAGAATATCCAACTCCCCCCTATAGAAGACTTGGACTATATAGCTTATATTTTATGGGTAGGCCCAAGTGATCCTAATTGCCATCTCTTATTTGTTAGTGATTATTTTCTTTTATCATGGCAATTGGGTGATGATGAATTTGTTAGAAAATTTTTTTACACCGATATTGGATTCAATGGTTTTACCTGTGTGGATAGAATAATTGTTCATCAAGGAAAGATATATGCCATCACCAATCATTCGTATATTTTAGTGGTGATTTCAGAACCAGTTGTCCGCTTTTACAAAATTGATAAATAATAAAGGACCCGTTCCTATAATGCAAGGAATGCCGTTAAGGTGGATGTACTTGATTGAATTTGGAGATGAACTTTTATTAGTCAACAAGATTTTATCATTAAGGTTTGAGTCTCGTGGTATGATTTTGGACTTTGAAATTTATCGATTGGATCGATTAAAAGATACATGGATGAAAGTGAAAAATATTGGTAAACGAACGATTTTTCTTTCAAGAAATGAAGGTAAGTGTTGTCTTGTTTCGAATGTTGGAATTAAAGAAAATTCCATCTACTTCACTCAGAATCGAAATCTTTACGTGTTTGACTTAGAAGATAGAAGCATTACAGTATCTTTGCCCTGTCCAATTGTAAGCAAAAAATACTCCTATGTTAATTGGATTTGGTGATGTTAACTCTATTATTAAAGATGTATTTCTTTAATTTTTTTTATTATTAATTGAATAATTCTGATTATTTAATGAAGCCTGATGGATGTCACATTCATTTTGTATAATATTGTTTTTCAGATTTATAATTGCTATTTTATTTTTCCTCCTAAATCCAAAATCTACATTTTAACATATTGAAGTAGCCGTTCATTTTTTTTTTTTTTAAGTTTTAAAAGAATGATTTCTTCGCAAAGTCCACAATGTTTAAAGGCCATGTTCATCAAATTTTTTTTTTGTTATTTAATTTAGTATCTTATTCTATTTGTCACTTTACTATTTCATTTTTACAGTGGTACAAAAATGTAATTTTGAATTAAACAATCTTTATATGTAAATACCCTAAAGAACCCTAATTACTTACTCTCTTAATCAATGACCCGCCTTTGACAAGAATTTAAACTCTTCCTATATTTTTAAATTTTATTTAAAATTTATTGGTTAAAATAAACGATTGATTTTTGTGACTAAACAAACAAATTTTTTTTTTTTGAATGTTCTGCCATTTATTATGGAAAAATTCTTATCTGTGTTCATAAAAATATGGGAAAATATTAGTTTCCAATGATTACATATTTATAAAAATGATCATAATATTAATTTATATCTTATCCGAGTTCATAGAAATCTTAAAATATTATTTATAAAAAGTTGAAGTAAATCAGATAATTTTCTATTTCTAAATTTACTAATCAATTATCATTCTAAATATTCTTTAAAAAAATTTAGGGATATTCTTCATATACAACAAATAAGGATAAAAACCAAAAAATAGATATTTTTATTTACATATATTATTCAAACAATTTTCTATTTCTAAATTTACTTATCAATTATCATTCTAAATATTCTTTAAAAAAATTTAGGGATATTCTTCATATACAACAAATGACTATTTCCCGGGGTCCGTTTGACTACTCAAGCCAACCTCAAGTGGAAATCTATATGTTTCAGTGGTGATGACATACACTTCGAGTAATATAACCACATGGGCACATATATCCATACTCAAAACAAATAATGAACTATTTTCATGCTTATCACGTTTGTTTTACAAAGCCTTTATACATATTTACACAATATTTACTTAAAGCCACATTTCGGCTTTCTTCTCAAAACCACCAGCGCCGCCTCCTGATAGTCTCTCAGACTAAAAAGGGGTCCCACGACGTAGCGAGCAGTTCTCGCAGAAGTTTTCCTACAAGGGTTACTTCCCCACCTAAAATGCATATGCAATGGCATATATAAATAAGCAATCACATTCCATACAATTATTTTCTATACGAATGCCTATATCACGATGAGATACGAATTTCACGCCACTACCTCGAGTCCCAACCGACTCCCTCACACCTGGAATGCCAAATGTGAAATAAAACCAATCACACACCCTGACTAAACCACAAAACCCCTCCAATTTATTTATCAAAACTCGACGATTTCTTTTCCTTTATTTTCATGCGCCACTGATTCTGTGTGCTTACACCGTAGACGCCGCACGCATTTTCAACATTCTCACTAACTTGCATCGTCTGGATTCATGCCCAACCGTGAATAACCCTGTGGACTTTCACCTTGGGGGATCTACCCAACTTGTTCCGCCCAAAAAATGTAATTTATCATTTCGAATATTTCTACACACTGCGGAATTTCTACCTGACTTCATCTCCATTTTTCCGAGTTCACGACCCATTCACCAACACCGGTGAATAAACCTTACCCTGCACCCACACCCGACCTGACGCGATGTGACCGTGCATATGAAATGCATGATGCCAATGCATTTTTCCTCATGTTACATGCATGAATGAGCACTACATGAAACATTTACAAACCATGGAAAATTATAATTTATACATATAATCTACCTCCATGCAAAACATATTAATACCTCAAAAAGCATGCAATTAATATAACATTTCCACACCGCATGTTATTCCAAGCAGCCCATAACACAATAACAAGGCCTCAACTTGGAACCATTCAATGTGGTACCTCACGCCTTCACAAACATGAACCATATCAAGTTCCAATCATCGCCACCTCATCAACAAATCACAACATCTAGAAACTTTCAGTTTCTAGTAAAACCCTAACTCCCACAGTCATGCAACCGGTCATGAATCCATACCCCTTGGGTCCCAAGTGCTTGAACTAATCACATGGCCTCCGCCGCCTCCCATGTGTTGAATCCCTACCATTATAAAGTCTTGCGCTGAAAGAACCACAAGTAGAAAATATCCTACCTCTTGGAAGTTGAAGAAACTCCCAAAACCTGAAATTCACGCTGCTGTCCCTCCGTATAGAACACCTCCCTTCTTGTCCGAAGGAACCCACTTGCCTGATCTCCTACAAATCTAGAGAGAAGGAAGACGCGCATTCCCCAGCATTTCTCCACGCTTCGCCACCGCCTTCCTCTCCACCAATTCTTTCTTTGCTTTCTTCTTTATTTTTGTTTTCTTTCCTTTTTCTCCTTTCTCCTCTCATTTTCTTTCTCAGATTTCCCTTGTGAGCCTTAAACGCGTTGAAATACATGTTATTTAAGTTTCCTCCTCCTTCCTCAAGCCAATTTTGGCTATCCTTTTTCCTCCATTTTCTTTTATTTCTTAACCTCTTTATGACATCATCACCCACACGGCTTAATACGGTGCCCAGAACTACGCTACACTACGCTACTAACGCGAGCCATCCCTTTATGCCAAGTGTCACACCTTATGGCGCCAAGTGGCATCCCTTACCTTGTCACAAAGGTCATCCGACACCCCACGCTCGAAAAACGTAAAACCCTCGACTACCCTAATCCAACGAAATTCGACACAGAAATTAAATTTCATGAGACAGCTCAACTGAGAAGCCCTGCTTCACATCCGAGATTTAAAATTCCTGGATTTTCTAACCGGAATTTCTATTTTACCCTTTATCCAAAATCTCGCATTTTCCTCGTATCACAACAAATAAGTGATAAAACCAAAATAGATATTTTTATTTTACATATATTATTTAAACAATTTTCATTTCTAAATTTACTTATCAATTATCATTCTAACATTTTAAAAAATTTAGAGATATTCTTCATCTACAAATGTGATAAGGAAAAACCAAAAAATAGATATTTTTATTTACATATATTATTCAAACAATTTTCTATTTCTAAATTTACTTATCAATTATCATTCTAAATATTCTTTCAAAAAATTAGAGATATTCTTCATCTACAACAGATAAGGAAAAAAAACCAAAAAATAGATATTTTTATTTACATATATTATTCAAACAAACAATTTTCTATTTCTAAATTTACTTATCAATTATCATTCTAAATATTCTTAAAATTTAGGATATTCTTCATACAACAAATAAGGAAAAAAATAGATATTTTTATTTACATATATTATTCAAACAATTTTCTATATAATTAAAAATTTAAAACAAAAGAATCCAATTAGGAAGTTGATATAATTAAATTAACGTGGTATTGGAATCAAATTATAAATCGTTTTGTTATATATCGGTCCGGTCCATCTCTGAAACACCAAATATGTTTCAGCCAGATTGATGAGAACAGAACCTCACCAACCAAAAAGTAACAATTCCGAAAAACCGCTTTATCATCTGAACCGCCCACTTCGCATATTTCCAACTCTGCTCTCGAAGCCCCGGAACCAAACTTCATTATAAAAGCCTCACTCATCACAATCCCAGCTAAGTAACCAACCAACCCCTTGACAAATTTCGTCATTAACAAGAGGAAAAAACACACTCAAATTATCCCTCTAATCTACCAACTGTCCAAACACGGATTACATTCAGGAAACCAGGGCCCAAATGGATAGAACCCATTTCAGGGTCAGGATTTTTACAACATATGCTTATATAGCTCTAACGATACCTTCTAACAAAAACTCAACATCACTATTCAACCAAACCCCCCTTTTCTCGGACACTAAACGGTACAATTCGTAAATTAACGCAATTCTCTTCAACCCACTATTGCATAGAGAAGAACAAAAGTAACTATCACCTCAAACAGTTCTCTGACGGCCAAAACTGGGTCTTGAATTGTGAAATTACAGCTATGAAAGTTCAGTGCAGAGTAAAACCAAACCGTTTCGAGCGGTGGATCGGGCGATGTTTGCATTAATCGGAAGAAAATCTCGAGGTGAAAGCTGAGAAATCAGTGACCCCTTTTTCATACTCGGCAAAAAAATGTTGGATTGACTCGTGGAGCATTTGCTGGTAGCCTCTGATGCTGAGTCCATCGTAGAGAGCTCGGGTGGAGACCGGAAACGCTACAGGTCTTGATGTTTTGTGGTATTGAAAATGAATGCAGAAACCCTAGTTTTGCGGAGGGAAGATTTGGGGATTTCGCTTTTTGAATTTGGTTTTTCCTCTTCTGTTTTTTTTCTTTTTCCTTTTTTTTAGGAAATTATATATATATTTATATATATAAGCTTATTTATATGCTAGTTTATGCATGTACTGTGCATCTACTTCTCAATGCATTTGTGTTAAGCCCATTTGAACCGAAAATTATTTATAAGAACAATTTTATTTTTTCTAATTTAGAAATTTCCTTATGTGACAAGAATGGTTATAGTTTTAAGAATGTCATTTGATGAAAAAAAAATTATAAGTTAGTGTGACTCCCTTGGAGACCTAAGTCGTGATCGGCATATTGAGGGTCTCATCAATTGTCTTAAATCAATCAAAGGACCTAGATGGAAGTAAGGTACTTGTGGGATCAATGTAGATCAACAGTTCGAGTAAGCTATATCATTAGATACGAGACCATGGGTGTAATGTCATGACCTGCGATTGGTTCGCTAGAAGCGAGAAATGGCACTACCGGGTTGAGTAAGGTATGAGGACCTTACAAGAGGGATGACACTTTAGATATCTAAGGTAGCTAACATACGCCGGGTATTTTAACTGTACTTTGCACTCTTTGGATAAATATGGCAATAGACACAACTCTTCAAGCATGGATCAAGGGTCGGACCTATGTGGAAACATAGACACTCATGAGCTGACACCTTTTTAGGAAGGAGTGGCAATTGGCACACCCCTTGACGAATGGATCAAAGACTAGGCTTGGTGGCTCATGAGGTAGCACCTCTCATAATAGATGTTTGATCGAAAGGGTTTGCTGGTTAAAATTCAACACTAAGCTAGCGGAAGATCCAAGGGCTTCGGCTCGATCGAACACAATTACTGGAAATAAGGTAAGGAGTTGCAACCGCATCGTCAGGTTTCCTATATAAATCATGCATTGGCAAAGGCACTGGTTAGCGTTAGGGATGTTGTTTGTAAATAGAGAATTATGTGAGAATTGCAAAGTGCTTCAGGCACAATGTGCTTTGTAAGTTTATTGTTTGAATAATGCAAGTCGGGGGAAGATTGTCCGATAAAGTTTTGATTGTCTTCATTTATTTGCATTTAGAAGCTATGGGAAAGATTAATTAAGTTGGAACTTAGTGTAACACCCAATTATACCCTAATAGTTTATTACAGTTTAGAGGTATAATAAAAGTGTAAATTTGTATTTTGAAAATTTAAGTGCTAAATGTGAAAATAATATGAACCTAGATTTTTAAATAAGTAAATGTAATAATGGTAAATGTTAAATTAGGGGACTTAAGAGTCATTAGTTAAAATATTTTTATGTTATTATAGAATTTGAATAAGTTGACTTTCAAATTAATGGGAGTTGAAGGACTAAAATGAAAGGGCCGAAATATGAGTTAAAAGAGGTAAAGCCAAACATGGCCTTATGAGATAGGGGAGTTCTCATTTTTTCACTTTGGGGATTAAAGAATGATTTGGGAAGAAGAAGCCAAGTTTGGTTTGCTTTCTCTCCATCTTTTGAGTTCTATTTGATAAAGTAAAGGAAGAAGGAATAAGGAGAAGAGAAAAATTAAGATAAAAGCTAAAAAGGAAAGCTTTGAAGCTTTAAGGTTAGGAAAAACCCTAACTCTCAACATCTTTGATTTTTGGTTCATTTGAGGTTGTTTGATGGTACTTTGGGTTGTTTTGGAATTGTTTATGGTTAAAGACCAAGAAGTGTAAAAAGAGATGCATATGTTTTAAGTGATTTGTTGTCAAAAGTCTTCCTAAAACCCCTGTTTTGTGTTTTGGCCATAACTTGGTCTATAGATCGCTAAATTGGATGATTCCAATTGAAGATGGTGCGTAAGACTCATGGATGAAAATGTATAGAAGAAACAGATACCTAAATCAGTCTAGAAAGAACAATAATTTTGGTTCAACTCTCTCACTCTCTCCCTTTATAGTTTTATACAATTAGAAATTCAGATTCCCAACGCAACGAAAGGTACGTTTTATTTATTTTGTTTTGTTTTTTTTTTTCAACTCCTCCGATTCCATTGATTTTTCTCTAACTATATTTATTTTATTATTATTTTTCTTTTTTAAACCCCTTCAATTCAATTGATTTGTAAAATTATTTGATTAATCTTAAACCTTTTATATTTTTTTGACATAACGTTACTTTAATGTACTTTGTGTATCATATATTATATTATATAATACTCATATAGTTATTTATGTTTTTTTAATATATTTTTGGGTATATATACATTTTAGAATTCTAATTAAAATTGATATTTTATATGAGAAATATTTTAGATATTACTTTTTTTATTGGCTAAAATTTTGAAATTGTCATTATTTTTTACAACAGATAACAAAAATCATGAACGAACGAGTACGATATTCTCTTCCTCCAGCTTGTGAAAAGCATCCTTGGCTTATTTTTTCTCATGGAGAAAATAAACAAAGACAAACATTCTTTAACATCTCCGAAAATCATTATTACATCAAGATCATCCCAGAATTGCTTAATAAACAAGTAGTGTGTTGCTCCAAGGGATGGTTGGTATTAAAGATTTTGACTCACGATTATTTCTTTTGAATCTTGTCTAATGGAGAATATCCAACTCCCCTATAGAAGACTTGGACTATATAGCTTATATCTTATGGAAAATCTAAATGATCCTAATTGTCACCTCTTATTTGTTAGTGATTATTTTCTTTTATCATGGCAATTGGGTGATGATGAATTTGTTAGAAAAATTTTTTACACCGATATTGGATTCAATGGTTTTACCTGTATGGATAGAATAATTGTTCATCAAGGAAAGATATATGCCATCACCGATCCTCATTCAGACATTTTAGTGGGTGATTTCGAAGAACCAGTTGTCCGCTTTACAAAATTGATAAATAATAAAGGACCTGTTCCTATAATGCAAGGAATGCCGGGTTACAGGATGTACTTGATTGAATTTGGAGATGAACTTTTATTAATCAACAAGATTTTATCATTGCAATTGAGCCTCGTGGTATGATTTTTGGACTTTGAAATTTATCGTGATTGATCGATTAAAAGATACATGGATGAAAGTGAAAATACGCGGTAAACGAACAATTTTTCTTTCAAGAAATGAAGGTAAGTGTTGTCTTGTTTCAAATGTTGGAATTAGATGATAGAAGTATTACAGTATCTTTGCCTTGTCCAATTGTAAGAAAAAAATACTCCTATGTTAATTGGATTTGGTGATGTTAACTCTATTATGAAAGATGTATTTCTTTGTAATTTTTTTTATTATTAATTGAATAATTCTGATTATTTAATGAAGCCTGATGGATGTCATATTCATTTTGTATAATATTGTTTTTCGATTGATAATTGCTATCCTATTTTTTCCTCCTAACCAAAATCTACATTTAACATACACAGTAGCTCATGTCTTTTTTTTTTAAAAGCTTCAGAAGAGAATGATTTTTCCAGTCCACAATAAGAAGTTGTGGACAAAAATATGTTTTTTTCGGCCGAAATATCATTGAAAATCGTTATCGACTCCAAGACCAGGAGATATAATTGGCAACCGAGCACCTAAGAAGAAAAAAATCGATGGAAATTCCAAATCGCAAATATTGGCGAAGCTTATTAAAATTAATATTTCGCGAAATTTCGAGACTTTATCTCATGCGCGCATGTGCTGGAATTTCTGAAAAAATATCGGTAAAATATTGGTAAATATCGGAGATATATCGGAGATATATCGGTAAATATCGGCTATTTTGACTTAAATCAAATTCAACGGTTAAAATTAAATCAGAATGGTTTTTTTAACAATCCAATTACTATTTTGACTCCAAAAAATTCTATAAATACCCTCTATACACATCCAATCTCTATTTAACTCTCAAATTATTTTTTCTTTGTGATTTATCTCAATATTTTGAAGATCTTGTTATAAATATTGTCTACATCAAGATGAGATCCCTTCATCAAATAATGTAATGGAGGTAATACTGATCTTCATTTTGGTTTTAAATAACTATTGTAATGTAATTTCTCGATAAATTATAATGAATATTGTTTTTAATAAGTGTATATTTGTTTATTTATGCTTTTTTTTTTATAGTTTAACAAAGTATTTCCTTGAATTTCAAAATAGTTTTGTTAATTTTCGCTTTACCGATATTTTTGTCAAAATATCCACCGATATTTACCGATATTTCCGATATATCTGTGGGTACCATGAGCCCAGGCTCGGTTCCCTAGCCACCGCCCAAATTTCAAGAGCCCCACAGACTAGGCCTAAAGCCGCCGGCCTGTGAACGCCTGATCAATCCTTCCTTGATGCCCTAAGGACTAGGCCTAAAGCCATCCGGCCAAGAACGCCGGCTAATTCCTCCGCTAAGGTGCCCGGGCACTTTATCCCGGACGCTCGCCCACCACGTCCTTTCCCGATCGGCAACTCCACCAAACGAAACCGCCAACCGACTCTTCATGATATAAGTGTAAGTTCTCCCATGAACCAATCGCCTCGCCTCCAACGGAATAGGAAAGCACTCCCAGCAGCGGCCCTATCGGGAAGGCAGTTACATGAAAGGAAGAACAAGTCATCCTTCTCGAAATAAAAGCCATCTTCCCCTATCTTTATGGGAAGAAATCGTCCACTCTTCAAGAAAGATGGATCCTCTTTCTCCCTTCATAAAAGAGAAGCAAATCACACCAAATGAGGTACGAGATTCTTGATTGAGATAACTACTACTCTAAGCTCTAAGTCTTCCAGAAAAAGACTAACTTTGCCATCGGAGGGGCGACGAAACACTACTCGCTGCCTTTCTTATTTGTTTTAGGCCAAGTGTGCCGAACCGGTGAACGCCTGACGATCTACCGACTCTAAGAATTCCGAGACTACACTGCTCGCCTCATGGAAACGTCGAGCAAGAAGTCTCAGAGACGATACGCGATTTCTTGGGTACACCCGCTCCCAATCTCCAAAGCCTTAGTCGTTCTCGAACCTCCCACCGGACCGTCGGAACTTACCGCCATGTCCATCAACCTAGCAAATCCACCCATCGAGGACCTCGTTCACTACGCCAAGAAATGGAGGCGTAAACAGAGGAGCAAATCTTGATGCATGACCGAATTAGGAGAACGTGCAGACCGTTTATAGTAGGAGAACGACCGCTTAGAGTCCAACAGGCCCAAGAACCCCAAAGGTGTACCTGCATCGAGCCCCCTGTACTCATCGAATAAAGCGGAAAGAGCCCGTCCTACTCCGAATTACAAGGACGTCGTGCTAATGACGAGCTCTCTTCGGACAGCTCTCCTCTTCCCCATCGCTCACCACCCCTGAGCAATGTGGAAGCCAAGTCTAGAAAGAGACCTCCTCGCCAGCCCAGCCGGGCTATGATCGGGAATCGACGCCGAATACGAAAAGAGGACAGCAGACCTCGTTCGCAATTGGCCCCTGAACAAATGGCCATCCGAGTTCGGGGAACTACCCCTTCATTTCTACATGCACGGTATCCACCCGGGGTGCTCCCCGTCCCGCATGCAGCCCTCTATTCCCTTGTCAAGGACCCTACGACATGTTGTCTTCCCCATTGGGCCAGCATATTTTAGACTATGAACCTCCTCGTGGATTCGTTATTATGCCATTTTCTATGTATGACGACTCCTCCGATCCGTACGATCACATGTTGCACTTCAACCAGGCGATGATCCTCAACGCTGGGGACGATAGACTTCTGTGTAAAGTGTTCTCGGCCAACCTCAAAGGCCCTGCTTTGGCTTGGTTCCACAAGCTTCCTAAGGGTCGATAAACTCATTCGGCGAGTCGCTGGTCAGGTTCGCCTCCCAAGACTGGTGTGTCACCAGTAGAAAGGGGAATACGCCTCCCTCCGTGCTATCCTCAAACGAGAAGACGAATCCATCCTGGGATTCTCACACTGTGTTCTGACAAGCCGCCCGGGGCCAGATCGGATGTAAGTTTTACATAAGATGGATGTCTGAAATCTTTCGAGAAACTTTGGGACCGAATTAATTCGTCTTCCAGTCTCTATCCCTAGATCCACCCGCAACCATGGAGGAACTATATCGACGGGCAGATAAGTTCTCCACACTGGAAGACAACATTCGGGCCGCCTCACAAACTGTAATGATAACCACCCAGAGTAACAAGCCGACCGCCAAAGGCCCATCCGAACCGAAGAGCAATGTAATCAAGTGTCAGCACTGACCGGCAAGCCGAAAGAGAAGGAGCCCCGGGCTCACCTCTCAACATCGCTTATGACCGGGCCTTACCTCATTCGAGACCCCATTTAAGTGGCCCCCACCCATGAGGGTGGGTCCACCAGGCAATGTGATCCCTAAGGTGCGATTATCACAGTGGACCATGGCCACGAACCAATCACCGCTAAAGCTTGATGTTCCTAAGAGAAAGACGATGCACACAAAATTTTAGAGATATATAAGAGAGCCGACGCTGGGTGACAACAGCCCCCACCTACCGACATGGCTACTGTTGATATCGGCATGCCTCGTGGCCCCTAAAAACCATCAACTTTGATACCGGGGGACCGATAACCAATATCCCAAAAGGCATGTGGAGAAAATGCTCCATACACTTCTTAGTCGTAGAGCTGCTAAGCAACACCGCGCCCAAGAGAAAGAACACAAAGAAGATGCCCTATTGACGCCTCTATATCCTTCCCCTTATTAACCCTACCCTAAGCCATTACCTCATTACGCTAAAATTGGTACTTACCGTCAAAGATTAACGTTTTTGATGTACATTGTGGTCCTCATCGATCCGTGCAAAGGTGTACTCGATGATTACACCTCCCAAAGCCTTCGTGACAAATGAGAGTCCCGCTCGATAATCTCAATTCTGTTGGCAGGGGTTTGTTCGGGTTTAATGGGGCTACCACACTTATAGTTGGGGATATCGCATTTCCCGTCCAGGTGAGTTTAGTAATTTAGCAAGTACTATGCTCGGTGGTAGAGGATTTGGGGCCATACAATGCCATCTTGGGCCGGGCCTGGCTACACGCCATGAAAGCGATACCATCCACGTACCAATTAAACACTAGGCCACTGACCAAGGCCCGGTAAGTCGACCAAGGAAGTCGCCATTGCCACGACAATGCTATCAACTCAATGCAAAGACACGAATAAGGGGAATGCTCTAGTGAACCATCCCTTGAGGGCCAACCCTCAGCACAGCACTCACTGGGGCCATCTACCCAATCCGCCTTAGGAGGACAGAGTCGCCCGGCAAATGCTGATCCTCGCGACCATGCCCCTCGACCTGACCCACAGATGCATCTATGTTAGTTCCTCCCGCCCAAGGAGGAGAAGGCCCACCATGTCATGTGATACGCTTAAACGCCGATGGCTTGCTTGTACTCATGCAGATATGACTTCTGGGGCCAGTTCCCACACCTCACACAAACTAAACGTCGCCCATCCGGGCCAAGTCGGTCGACAAAAAGTGAGACGCCACCTAGGATCGCCACTTGGTCATCCGCATCGAGGTCGATAATCTTCACAACGGATTTATCGTAGAGCGCTTAAATACCTAATGACTGCCAATGTGGTAGTTGTCCCAAAGAAGGGAAACAAATGGAGAGTATGTGTGGATTACACGGACCTCAATGACGCCTGTCCAAAAGACAGCTTCCCTCTGCCCCGCATAGATCAGATTGTGGACGCTTCGGCAGGGCACGATATGCTATCTTTTCTGGACGCCTTCTCAGGATACCACCAGATCCCCATGCACCCCCCGGATGCAGAAAAAACATCGTTCATCACTCCCCATGGACTCTACTGTTACAATGTGATGCCTTCATTGATGAATGGCGGCCACTTATCGCAGGTTGGTGACGAAGATGTTTCACATTGCCTCCTAGTACAATGGAATTATACATTGATGATATGCTGGTAAAATCCAAGCAACGCTTGGATCACGTTGCACATCTCCAACAGACATTCGACCTTCTCAGAGAGTATGGTATGAAACAGAACTCCTTAAAGTGTGCCTTTGGGGTCAGCACCGGCCGATTCCTTGGCTTTATGGTAACCCAAAGGGGAATAGAGGCTAATCCTGCATAGCTTAAGGCCATCTTGCAATCACCGGCCCTCGGCTCCAAGAAGGGAATCCAGCAACTGACTGGCCGGTTGGCCGCTCTTAGGCGCTTTATTTCTTGGTTCACGGACCGTTTGAAACCCTTCTTCACTACCTTGAGAGGAGCCAACCGGGCCAAATGGAACGAGGAATGCAATCGGGCATTTGTAGAAACTGCCATAATACCAGGCTGCAGCCCTCGATTCCTCATAGCTCCGTAGCCTGGCACGCCCATTCTATAGCGCAAGTGCCGCCCTGTTCAAAGAATGTGGGGACGCAAAGTTGAAGCTCGTGTTCTTTGTCAGCAAGTCCTTGACCGACGCGGAAACCATATATAGCCACCTTGAACGAGCTACCTTGGTCTTCCGGACAGCTTCCAAAAAACTCCGCCTATACTTCTAGGCTCATCCCGTTGTGGTACTAACCGATCTTCCACTACGGGGCACAATCCAAAAACCTGATCTGTCCGGGAGAATGGCCCGCTGGGCAATGGAGTTAAGTGAGTATGGCATCCAATACAAGCCGAGACTTTCGAAGAAGGGGCAAGTCTTAGCTGACTTCATCGCAGAAATTCCGCAGCTAGACACCTGCCCATGAAATGGGTCAGGACACTGCAGGATGGGCCTGCACAAACCGGGCGGGCATCATTATTTACCAACCTCCTACCCGGGGAGAGGATAGAACAAAGCAAGACGGCTAGGCTTTAGCACCACCCACCAATGAGTCGTAATACGAAGAAACGGTAGCCTGACTCGAGCCTCGCACTCGCTTACCGGCACCGACAATCTTTTTGTCTCAGAGCGACTCATAGCCGGGTCGTCAACGTTAACGCGCAGTAATAGTCCGCAGACCTAATGACAAAGTATGCTTCCTTAGTTAAGCACAAATTGAACACCCTCTCGGCTTGGAAAATCGAACATGTCACCCGCGATTGTAATGAGAGGGCCGATGTCTTAGCCACCGTGGTCGCTTCATTATCGATAAGGGAAACCGTATTCCTCCCCATCTACTATCAATCGGAATCCTCAATGCCCAAATAAACCAGATAGAGCAAGTTCCCCCGTCTTGGATGGACCCTATACGACTATACTTAGCCATGGGGGAACTACCTGATGATAAAGATAAGGCCCATGCTGTCTGCATTCAATCATTAGATTCTCCATGATAGACGGTCAACTATACAAGCGATCCCTAGGCGGGCCATACCTGATGTGTCTAACCCCTGAACAAGGCCAATATGTGTTAGTTGAATTGCATGAAGGCATATGCGGGAACCACCCGGGGGGAAGAACGCTGGCCCACCGGGCCCACACTCAGGGGTATTATTAGCCAACAATGAAGTCTGACGCTACCGATTACGTCAAGAAATGTGACCATTTCCATCGAATGTCCCCTATCTTGAAATCGTCGGTGCAAGACTTGATCTCCATCACTAGCCCGTACACCCGCTTCAATGAGGAATCGATATCACGGGCTCCCGTTCCTACCGCCCAAGCCAAAAGACACTATTATCGGGTCACCACCGATTATTTCAAGAATGGATAGGAGGCGTAGACGCCTCTCATCAATCAAAGATAGATGTTACACGCTTGTCTAGAAAAACATTGTCTCGCCTGTCAAGATCCTGAACAATCAGATCTCGATAACGGCCACGCTTGACAAATTCGAGTCTACCAGGACTTTTGCCAGGAATTGAAAATAAAAAATTTATACTCTACCCCTCGGTATCCACAAAGCAATGGCCAAGTAGAAGCCTCTAACAAAACCCTGTTGACTGCCTTGAAAAAACGGTTAGACTCCGCTAAAGGGAAGTGGGTGGAAGAACTTCCCGAAGTGCTTTGAGCCTACAGAACCACTGCCCGGAAGCCAACCGGCATTTCTCCTTTTACGCTCGCTTACGGGATGGAAGTCGTTATCCCTATCAAGGTTGGTTTGCCCACCATTCGTATAGATACGCCCGATTTAGAAAATGCAGAATCGATAGTCAGGGAGTTAGACGTAAGTGATGAGTTACGGGAAGCCGCGACAATCTGCACAACATCTTACCAACGCCGTTTGGCGAACTATTATAACAGACGGGTAAAGCCTCGAAAGTTTCACCTGCCGACCGGGTTCGAGGAACGTGCCGGTAACACACCGCACCCCCACTCACGGAAATTCCCACCCAATTAGAAGGACCTTATGTCGTGGATGCCGAGCCTGAAGCCGAAATCCCACGCCATAGATAAAACAGATGGAACCCCGTACTCAAGAACGCGGAATGCCAATGACTGAAAAGGTATTATCAATAAAAGAATATCTTTATTTTTGCCTACTCGCATAGCTCTTCATTATACAGGGTCAAATTCAAAAGCCCGGATGGCGTAGTAAACTGACCTATCCGGCCCGACTTAGATAACCTCTAGCTAGTCAAATTCAAAAGCCCGGATACAGGAAGAACCGACCTATCCGGCCCTGGGCTTTAGATAACTTATAGCCGGTCAATTAAAAGCCCTGACACAAGTAAAGAACCGACCTATCCGGCCCGGCTTAGATAACCTCTAGCTGGTCAAATTCAAAAGCCCGAATGGCGTAGTAAACTGACCTATCCGGCCCGGCATAGATAACCTCTGGTTGGTCAAGTACTAAAGCCCTGACACAAGTAGCAAATGACTCCGTCTGCCCAAAGATAGATCACTTATAGCTGGTCAAATACAAAAGCTCGAGCACCACTAAATGACCTATCCGGGCTCAAAGATAGATCAATCCAAATGGATCAAATGCAAAAGCCCGGATGACCTAGTGAACGACTCCATCCCGCAACACAACAAAGTGCTCCCATCCGCCACCGATGATTTCTAACAGACACACTCAAATGGAGCACTTAACAAAAATCAATGCAAACCCGGATGACGTAATAAAATTCCCATTGAAAAGCATTGATTATCCATTGTTCCCTATGCAATGACGGTCAACCTTGTCCCCAACCGGGACGCATCGCCTCCCAGAAGAAAAGCGGGGGCATCAGGTACCATGATCTGTGCTCCTGCCTCTAGCCAACCGGCCCAAACCCTGGGTTCAATAAAGACTATGCCTAAAGCCGTACCAAATTTTAGAACGCCAATGATCCTCCGCCCTCGAGTGCCCCAAGGATTCAGGCCCAAAAGCCGCCTCCGCCTGTGTGAACGTCCTGGCCAATCCTCCGCCAAAGGCCTCGCCACCTCTTATCCCGGACGTCTTTTTACCCTGGTGCTTCCTTTCCCGATCTGCAACTCCACCAAATCAAACTGCCAACCGCCTCTTCATGATATAAGTGTAAGTTCTCCCATGAACCAATCATCTTGCCTCCAACGGAATAGGAAAGCACTCCCAACAAAGAGACTCTATCGGAAGACAAGCATGAAAGAAGAATGTCATCCTTCCCGAAATAAACACACCCCCTATCTTTACGGGAAGAAATCGCTCACTCTCCATGAAAGACGGATCCTCTTCTCCCCTCCATAAAAGAGAAGCAAACTCACACCAAAATGAGTAATGCAGATTCTTGATTTAGATTATTACCGCTCTAAGCTCTAAGTTTTCCGTAAAAGACTAACTTTGTCATCGGAGGGGCGATGAAACACCACCGTCGTCTTCTTATTTGTTTTGCAGGTTGCCGCCAACTGGTGAATGCTCTGACGATCCACTGACTTTGAGAATTCCGGAGACTACAATATCCGTAAAATCCAAGTATCGATATATCCGTAATTACTGATATTTTGTTTCTTGAAGAGTAGTATAACATAAAAACGGAAATTTATTGAAATTTTATTCTTCACCGAAAAGAAAGATAATAGTATAACTATAAATATAAATAAATAACATTATAAAAACTTTAAATCAGAAGTTAGAAAACAGACGTTGTGTTTAATAATTAACACCATGGTTTAATCCATGTAGATTGGTACAATTGCTTCATGTCGTAAAAATTTGTTCATGAAAAATCGTGTCCATGACAATGAAATTTTCGAGTTGCAAGAGAATAGAATAAGATATTGTTCGTAGTGGGATAAAGAACAGGGAGATAGATCTTGTTACCCATTCCTTCAGACACAGCTCTTTCTACCCATGATGCAGCATTACTTAGATACAACACTTTATTGCCTAAATCTTCAACCGTCGTCCATTCCCTTGTGACTGGATTTAGTTTACATATCCAAATTCGTGCTTCATCACCAAGAAATACAGTTAATAACTCTCCATCACTTTCAACCATAAAGCTTTGAACTACTAACTTATGGTTCACCTTGGAATATGGCTTCCCACAAAAGTCCCAACTACATTCTTTTGATGTCTTTAAGATCAAATACCGCCACCTTCCATCACTTGGCCCAAACAAGAGCACTTTCCATCAGATAGACCGGAGTACAACAAATAAAATGTCTTATACACCATACAGGAACTTCTCATCATTATAACATAAGTAAATCCCTGTCCAATTCTCTTCTAGGTTTGGTGATTAAAATGTTTAATTTAACAACCCCAGCATTATCTATTGCAACCACCTTACAATTCCTCCAAAGAAGTTGGTAAAGAATAAACCGACCGTATACTAAGCTACGAGGGAGGTATATTAGGAAGACGCATTTTCTTTCGCCAAAGGATGGAAGAAAAAATACTCAATATTTCATCACCAGCTCACTTACCTAGTAACCAAATCATACTTAGAATCCAATATCCTCTTGTTCAACAATTCGAATATGTATAATAATGAGGTATGTGTAGATGAAAAATCACACCTACCTTCCCTCAACGTCATCAAGAATGGAGATCTGCCATATGAAAATTGGAAGGGAAGTGGACGTTGTGTATGAAAAGCCACTGCAGATTTCCACGACTTACATATCATGCCAAAATATCATGACTGCTTTAAAAAAGATGTGAAAACTTAGAACCCCAATGAAGTTCACCATGAATATCGATGCCTCTCTTCCACCATGAATTTAATTAATTATTGATCCGAGGATTTAATTTATAACATATTTCAAAATAAGGAAACAACTTTCCTATGATAGTCTTTTATAAATCATAATCAAACACCAATCATAGATTTATGATGACTTATATTAGAAAAAGGTGAAGTAAATCAGATAATTTTCTATTTCTAAATTTACTTATCATTCTAAATATTATTTTCAAAAAATTTAGAGATATTCTTCATATACAACAAATAAGGATAAAAACCAAAAAATAGATATTTTTATTTACATATATTATTCAAACAATTTTCTATTTCTAAATTTACTTATCAATTATCATTCTAAATATTATTTTCAACAAATTTAGAGATATTCTTCATATACAAATGTGATAAGGATAAAACCAAAAATAGATATTTTATTTATACATATATTATTCAAACAATTTTCTATTTCTAAATTTACTTATCAATTATCATTCTAAATATTATTTTCAACAAATTTAGAGATATTCTTCTATATACAATGTATAAGGATAAAAAACCAAAATAGATATTTTTATTTGCATATATTATTCAAACAATTTTCTATTTCTAAATTTACTTATTAATTATCATTCTAAATATTCTTTTCAAAAAATTTAGAGATATTCTTCATATACAACAGATAAGGATTGATAGGGTTGAAAAATAAGGATCCAAGAAGCCCACTCGTTAAGCCCAAAGAAGCGGCGCGTCCAATGCACACCCCGGCCCCTGCATCAACCCAAAACAGCGTCCCACCACTAGGCCTAAAATACGATTCGACAAATTAGAAGGTCCATACCAAGCGAGTCGATTGCGGTTTGCCAATGCAATAAAATAGAATAACCCCTAACAAAACGTCATCCTACCGAATCTTATCAATAAGGAAAGGAAAATAATAAGAGATCATCGCCAGTTGGACCAGCCCAATAAGGAAGGAAGATTATCCCAGATAAACTGTTCTTTCCAAATACATTACCAAATCCGATATGGGTAATAAGAAAATCCCAACCAATGGGAGCGAGTCCTAATCACAATCCAACTGGTTGAGCATCTACTATAAATACATGACCACCCCATCGGGTGGTGGTACACACTCTGGGACGCAACATTCGCCTCTGCGCCCATCTTTTTCTCGTAAAGAATCGACTTAGGTGATCTGGAAGGGGCCACTCCGGCGAAGCCCGCCGGCCCCCTTCTTCCTTTGTTTTTGCAGTAGGAGTGCTATGTCCACAGCCTCGTGCATCAATAGTGCGCCGGATCCTACCTTAGCCTGCATTAATCCAAGAGCCCGCATCCCAACCCGCTCAAAGAATCCAAAGTCCGGGTACTCAACGACTCCCTACACGCTCCATCCCAGCCCTATGGAGCATCATCGGGCCAAGGCCGTCTGTGGGGAACGATGCCTCGCATTAAATATAAATCGATTTCTCGCCATCGATGGTATCAACTCTAACATAAGGTGAGCAACATCAATCCACCAAGGACGCAGGATCCACCAGCGACAAGTGACCGTAGCCTCCGACAAGAGGAAGAAATGCGTGCCAATACGAACGAAGTGGAAGCACTACCACAACCAACGCCCGGGAGCAGAAGAGTTAGAATCAGCCTACTGCATCGAATGCAAAGATCCACTCGGAGACACACGACGTAATCTGTGAAGGTCATAACATTCCCCCACGGCTGATCTACTACGTTTCATGGCATCCCCGAGGTGACGGCGTAGCGCAGTCCAACCGCCGGCAGCATGGACTACAATTAGCTCCCGGGCCGAGGAAGAAAAACGAAGTAATGCTTCTGAGGACATGTCTGTGAACGAAGAACCACATCATCCCCACCCTGACTAAGAGCACCACGGGAGCAAGAGGTTTGGGAGTCTTCAAATGTGAGCCCGGCCGTGAAGGGGAGGCGGTTATGACGCGCCCGACACTATGGATAAATTTTGGCAACAAACCGAATCACCCCTTCACAATGAGAGGTGTTACGCTTATCCGCTTCCAAGAAAATTCGTAATGCCACAGTGGAAACTTCGATGGAACCAAAGATCCCGTCGACCATCTTAATATCACTTACAAGAATCAAATGGAGCTGTACGGGTATCAAGACCTCAGACGTGCAGGCTTTCGCCACTACACACTAAAAGGCCCAAATTTAATCGTTCACAATAGAATCCCCTTCATCAATCTCAATCTCGTAGAACTATCCATTGCGCCTGCCTCCCACTCCCCACTCCGGAGCCAGACGACAGAAGCCGAGTTACCATCTACTGACCGTCAAGCAGGGCTCGCAGGAAAGCCTGAAGTCATACGTGCAAAGATTCAACGCCGAGTCCCTGAAGATAGACATACCCGACGAAAAATTCATCACAACATTCACGTAGGTTAGAGTACAAAGGATCCGATGTTTCCATCTCAAAGAACCCCCAAGCAAGCATGGCCGAGGTACTCGCCAAAGCAGAGAAATATATAAACGGCGAGGAAGCCCTCATATCCAAGAGGGAGAGCTCTTCCACCCGTAAAGAGAGAAGTACGACGGACAAACGGCGAGGACGAAGCCCTAAAAGACAAGACGACCAGGAAAAATCCCCAAGCAAAGATCGAGAACGATCCCCTAAAAGGCGGGGAATCTCGTGAGACCGCCCGTCCACCAATAACCGAAGACGACGACGTTACTAGCCTCAACGCCCACCCCCACGCCCTTGCCCAGGTCCCGCATGAAGTACCTAAACGCAGCCTCGAGATGGCCAACTCATATGAAATCAGATCCCGCCATAAGAGACAACACCAAATATTGCGAGTTCCATAGGGATTATGGGCATCGCACGGACAATTGTATACAACTGAAAAGAGAAATAGAATACCATTATCGCCATTATTCTCGATTCCCTAAATCGACCCGACATGGATCCGAACTGCTCGGGGTGCGAGAACATATACTAGGACTCTTTACCTAATTTTTTTTTTTTTAAAAGCCGAACTTGTACCTGTGGGTATGGCCCACATTTTATAACAGAATCAACATATCATATAAATATACAAAAGAACTACCACCGGAGTGGTGTCCATCAAAATCTATACACCTATACTGAGTCCCATTTACATATTCAAAAACTGTACTTTTACATTTACAAATCGCAGCGCACTAACCTACTGCGGATAAACCCTACAGTGCGCCGCCTACCTATTTAAAGTTTTCGATGTCTTCCTATACCTACACGGATTAAACCTGTGCTGCTTTTACGCTTAGTGGGAAACATATTTTATAGCGTAAACACATGCATTTATACCGATTCACAACAATATAAAACAAGAATGTATATCGAAATTCAGAATTCATATAATGTACTCATACATATACTTGTTATCATATAACAATTTTTCATACATACTTATCCTTATAACAACTTATGCTTGTTCACATCTCTCATATGCGGGACTGAACTTTTACTTATACTTATAACAAACTTATATGTATTCGGATCTCCCGTAGGAGTTACCGAACTTATGCTTATACAAAGGTACCCTTAGGTATTACAAGGTTTATACTTATACAACGGAGATTACACTTATTCGGGAGGTGCACCAGAGGGTACTACGTAGATATTACTTTAACGTATACTGGTATTGCGGAACTTATCCTTATACGGAAATACCCGTAAGTACTACTTGTTCAATTCTCCCAAAAGACACATACTTGTTCTCGTATCATACTTATATGTTGATTTGAAAGTACCCGTAGGTACTACTAACGTACACTCATACGGAGGTACCCGTAGGTACTACTGAGTTTATCCTTATCCAGAGCTTATACGGTGGTACCGGTAGGTACTACAAAACCTATACTCATACAGAGGTACCCGTAGGTACTACATAATTTAATTAGGATACGAGGTACCCGTGAGGGTACTACGTAATCCTATACGTGTACTTCATATCTTACACTCACATTTCACGGAGCTTCTTATTCTTGTACTGGATCTATGCTTGTATTATTGAACTTATTCCGTCTTCGTGATCGTGATACTGTATTACCTGAACTTATTCCCTTATTTCGCATCTTATACTTGTATTTCGTGATCTTATTCTCAGACAAAAGTACCCGTAGTATTACACAGATTCATTATACCTGAGTACCCGCAGTACTCACTGACTTATACTTATTTTACATACCTAAGTACCCGTAGGTACCACAGAAAGGTGATACGTAGGTACCAAAGAGGTACATTCAGATCGCTACTCATTCATCGCTTCCTCTATTCTTCATTCATAATTTTATCATATAAATGTCGGATTGCCTGCACTCAGCATACTAGAATGAGTGACATAGCACAATAAGTACCAAGGTACAAGATAAGATCGGCGCCAGCCAGAAGACAAAAGAGAATAAACACCGACAGTGAGTGTCGTCAAGATCTAATCGCAGAGTAACAAGATTTCAAATCGTGAGCCGTCAGAAGACTAATCAGAGTACCGGCAATTGGCAGAGTACCGGCACTAATCAGAGAGTACCGGAGTACTACCGTGTCAAGACGGCCGAAAGGCCAAGCCGCACTAGTCGAGTAGGAGTACCGGTACTATCGTGCTCATCACGAATGTAGGTGCCATGTCATTCAATAACCGGTCTTAGTACTATACAATTATACGTTCTCTGAGATTATCATTTTATTCTTTTCTTCTATACTCCTCTACATATCAAATATACTTATTTTGCTATTTCTTGGTCATATCTATCTCTTTTCTTATCACGTATTCCAATTGACTTTAACCAAGCAATTAGTACACTTGGTACAATAATTCAATTTTCAGACAAGATGTGGGCACCAAATGCCATTAAATAGCATATGGTTAGATTTTAGACTCAATGAGCTTTCCATAGAGTCCAAGAACACCCAAAACGGAGTTCTAACGAAGGAGTTATGCACATTGCAAGCCGGAAAGAAAATCAGCAACTTACAGCAACTGTAGTAGCAGCAGAAGCCACTGTCTTTTGTCATTTTTGGACTTATTAAAAGCTCAATATTGTATCAAGCTATATATGGTTAGATTCTAATTGCGCGCTTCCATGTAGCCTCCAACACCTAAAACGGAGTTCGGACGAAGAAAGTTATGCGCATCCGAAGTTGAAGGGTTAACATTGTGCAGGGGCTACGCTATAGCGTGGAATCTCACGCCCCAAGGTGCCGAGGATGCACTGCTACGCTACGGCGTGGATTCCACGCCCCGGCGTGCCAAAGGATGCCTTGGCAGCTTCGGTACACGCCCGTTTTCGACCCGAAACCATCCCGGAATAACCCTTGTCCACCGACGACAATATCCTCCCAATTTAGACCACATGATATGCCACAAACACGGCACCAAAACCATCCTACAATCAATCCCAAGTCACCCCAAAAGTAGGAATAAACCAACTTCCATATCCATACATATTTTCTTAGTTTCCATACACAAAACCAAAACCACAAATCAAAGAGGGAAGAACCCTATACCAAGGTGCAAATCCAATAACTCCACACATATTCCATATAAAACCAAGGATCCTTACAAATTCCATACAAGAATCCATACCAAACTCCAAAGATCCATACAATTTCTACTTATCACATTCGGTGTTCATGTTCATGTTTCATGCCTATTCCATATGGCATTTAAGATACTTGTATTGTATGATGCCTATGTATTAACACCTCCTTCAAATATTATTGTCCCTCTATGAATCTATTTTACTTAGAAATTGGAATCATTCCAATTGGATCATCCAAATTAAAGTTATGGCATTTTCATGCCAAACTAGTCATTTTACCGATTACACTGGGGACAGTTTATAATACTCATTTTTTCGGGGTCTTAACTTCATATTTGACACTATCTCTTTGTACTCGTTTAAAGCTAAGGTGCTAATGGTTCTCCTCCAACTGGAATCACCCAAATCGGAGCACCGAAACTCAAGATACATCCAAAACATCCTGAACTCACTCTAAGGATCAAAACCGGGGCGGTAACTTTTCAACATACCTGTCAAGGGAATTTTGGGGCCACATAGAGTCAGAATTTGACGATGTCTATTTATGGATGTTTGGTTCTTCTTGAAGTCTAGTTTAATTATCCACTTGAATCACTCAATTCGGATAAGAAATGAGTAAGTTATGGCTAAAATACAAACACTGGTCAAAACAGAAAAACAGAACACTTATGGTACCGGTTTTTCCTAGAATGTGTGTTTTTCTTCCCTTTTTTCCATATAGTTCCACCCAAATCCACTCAATAATCAATAAACACATCAAAACCACTCCATATTCATCTTGTAGTGGTGGTTTAGAACTTCACATACCCAAACCATAGGTAAAAGTCCAAGAACCCATACCAAAGTCCACCATTCTTATACAAAAACATAGAATTAAGGGAATTCCACAAGCAGTATTCACAAAGTTAGAGTTTTTCAACTCACCTCATTCAAACCTAGAGTTAGATCAATTCCTAGCTAAACCCTAGGTTTGGAACTCATAAAAATCCCTAGAAATCCATACAAAACCATAAGTTTCTTGCTTTCCATGAAAAATCCATACCAAAACTTTAGAATTTCCATACTTAAATTCAGTTTCCATACAAGAACTCATTCTAGGGTTAGGTTTCCTACAACCCACAACCCACAAACATGTATCTATACAATTCCATACCAAAAATCATAGAATCCATACTCATAGTTAGTTTCCATACTCAAAGCTTGTTTTCGATCTCCTCTTTCTTCTTTCTTTCTTTCCTCTACGGTTTGCCCTCTCTTCTTAATGAGACCACTCTTATTCTTTAAATCCCCATATCTCTAGGGCCTTGTTTGGCCCTCAAAACCCATTTTTGGGTTACTTTATTTGCTTGTCTGTCCTCCAACTCCTTAATTTCGCAATTCATCTGATGTTATTTTTACTTGGCTCAAATCTTGTCAAATTATGACTTTTATCCCTTTTGATAAATTATTTTATCCTTAAATCTTGTAAATTTCCGGGTCTCTCGTTTCCATGTTTCCCATTTAATTCACGAAACATTCAATTTATGCCTACAAAATACCCTAAACATGTCAGAAACTGCTAGGGTATATTTTGGGGTGTTACAAATACAACGCGGATACCTCCGACGTTTCATATCTCCAGGGAACCAAACCCAGAATCAAGCCCATAATCAAGCCCAAAGTCAGGCCCAGAATCAGAACCAGGCCCCGACTCAACAACAGCCGCCTCGGCAAACGGCAACTCAAGACCAAAGAACCTCGAGAAATCCACGGATCTCTGGAGGATTCACAGGAGGAGGAGAATTTAGTTTCGCCTCTAAGGCCCACCTGCAGAAGATCGGGATCAATAGAAGTGGGGAAATAAGGCGAAGATCTAAACTACCGCGACCGACACTACCATTACGCTTCTCGACTCAGACCGAGTGGACGCCAAAGGACTCTATGATGACCCATCGTAGTTCAAAGGACGTGGGCCACCACACAACAGCTTCATCGGGTTTTAATTATAACTGGAGTTCATGATGATCATTTTCTGCTGCCTTTGATAAAATGGGCATTGGGAGAGAAAAGCTAGAACCCGTCAACACACATCTGCGGGGGTTTTCGGGAGAAAAGGTATTACCATTGGGCTCGATTCAACTGGTGCTCACCTTAGGCGAGCCCCTGCTGTGTGACGCACAACAAAGAAGGTTCCTTGGTCGGACGCCCGCCGCCTTTATAACATGTTGCTAGCGCACCCTCAATGCAATAAAAGCCATCCCCGCCGTATCACATGATAATCAAATCCCACCATACACAAGCGATGGTCCGAGGAGATCACGTGGTGGCCAGAATGCTACACACTTCCATGAAACAAAGAGCGGCCGACAACGGAATGTAGACGAAGCCGACATGCGCCGACGAGGTGCTCACCCGACCCCGGAGCCCTCGGAGGAACTAGAACCGTATCACCGGGTGACGACCTCTAACATCTGCCTACATCGGGCTCCAAACTAACGGAAGACCTCAAAAGCCTCCTCACTCAGTTTTTGAGACAGAATAGAGACGTCTTCGCATGGAAGCAGGCAGATATGGGAGGAATCGACCCTACAGTAATCACTCATAGATTGAACACCAACCCATCCTTTAAACCGGTCAAGAAAAAGCAGGAGCTTCGCACTAGAAAGGCAAAAAGCCATCAACGAGGAGATCGGCAAGCTCCTCCAAGCAGGAGCGATCAGAGAGGTAGAATATCCCGAGTGGTTGGCTAATGTTGTACTCGTCAAAAAAGAAAATGGCAAGTGGCGACTCTATATCGACTTCACCGACATAAATAAAGCACGCCCGGCGACTTCCTCAAGAATCGACCATCGCGACGCCTAATCGCTGGCCACGAACTTCTCAGTTTTATGGATGCATTTTCCTGCTACAACCAGATCAGCATGGACCCCGATGACCAAGTAAAGACCTCGCTCATTACAAAGATAGGAGCCTATTGTTATCGGGTAATGCCGTTGACTCAAGAACGTAGACCTACCGAGGTTAGTAAACCTGATGTTCCGTAGATAGGCGCAACTATGGAGGTATACACGAGACGCATGCCGGTAAATCCACCAATGTACCCGATCTCCACATTGCCTCATCCTCCGAGGCGCTCCGCATCCCAAGGAAGTACAATATGAAACTAACTCAAACAAATGTGCCTCTCGGGCGTATCGTCGAAAAATTCCTGGGTTTCATAGTCAACCACAGGAGAATTGAGGCAAACCCAGACAAAATAAGGGCAGTGCTCGACATGCCATCACCATCGAATAGCAAGTTGAGGTCCAAATGATCGACAGTGAAGGATTGCAAATTTTAAGTCGGTTTGTATCCAAGGCAAGTGATAAATGCCAGCCTTTCTTCCAAGTTCTGAAGAAAGCCTTTCAATGGGACCCAAAGTGCGAAGAGGCATTCTCGTCATTGAAGACATACTTAAGTTCCCCTCCTATTCTAGTAAGCCCTGTCGAAGGGGAGCTCCTCACTCTGTACTTAGCCGTATCGACTTTCAACCGCTATCCCTGCCGAGATAAAAGAGCGAGTTCAAAGATCCCTGTTTATTATCAGCTCGAGCCTCAAGAGGAGCAGGGGAGAGGTACCCAAGAATGGAAAAATTAATTCTGGCCCTGGTGACTATAGCTCGGAAGCTCCGCCCGTATTTCCAAGCTCATACTATAAAAGTCCCAACAGAGTACCCAATGAAGCAAGTATTACATAAACCAGAGACCTCTGGCAGACTGGGCCATAAAGCTGAGCGAGTTCGACACGTATACAGCCAAAACCGCAATAAAAGGGCAGCCCTGCCGACTTCATGGAGCTTACACCGAACTCATAGGGTCGGCGGCGACCGACCTCCACTTGGAAGCTCTCTGTAGATGGAGCCTCGAATGCGCAAGGGAGCGGAGCAGGACTTATCCTAACCTCCCCAGAAGGAATAGATATTGAGTATGCACTCAGATTTGGATTCCATACATCTAACAATGAAGCCGAGTATGAGGCCGTCATAGCAGGCCTAAACCTCGCCTATTCATTAGAGGTCGATCAGCTAGAAGTCTACAGTGACTCCCAACCAGTAGCTCTTAATGCATAGAAGACACCTACGAGGCCAAAAGTGAAAGGATGATCTTATACCTCCAAAAGGTCCGCGATTTATTAAAGAAATTTGTGTTAATTCAGGTCAAACATGTCCCCAGAGCAGAGAATTCCCGAGCGTGACACCTGGGTAAAGCTAGCCACAAATTTCATAGGAAGACTCCTACAGTCGACGCCCGTTGAATACTCTGGCGCGAACCCTATTGATCCTTATAGGCATGGTGGTCGCCCGCAGAGAGTCCCCGTGGCCGAAATGGGATGGACCCCATATGTAATTATATAATAGGACGGAAGCTTCACCGACGACCCGAAAGAAGCACCAAGGGCGAGGGCCGCCCAGTTCACTAAGAATCATAAAGGAAGCCTCACAAGCGAGGATTTTTCACACCCTTCCTTAAATGCATCATGAGAGGACACCATGTAATACTCGAAATATACCCTAACAAAGCTGACTTGTTTAGGGTATATTATGTTTTAAATATGAATTTTCAAAAATAAAATTTGAGACCCGAAACCAAAATTGCAGATAAGTGGTAAAGTGGTCATTACCACTGGTGGGCCTAGTGGTCATAAAAGTGAAAGATTAGGGGTTATATATATGAAATGTAAATAGAAAAAGCTGATGCAAGGCAATTAGAGAAAGTTGAATAGAAATTTGAATGAATGGAAGCGGCTTAAGTGCAAATAAGAAACTTAAAACAAAAAAAAATGGGTTTTTCTGTTTCGCCAAACATGGCCTTAACAAATATGGGATTAAAAGACCAAAATTAGTCTCATTTTTGAAGGAGAGAAAACCGTAGAGAGAGAGAGAGAGGGAGAGAAGAGAAGGAGAGAAGAAGGAAGAAGAAGAAGAGGAAGAGCAAGCAAAGCCAAGCTCCAAAAAGGTATGGAACTACTAACCTTGTGTATGGATCCTTGGTTTTGTTTGTTTAATGGTTATTTGTTGTACCCAAACCTAGGGTTTGTTAGGATTTCATCCTAACCAAAGATTTATTGAAGTTAGGGTTAACAAAACTCTAAATGGCACAAGAAAAAACATGGAATCCTCCTTTGGAGGCTGGATTTATGGTTTAATTGCAAGGTAAAGGTTGGGTTAGAACAAACCCTAATAAATTTGTGATTATAATTGTATGGGTTATAACCCATATTAGAGTGGTTTCGAGGGAGAAAATCAAGGAAGGGTTTTGATGAAAGATATGAAATTGAAAGGAATTGCATAGAAAAGAGATTCCAAGATGAATTTGGAATTGCTTTGATGTGTTTGAAGGTAGAAGTGATTGGGGATCAAAGTACATGAAAATGTGAGAAAACACACATTCTGGGCACTTGAGAGTCCCACTGGTAGGAGTTGAAGTCCCACCGGTAGAACTTTGTTCTGGTCATTTTTGACCAAGTCCCACTGTAGGACTTAAGTCCTACCGGTGGGGATTTTGTTCTGGGTTTTCCTGTTCTGACCAGTTTTCGTATTTTGGCCATAACTTGCTCATTTCTTAACTGATTTGGAGGGATCCATGGCTAAGTAAAATAGACTTCAAGGAGAACCAACCAAAGAGAAGGCATCGTCAAATTCTGGATCCTAAGTGATCTAAAAGTCACTCAGTGGTTACAAAGAAAAAAATTCCTGCATCAGCTTTGACATAGAGGTAGTCCGGTTGTTTCGACGTAATTGAGTTTCGTGTCTCGAATCGGGTGATTCCAGTTGGAATAGAACCCTTAGCCCCTTAGATCTAAATGGAGTATAAGGACATAGTGTCAAATATGAAGTTAAGACCCGGAAAAATGAGTAATACAAACTGTCACTAGAAAATCGTAAATAATTAGTTGGCATGAAATGCTATAACTTTAATTTGATGATCCGATTGATTGATTCCACCTAAGTAAATTAGATTCATAAAAGAATGAGAATATATGAATGAGGTGTGATCTCATAGACATCATACTTCATTAAGAATATACGCCATATGTAATAGGCATGAAACAAGGAAAAAGTAGAAATGAAAATAAAGATGTGTTCATGAAACATGAAATGATTATGGAAAATGAAAATGAAACTAATTGAAATATGATTGTGAACATGCGAGGCAATATGTCATGAACACATAATGTGGTTAAGTGATATATTATTATCACATATACCCGTAAAATGATAAATAAAATGATAGGAGTATACGTGGAATGAGTATACGAAATGAATCATGAATGAGTATAAGAATGAGTATACGTGAATGAATACATGAATGAGTATACATAAATGAGTATATTAAATGTGTACATAGATTGAGTATATCTTTGAAAAGATAATACGAAAGTGGATATTGAATTGAAATGTGATCATGATCTATTATGAATTAATTATAAATATATATATATAAGCATATATATATTGATTTGAATGATTATTATTTGAAAATGTTTGTCATACATAAAGATATGAAGACAAAACATGACAGATCTATTATGAATGTTATCTGTGAAATATATATATAAGAATATATATATATTGATTTGAATGATTGTTATTTGAAATGTTTGTCATACATAATGATATGAAGACAAATGCGAGTCAGTGGGATCTGCTATGAATGCTAATTGTAAATATATATATATATATAGGTATATATATATTGATTTGAATGATTGTTATTCGAAATGTCTCACATCGATACGTGTGCATGTGTTTGAACGATAAGCGAAATTATCGTGATAAAAATAAATTCGATTTGAAAATGTATCATTGGACGACCGACATGACGGATTCACCAACCGGACCGTCGAAGGTAACCGATTTGTTCAATGCGAAATCACATTGCTAATGAATGATAAACAAAAGGTGATTCCCCGCGAATCGCCGCGGAATGCCGACTTCTATAGTCATATGTGAGACGATAATAATTAATGCGAAATCACATTGCTAATGAATGACGTACGTGACAGATCTTACCAACCGAACTGCCGCGGAATGTCGTAATTTATAGCCATATGAGGACGATATTAATTAATGCGAAATCACATTGCTAATGAATGACGTACGGTGACAGATTCACTAACCGACCGCCGTGAATGCCGACTTTCTATACCATATGTGAGACGATAATAATTGAATGCTAAATCACATTGCTAATGAATGATGCACAGACAGATTCACCAACCGAACTGGGCCGCGAATGCCTAATTTCTATACCATATGTGAGACTGCATTAATGACGCGAAATCACATTGCTAATGAATACGTACGTGACAGATTCACCAACCAACTGGGCCGTGGAATGTCGAATTTATAGTCATATGTGACGGTATTGAATGAAATCACATTACTATCAATGACAAACAAAGTGTGATTCACTAACCGAATCAAGCCGTGGATGCTCGAATTTATAGCTATATGTGGAATCACAATCCGAAATAGGGAAACGATGGTATTAAAAAGTGTATTTGTATAAGTATCGCTTACATTACACCTGGACATAGTAAAAGGCATCATTTTGTAAAATGCACGGTTGAATGAAAATGTTAAGGTCTGAAATTATAGTGTTTATGGATTGCCCAAAAGAAGTAAGCTGACACTAAAAGGTCTTAAATAGAATAATATAAACAAATGTTTTGGAAAGATAATTGAAAAAGTCGGAGTAAACCGGCTCCAAATTTGATCCACCATTCGGTCAAGTCGGGATTCGTCACACTTTTGAAAAGAAAATTTTAATAAGATGAAATAAATGTTTTACTGAAAACGTCGAGTAAACCTAGCTCCATTGACCACCATTCGGCCAAGTCGGGATTCGGTCACACTTTTTGAAAAGAAAATTTTAATAAGATGAAATAAATGTTTTGATTGAAAACGTCGGAGTAAACCGGGCTCTAGCTTGGATCCGCCAATCGGGTCAAGTAGGGGATTCGGGTCGCGACACTTTTGTAAATGAAAATTTATAAAACGAAAACAAAAAGGATTTAACGGGCATCCTGCATCATGAAATGTAATTTCTAAAGGAGCGATTAATGGTCGGGCCGTGTGATAACGATAAGAGTCCAATATGTATTGGCATAGTTTGATTTTGAACCTGTATGAAATTGATATGATTTGATTTGTTCTGACCGCTTAATGATGTCAGATAAGTTTACTTCAATATGATTTGATCTATCATACATGTAGTGGGATATGAGTTACAACTCAGAAAATACATGACACAGGAAGTAATATGAACAAGAAAGTTATGGAATCGAAATGATAAAATCTACATGTATAATATGATATGAGTTAGAAGTCACATAAGATTAGACTCTCGTTATATGCATAAGTATTAGTAAATGTAAAAGATAGCATGATTATTATTGGCTCATCAAGCCTATATGTTCCCACTAAGCGTAGTTTAGCACTAAAAAGTTCAATCCGTAGGTAATCAAGAGGAGATAAAGAGGACAGGACATTCCACACTGAAGAAGATGCGCCATCTGTGATAGGTGCTCACCAGCACGTTCCGCAATCTCTCACGATGTTTGTATTAGATATGTATAGGTATGCATTTGCATCGAAATGGGACTTAGTAAATATGTATAAATTTTTAATGGATACTATTCCGGTGGTAGTTCATTTGTAAATGTAAATGATTGTTGGTTACTAAAATCATTTGTACACCACAGATATAAGTTCAGCTCTGAGAAAAAAAATAAATAAATAAAATAAGAAGTCCCAGTATATGGTTTCGCACCCCGAAACCGGTTCGGATTCGCCAATCGGGTCGGACCGGGAATCGGGGCGTGACACACCAAGTACGTGCTGAGAGAGGTACACGAGGGTATGAATCATATCGAGTCTCGCATTAGCAGAAAGTTTAAGGCAGATACACGGGCCAACCATACTAAGGATGCAACCGACCTAGTCAAGAAATGCGTGACCGCCAGAGCACGCCAAGATCTCACGCCTCCCGTCAGAGCCCTTAACATCGATCACAAGTCCCTGGCCTTTCCAACAATGGGGTTTGGACATATTGGGACCCCTGCCCATTGGTAAAGGTTAGTGCAAATTCATAATCGTCGCAGTGGATTACTTCACCAAGTAGGTAGAAGCCGAGCCTTTAGCCACAATTACAGAGCAAAAGATACGCAATTTCGTGGGGCGAGCCATTATATGTAGGTTTGGCATCCCAAGAGCCTTTGGCATCATCGCATTAACCGTGGAAACAGCTGACAATGCTAAATTCGTAGATTTTTGTGCCAAGCTCTAATTAAAATTATTACTCGGGTCCCAAAGACACCCCAAGAATCAAATGGATAGGCCGGTCACTAATAACCCTTAGTCGCCTTGAAGACCAAGTTGAAGACCTTAAGGGAAATTTGGTGAATACCTCCCGAGGTACTATGGGCCCATGACAACATTTAAGTTACAACTCCTGGGAAACCCCATTTGCTCTAGCCTCGTAATCGAGTGTGCAGCAAACTGCGGGAGGTCGGAATAAAGCTCCCAGGATCGAAGCAAGATCGAGGAACATAATGACGGAGGCCCTTCGCCTAAAACTTAGAACCCTAGATGAAAAAGCGTGAATGTGTTCGAGGCGCATCTGGGAGGAGTACCAAAGGAAAACAGCAAGGTACTATAATCAAAGAGTCAAGCCTCCAGAGCTGCATGCCTGCTTAATTTAGTCTTAAAGAAGCCCCCCCGCCAAAGAAGAAAGAATCCAAATAAGATGGAAAACTAGGCCCCAATCGAAGGTCCTGCATCATATCCCGAAGAAATAGACCAGCAATTATGAACCCAAACATAAGAGGGAAAATCTGGCAAAGATACATGGAATGCTGGGAACACCTTAAGCGCTTTACCACAAGTGCTCTGCTTGTAATATAGCCTTGTTAATTATTAGATGGCAAGTTGGTATTTGTTGATTACGTTGTCAGACATCTCATACAGGTCAAATATACAAAAAAAAAAACGCACAATGAGAAGTTCATAGACATAAAAGGAAAAGTTTCTCTAGACATAAAAGGAAAAAGCTTCTCTTTATTTCAATTGAACTGCATTCAGTTACAATAAGTGGTGTCATCGATTACATCTTGAAAGACCATCACAAACAGCTTCCTCGAAAAAAAGAAAAAAAAGAAACAAAGGAGAAAGACGTAATGAAAAGAAGCGAGAAGGAAAGGAAAGAAGTGGAAAAGAGGAGAAGAAGAAAAGGGATGGAAGGAGTTTATACAGAAGAAACAAAAAAGGGGAGAATGAGAGGTGGAAAAAAAGATGAAAAAGAAGGAGAAGGAGAAGGGAGAAAAGAGAAGACAAGAGGAAGAAAAGAGAACAGGAAGAGGGAAGAAAGTTATGAGGAAAGAAGAATAAAAACAGAGAGAGCAAGCGCAAGAGATGCACCACCCTCTCCGGACGCATTCCCTAGCACGGCTGGGAATAAACACATGACCCCATAAAGGGGGAGACTAGGAAAACACAACTCCTAATAAGAAGAAAGACAGACCGCTCCAGAATCTCCATGTGGATGCCCAGTGAAGATGACCAGACTTCGATATTCCATCTCACACAGACTCCAGTTACGTACCACAAAAGCCAAAGTATTCAAAACGTAAACTCATTAGTAACAGACCTACCATTTATAAGAAGGCCAAAGCACTTAGAAGGTCACCTGAACACTCCAAATTCTTCTCCAATCAGCATTAAAGACGTTCGCACCTTTCCAAGAGCCATGTCGAATGGGCCGCGCACTAAAATAGCCCAACCCAAACAGACGTGCAAATTAAGGGAGCCAAGCACACCATTGACGAGCCTATCTACTCGCACAGCCATCGTCAGAGTCATACCGCCAAAGTTACATTGCCACTGCGCGCACTACCGAATCCACGTCGCTTCAATCCGACGAGGCGGATCCACTCAAAGATAGTCACGCCTAAACGAAGTCGATCAACTCAGCTACATTGCCAACAAGGCCACAGCGCCCGGAGCCACGCCCCGCCAATTTGACGAGGTGTCCACTTCCAAGACAGCCACGCCGCCTAAACGAGTCGATCAACTCAGCTACATTACCAAGGCTACAACGGAGCCACGCCATTCTGACAATGTGATCCATCGCACAAAGCCGCCTAAACGAGTCGATCAACTCAAAGCACATTGCCACCAAGGGCCACGCCTGAGCCACGGGGCCGCCAATTTGACGAGCCGATCCATCAAAGACAGCCACGCTAAACGAGTCGATCAACTCAGTTACACGCCACCTGCGCCACGCCCGAGCCACGCCGTCAATCTTGACGAGGTGATCCACTCAAAGACAAAGCCACGCCGCCTAAACGAAAGCGATCAACCGCCATTGCCATCAAGGTCACACACCGAGCCACGCCGGCTCAATTTGACGAGGTGATCCACCAAGACAGCCACACCGCTCTAAACGAATGATCAACTCAGTTACATCGCACGCGCCACAGCGCTCGAGCCACGCTTCAACTGGCCAGGTGATCCACTCAAAGACAAAGGCGTCGCTTAACGAAGCCGATCAACTCAGTTAAGCACGTTGCTCATACACAATGGTTAATACGCCAATTTGACGAGGGTGATCCACTCCAAGAGGCCACGCCGGCTAAACGAGTCAGATCAACTCAAGCTACATTGCCACCAAGGGCACAGCCGTAACACGCTGCTCAATCTGACAGGTGATCCACCAAGATGTGCCACGCCGCCAAACGAGCCATCAACTCAGGCTACATCGCCACCAAGGCCACAATGGCCTGAGCCACGCAGCTCAATTTGACTAGGTGATCCACTCCATCACAGCCACGCGCCTAAACAAGTCGATCAACTCAGCCATTACACCAAGGCCACGCTTAAGAGCCAAGTAGCCTAAGGACAAGCCTCTTCCTCTCAACTCTCACACCTGATGAGCTCGCCAACTGCTCACATTAACCCAGCTCTTCCTAGCAGTTCACATGGACGAGCCTTGCCCAGTTAGCCTGCGACTGACGAGCTCTTCCTGAAGACCACATGAACGAAGCTCGCCTAACCTGCTCGCATTGGACGAGCTCTTCCTAGCAGCTTCACATGGACGAAGCCCCGCCTAAAGAAGCCAGACCGCGAGCTCTTCCCAAAGAATTCATGGACAAGCTCGCCTGAAGAGCCAGACTCACTGGCCTCCCCAGCGAATTTTACATGGACGAAGCCCCGCCTAACCCAGACGGGACGAGCCTTCCTAGCAAACCACACGAGCCCCGCTCAAAGAAGTCGCACCGACGAGCCTTCCCATTCACATGGACGAGCCTCCGCCCCAACCTGTCGCATTGACGAGCTCTTCCTGGTGCCACATGGACGAGCCCCGCCCAAATAGCCGCACCGACAGCCTTCTGCTAATTCATTACGACGAAGCTCGCCTCGCAAATAGCTTCGCACTACGAGCTCTTCCCAAGAATTTACATGGATGAGCCTCCCGCCTAACCTGCTCAGACACCAGCTCTTCCCAAAGGGGCTCACATGGACGAGCCCCGCCCAAAGAAGCCAGACCGACGAGCTCTTCCCAAAGATTTCACATGGACGTAGCTCGCCCCAACTCCAAGCTTGCATTTACTAGCCTTCCAGCTCACACGATCAGCCCTCGCTTAGAAGTCAAGAAGTGACGAGCCTTCCCATCTGGCTTACTGACGAGCTCTACCCGAATATCCCACATTGACGAGCTCTACCATCTGGCTTACTTTGAACGAGCCCACCAACTGCTCACTCCGACGAGCTCTTCCCTCCGCCTCCTACGGATCTTGTTCCTCGCCGACCATTCACACGACGAGCTCTTCCATCTACACCAACGAGCCCCACTCAACTCGGTTCACTCCGACGAGCCTTCCCTCCGCTCCCATGGGCGAGCTCATACCGACTATTCGCATTGACGAGCTCTTCCTCTCAGTTCCCATGGGCGAGCTCATACCGACTATTCGCATTGACGAGCTCTTCCCATCTACCTACTCGATCTAGCTCTTCCTCCTGGCCCATGGACGAGCTCCCGCCGTGAATCACATCGACGTAGCTCTTCCCATAAATTCACTCAGACTTAGCTCACTAACTATTCACTCCGACGAAGCTCTCTCCCATCGGGCCTTCACTCGATCTAGCCTTCACTTTACCGATCACTCCGACGTGCCTTCCCTCGCCCACGACGAGCTCCTGCCAGCCATTCACATTGATGAGCTCTACCCACCTACTGTGACGACGACCACCTAAAAGCAGTGTCACAAGAACCTAGGAAATCATCGACTCACACGTTAGCCGATGAAGTCAAGAACTTCATTGACGACCTCACCAAAAGAGTCACGCAACTCAGGAAATCGGGTCACTCACACAAGTTAGCCGGCGGTGTCAAGAACTCGCATCACGACTTCAACCACAAACAGATCGCGGCAAATGCATGGAACCAGTCAACTCATGCCGTATAAAATTACCGAAAGCTAGAGGCTCAATTTGTCAGCTCTATCTACACCTAATCGTATTAACCCAAGAACGCTACCGAAAGCAGAATAGCAAACGAGGCCTCAATGATCTCGCTTTGACGAACCCGAATGGCTCGTAATCTACACCCGAGCCATGGGCCTCAAGGAGAAAAGTAAAAATATCCTGCTGAACGCAAATCTTAAAAAAAAAATGAATATTTATTAAAAGGAGGGTTACATAAGTCTTTAGCCCCAGGCCACAAAAGAAAAAAAAAAAAAAAAAAAAAAAAAAAAAAAAAAAAAAAAAATATATATATATATATATATATATATATATATATATATATATATATATATAAGCGACATCAAGCAAACAGAGGTGAGTACGTGGAGTTCAGCATCGCCAGGAGGAGCCGACGACGAAGACGGGAAATCCGCCCATAGAGTACTGTGATTCGAGAATAGTTCGTAGAAAGAGATTCCTCCGCCTTCGTTGTTTCGGGAGGTCGGTTGAAGTCCGCATCCGGGAGTACTCAATAGCTGCTGAAAAGCGAGCCACCTGTAGGCCCAATCGAGCACCGGCTCGTCCCCGCCTGTCTAATAACCTCATCTCCGAAAGCAACCAAACTAACCCGGGCTGATGAAGATCTGGCGCGCAATCCACGACTCCTCATTCAGCCGCTCCGGCCAAGTTTGCGCCGAGGACTCACGACGCGCCTCTACAGCGATTCGACCGGAAGCTTCACGACGCGCCGCTTCGGAAGCCAGGTTTCCTATCGCCGTATCACCACCGGTCGCGCGTAGCTCCACTTGAAGATCTCGTAGCTCGCCCCGGGATGTGATGAGCTCCTCCCTAACCATTTGAAGCTCACAATGAGCAGACTTTAGCCCCTCTCGAATCTCACTCAAATCATTTTGCGCAGCCTGGAGCGCATCCCGAACCTCCCAAAGCTCGCCTTCGGTCGCCGACAGGCTACTTCGAACCTCATCTTCTCTGCTTTCCGCCCGAGCGCGAGCTGACATGGTATGTTTTAGATCAGATTTAAGTCGCTCCAATTTTTCATTCATGTCTTGCACTCGCCCCTGCAGCTCGGAGCCCGCTCGTATCGTGAGAGCGGCCGCCTCGCCTTATAACCGCACTCTCACGTTGCTTTTCATTACTGCCTTTTCGGCCAGGCCCTTCAAATGAGTGGCTACCTGCATATCAAACATGAAGTTAATGCTCAACCCGGAATCAGCATGGGAGTAAGCACGATTGGAAACTTACCGATGCAACCCCCTGAAGAGATAAAGCCAAAGCCTCGTCAACAGGCAATGCTTTCGACCTCCCAAGGTCAGAATCCTTGAGGATGGATGAAACGGCACCTGCCGCAAGCTCGGCATTAGAGAGCAAAGAGTCCATGTTTTCGCCAACTTTGTTTCGCTTTCTTTCTTTAGCCTCGCCACCCTTCGAGGGAGGACTTGGCATTCAAGGCGATTCCAGACTACATAGCATAGCCGCCTAACGGCCGCCCAACGGTCGCACTATGACTTTGCCCCTATGACGTTTGGCGAGGAAAGGAGCTCAAAACCACGGAGCTTCGGCTGAAGACGACGCGCCCCGCTCCGTTCCCTGGGCAGAGAAGTCGAAGATGCCCCTAACTTCGAACCTTGGCCTAACCGGCCGGTCCTTCGGGCCGAGCTGATTTTTCCTTTTCACACTCCGCCGCTTCCGACACGCCCCAAAATGAATCCAAAATCTTTCCCCCGGGTAGGAGTGGCAAAGAGGGTAAGCCTAATGGAGGAGACCTCAGGTGGAAGGAGGCGAAGGCCTCAAAGCAGAGGAACGTGCAGACCTCAAATTAGATGGGCCAGGAATGTCCGACTTTATCAACTCCGTAAGGACGAAAGCAGATACCTCTACTAACGCCGTGAGCTATGACATTATCTTCGGCGCTAAGGTCAAGACGAGCACTTGGGAAATATGAAGACAATATAAAATCAGAAACATTCGATCACCTTTAGACAAGTCATGCCGAAAACAGTGCAAATACTCACGAAGATTATCAGGGGCGCTGCCGCCTACCTGTGAGTGTCGCCCCCGCCAAGGGGATTGTATTCCCACAAACCGTCGACGAAGAAATAGCCTTCCATGACCTATGGCATAAGACTGAGATCACTAGAGAGGCCCGGAACGCCCGAGAAATAAAGGAAGCCCTCGGTGGTCTCCTTTGGACTGAAAAGATAGAGGAACAGAGCCACACTAGGGACGCCGAACCCCCTGTCCCTAAGCCAATAGGCCCACTAAAATACCCCATCCGGTCACGAGCTGGGAAGGACAAACGTTGAAGTGTTGCAAGACACCCTTTATAAAAGGATGCATGGAAACGAAGACCATTCTCAAAGGCGAATTTCAAAGAAAACACAACACCCGGGGCACATAAACCACATAAAGGGTCAAAACGTCAGGGGACCATATTCTGACGCTGTGAGAGGCCGGTAACGTCAAATGTGCAACCCCATACGAAGGGCCTAATCTTTAGACCCACATTTACAGCATGTCGACGTTGTATCTGAGATAATCCGACCCCTTTGCATATTGATTAGTTTTATTATCCCCTTACTTTATCCAAAGGAAGGAAGACTCCCAGAGCTCTCCCGGCTGACAACCACGATCGATGGGCCGTAGGCAACCCTAGTCCTGTAGGATTGGGAACAGCTAAAGAGCCATCACCGATACGCAAAGAAGAAGAACGACCCGGTCCCATAGCAAAAACAAACAATAAAAAAAGGGGGAAAAAATCCAGTTAATTTAACCCTAGTGCCTCGTCGTACCAATCAAAAAGGGGCCAGAGAGAGAGATGCAGCAACCCCAAGGAAAAAGACAAAAGAAGCAATCTCTGGAAAAGGCCAGGGAAAGACTCATGCACAGAGGTCAAAATTGTGGAACTGGAAAGCATATGAAGTGCAAGACCGCGAAAGAAGATTGGAGAACCAGAAAAGCACAGGACGGAGGAGGTTTACGAAAGAAACTGAAAAGAAACTAAAAGGGGCAGGAGAAACGAGCGCAAAAACCAAAGAGTCATCATTATCATAAAACATATGACGGCGAACAAGCCTCAACTAACCCAGCCTCAGTACACGTGAAACCGCACTGATGCAAGAGGGAACGATATTGTACCCCTTGCCCACGTACATCGACACATACCGGGGGCAACCGATGTATTGAAAATAAGGATCCAAGAAGCCCACTCGTCAAGCCCAAAGAAGCGCATTCAATGCAATAATTCTAGCCTCGTACCAGCCCAAAACGAAGGCCCGACCCGCTAGGCCTAAAATACGATCTTGGACAAATTAGAAGGTCCATACCAAGTGAGTCAGATTGTGTTTTGCCAATGCAGAAAATAGAATAACCCCTAACAAGACGTCATCCTACCGAATCTTATCAATAAGGAAAGGAAAATAATAAGAGATCATCGCCAGTTGGACCAGCCCAATAAGGAAGGAAGATTATCCCAGATAAACTGTTCTTTCCAAATACATTACCATCCGATATGGGTAACAAGAAAATCCCAACGATGGGGGCGAGTCTAATCACGATCCAGCCGGTTGAGCATCTACTATAAATACATGACCACCCGTCGGTGAAAGGTACACACTCTTATATACGAGCACGATGCGCCCTCTGGCGGTCCATCTTTTTTCTTAAAAGGCGACTTAGGCATGTCGGACGACGGGGCGAAGCTCGCAGGCCCCCCGCTTCTTCTTGTTTTTGCGAGGAGGAGTGCTCGTCAGGCACAACGGATCAACGATTGCGATCCTACCTTAGCCCGGGCGATCGAGCTACGTGACACTTCGGCAATCCGAGGTCGGTAGCTGACCCACACGCTCCGGTTGATTCCGTTGAAAAAAGCATCATCAAGGATAAAAACCAAAAAATAGATATTTTTATTTGCATATATTATTCAAACAACTTTCTATTTCTAAATTTACTTATCAATTATCATTCTAAATATTCTTTTCAAAAATTTACAACGAGATAAGAAAAAAAAAACCAAAAAAATAGATATTTTATTTACATATATTATTCAAACAATTTTCTATATAATTAAAAATTTAAAACAAAACAATCCAATTAGGAAGTTGATATAATTAAATTAATGTATTCGAATCAAATTATAAATCGTTTTGTTATATATATAACCAGCGGTGCTGGCTCTTAAAACTAAGTTAATTGGTTGACTCTCTCCCCCTCGATAGTTTTATCTGTTCAAATTCAAATTCCGAAGCAGCGAAAGAGTACGTTTATTTATTTTTGTGTTTTTCAATTCCTCGATTCCATTGATTTTTTCTCTAACTATATTTATTTTAGTAATTTTAACTTTTTTAAACATACAGTGAAAGCGCAGGAAAATCGAATTTTGGATAAAGGGTAAAATAGAAATTTTGGTTGAAAATTCGGAATTTTTCTAGATATCGGATGGCTGAAACGGACTTCTCGTTGAAATCATCTTCTGAGGGTAGCTACCACGTCGAATTTCGTTAGATTCGAAGGTGAGTCGGGGATTTCCACGTTTTTCGAGTAGGTGTCGGATGACCTTGGCGAATAAGGGGATGCCACTTTATATAAGGTGTGACACTTGGCACTAAAAGTAATGGCTCACAATTAGCCATGTGGGAGAAGGGATTCCATGGCTCACATTGAAACACTTGAGTGCATGATGTCATTAAGTGGAATTATGAAATAAAAGTAAAGGGATGGAAAAAGGGAGAGCCATACATTTGGCTTGAGGAAGGAGGGGAGGAAATTTCCTCCCATTTGACCGGATGATAATTTCTCCAAAAAGGGTGAGAAAATGACCAATAAGGAGAAGAGAAAATGAAGAGAGATGAGGAGAAAATGAAAGGAAAATGAGAAGAGAAAAGAGAAAAAGAAAAGAAAAGCAAAAAGGAAGGGAAAACGTGGAGAGGAAGAAAGAGGTTGGATGCAGAAGGCTTTGTTCTTCATTTTAGAGAGAAACGTCTTCGCCTGCAGATTTGTAAGCGTCAAGCCCAGTCGGATCTCGCCGAGACAAGAGGGAAGTGTTCTACACGGAGAGGGACAAGCGCGTGGACTCGGTTTTGGGAGTTTCTTCAACTTCGAGAGGTAGGGGATCATTCTCTTGGTTTCTTTTAGCGCAAAGGCTTATAATGGTAGGGGTTGCTTATGGGAGGCCATGAGGCCATGTGAATTAGTTCAAGCACTTGGGGCCCAAGGGTATGGATTCGTGACCCCGGTGGCATATTTGTGGGAGTTAGGGTTTTACTAGAGGCGAAAGTTTCTAGATATTTGTGATTTGTTGATGAGATGACAATGATTGGAACGATATGGTTTCATGTTTGTGAGAAGAGGCGTGCCCGATTACCACGTTGGATGGTCCCAGTTGAGACCTTTACCTGATGTGTATTTATGGCTTGCTTGAATAACATGCTAAGTTTGGAAATGTGAAATATTGATGCATGCTTTTGATGTATTATATGTTTTGCATGGAGAGTAAGTCTCATATCAATTATAATTATCCATGGTGTGTAAATGTTTCATGTAGTGCTCATTCATGCATGTAACATGAGGAAAATGCATTGGCATCATGCATTTCATATGCCTGGTCACATCGCATTCGGGTCGGTGTGGGTGCGGGATGACCAAGGTTTATTCATCGGTGTTGGTGAGTGGGTGCGTGAACTCGGGAAAAATGGAATGAAGTCCAAGGTAGGGTCACGAGGGTGTAAATGTCGAATGATAATTACATGTTTTGGGCGGAGCAAGTTGGGGTAGATCCCCCAGGGTGAAAGTCCCACAGGTTACTCACGGTTAGACATGAATCCCAGCGCGAAGTTCGTGAAAAATGTTGAAAAAGGCGTGCGGCGTCTACGGTGTAAGCCGAAATCCCAGTGGCCTGAAATAAAGGGGAAAGAATCAAAATGGGTTTTTGATAAATAAATTGGAGAGTTTTCCAATGGTTTAGTCGAGTGTGTATTTGGTTTTTATTTCACATTGGCATTCCAAGTGTGAAGTCGGATTGGGACTCGGGTGGTGAGCATGAGGGTCACATCTCATAAAGTGACATAGACATTTCATATAGAAAATAATTGTATGGAATGTGATTCGCTTTGTTTATATATCTTGGCATTGTATGCATTTTAGGTGGGAATGTAGCGTAGGAAAATTTTTATAGCGGGAACTTGCTCATGCGTCGTGAGACCCCTTTTCGGTCTGAGGGGCTGATATTCGGGAGACGGTACGCGTGGGGTAGCTTTTGAGAAAGAAAATGAAATGTGGCTTTGAGTAAATTTTTGTACTTATGTATAAATTTTTTTGTAAAACAGGCATGGAAACTATGAGAATATAGTGGATTATTTTGTTTTATGAGTATGGATGTATGGGCCCCGTGTGGCTATTTTACTCATATATGCTTCTCATGATATGAGAAGTATAGATTTCCGCAGGTTGACGGGTAGTCAACGGACCCCCGGGAAAAGGGGCGTCACACCTTCAATTCAATTGATTTGTAAAAAATATTTGATTAATCTTTCAACCTTGTTTGCACATCATTAAAACCTTTATATTTTTTTTTGACATAACGTTACTTTAATGTACTTTTTGTATCATATATTATATTATATAATACTCATATAGTTATTTATGTTTTTTAATATATTTTTGGAGTATATACATTTTAGAATTCTAATTAAAATTGATATTTTATATGAGAAATATTTTAGATATTACTTTTTTTATGGGCTAAAATTTTGAAATTGTCATCTTTACGTGTTTGACTTAGATGATAGAAGTATTACGGTATTTTTGCCCTGTCCAATTGTAAGCAAAAAGTAATCCTACGTTAATTGGATTTGGTGATGGTAACTCTATTATTAAAGGTGTATTTCTTTGTAATTTTTTTATTATTAATTGAATAATTCTGATTATTTAATGGAGCCTGATGGATGTCACATTCATTTTGCAGATTTATAATCGCTCTCTTATTTTTCCTCCTGAATCCAAAATCTACATTTTAACATATTGAAGTAGCCTTTTCAATTTTTTTTTATTTTTGTAAGTTTTAAGAGAATGATTTTTTCCAAATTCCACAATGTTAGAAGGCCATGTTCATCAATTTTTTTTTTTGGTTATTTAATTTAGTATCTTATTCTATTTGTCACTTTTACAGTGGTACAAAAAAGTAATTTTGAATTAAACAATCTTTATATGTAAATACCTAAGAACCTAACAACTTACTCTCATAATCAATGACCCGCCTTTTACAAGAATTTAAACTCTTCCATATTTTTAAATTTTTATTTAAAAATTTATTGCTTAAAAATAAAAGATTGAATTTTTTAGACTAAACAAACAAATTTTTTTTTTTGAAAGGACAATAATTATAAAACGGTTATAGAGATTAGAGAGAGAGAAAAAAAAAACAAATACAAAGAAGGAAATATTTTCAAACTGAATTTGATTTCAAGTTAATTTTAGATTTAAATTAATATTATGGGTATCATTTATTTGGAAATTTGTGTTTATGGACTAGCTTTTTTCTAATTAAATGAGGTTCATGGTGACTGAATCACTCTGTCCCTGTATTGATTTTTTATATCGATCCTAATAATCTGTTCACCGCAATACATCTAATAACATATTATTACTTTATTAGAATTCTCCTATTAGTACTATAAGGTTTGCTTTCCCCTTTCCACATAAACCAACATTTAAACAGGAATTATGATTCTTTCCTTCATAATCTAATATCTATCTAACTAAGGTTTACCATTTAAATTATATAACAATAAATATAATTTAAGACCCGAGAAATTCCAATTTCTGGAATAAGGGCAAAATCGTAATTTCGATTACAAAATTGTAATTTCGGTTAAAAAAATCCGAAATTTATTCTCTAGATCTCGGATGACAAAAGCGGTTCTGGTTGGAATCATCGCGAAAATTAGCTATTACGTAAAATTTTGTAAAATTCGGGACGGTCGGGTCGACCGTTTTCGAGCATCGCGTTTGGTCTTGAAGTAAAAAACGATTTTCGATGTGACGAAAGGCACATATAGCATGTACTCCTTGTGCCGCAAGTGGTATGAGTGAGAGAAATGAGTGAAAATGGATGGATCAGTGAATCATCGCTGGGTGAGGACTGTTGATCATTGGAGTGTTGAGTGTGACAGGTTGAGATAGTTATCTTACCATCAGTTCAGGATAGTGTGATTGGAGATCTCTGTTTGGCACTCAGTGTTGGGTGAGAGAGTCTTCGCCTACCACAGAATCGTGGAGGCGTGATCCGTCGTCGTGATGTAGGAATGAAGGAGTTGATCTACGCGGAGAGGGCTTCGCGTGGGTACCGGATTTAGGGAGTTTATTCAAACTCCTTGAGGTAGAGGTTTCTCCTTACTTGAGTTTGTTCTATTTTAAGTGTTTTGTCGATGTTTGGTCGAATGGGGGCGCGTGAGGGGCTTTCCTTGATCGGTCCCCAGACCTTGGGGCCAGAATTGATATAAATTGTAGGCAAAAATGGGCGGTAGGTATATGGAGTGCGAGTACATTTGGGTGTGGTTTGTGTTAATTTGTGCATTAAAGTTTGCTTGGTATGCATTAGGGGAGATGGCGTGGATTCTTGAGTTCACTAAAGTGAGCCCAGTTGAGTTAATGATTTTTCGAGAATGAATGCTTAGAGGTTTCACTATTAAAGCAGTGTTCTACAAATATATTTTGGTGAAAATACGTGTTTGGCCGAGTGATTTTAAATAAATTGCTCATGTTTGATCATTAGCCCAAGTGAGCTAATTTTGATGTATGAGTTGTATAATTACATAACATGATTGTGTGATTTTAATTATGTGAGTATATTCATGTTTATATATTTGCATGTGATTAATTGTATTGGGCGCATACATGCATTCCGTATACCTTTGGATCACCTAGGATTATAGGAAGTGAGTGCATGAGATGATCCCCAAAGGAAAAGGTTCGGAGGTTGTCTAAGAACCGTAATTATCGGAGGTTAGTCAATTAAAAATATCGATCGTCGGGCGGCTTGATTGATATTCATCGGAGTAGTCTGAAGCAATTAATATATGTCGTCGGAGCGGCCCAATTGATATACATACATCGGAGGGTTGTCCACTAATAAAACAATAATAATTCTCATACAAGGCTTAGGCGAGTGTGAGAGAGTCGGTAGGGGCTTCGGGATCGAGTTGGTCATGTAGACATCGAGTATTAGGATCATGCGTTTGCTTGAATGTGTGTTTACTTTTGGAACATTGCCTTTGCACTTAGGTGGTGAGTAGCCCCACTTAGAGCGATTCTCCTGCGGGCTTTAGCTCACCCCGTCGTGGGACCCCCTTTTACGGTACAAGGAGGCGTGCGAGAGACGGCCTGATCCTAGGCGTGTTCAGAAGCCGGATTGTGGCTTTGATGACTTCATACATGTATTAGAATTCACTAATTTTAATATATGGGTTGTATAAGTAAATATTTGAACTCTTAGAACTGGATATAGTTGGATTCATAGTGGTATATTGTGAAGTGAGTATTGTTTATGGGCCCAGTGGCGTTTCACTCGTATTGGGATTATATTGAATTTATTTGGAGACGGGTATATGCGATCTTGTATTTGGAGTAGAACTCTCAGTATAAAGGAGACTGCGCTTGGAATTTTAAGTGGCGTCGGGTAACCCAACATCCACTTGTATTCCGCGGGTTGACAGGTAGTCAACGGACCCCCGGGTTTTGGGGCGTCACATATAAAGTTAATTATTTCAATTAAAATTTAGGTAAAAAGTGTTTCTAAAGGGTTTTTTTTAGTTGAATCTTTATATAATAGAAAATAAGGTAAATAAATTTCAAATAATTTCTAAACAATTTATGATTTTGAATTTATTTTTTATTTTTATTATATTTTTCAAATAAATTTGTATTAGAATTATATTTTATTTAACAAACTCAAACTCTCTTTCTTTCTTTCAAATAACCTTTTTTAACTAAAATTCACATTCCTTAATAAATTAAATTGACTTATTTTGCCAAATAAAGTTGTAGAGACTTAGTCCAAATAAGGCAAACAAAATCTTTTGTTCTTAAACAAATCAAATTATATTTTTTTTTAGCAAAGTTGGGTTGCATTTTATTTATTTATTTATTTATTTATATCGATTAGTTTGAATAATTCATTTTTTTTTTTATGATTTCAAATAATGTTTTGTAAACAAAAATGAAATATGAATAAGCATTAAAGATCAATAAGTAAATAAGTAATTTTTATTGTAAGATTGTTTTTATAATAGATTATTTTTTATTTTTTTTTTGTAAAATAAAGGCAAACAAGTTTTGTTGAAAATAAAAATTAACTTTTGTAAAATCCGGGAAAATTCTAATTTTCTGAAAAATGGTAAAATGGTAATTTCGGTCAAAATCGAAATTTATTTAAGACTCGGATGATGAACGGACACTTCACCCGGGTTGGAATCGTCTTCTCGAAATCTAGCTACCATGTTGAATTAAAGTCGAATTAGAGATAGTTTAAGATTTCACGTTTTCGAGACCTGGGTGTCGGAGTCTTAGTATGGCCTTGTGAAAGACATGTGATGTAACAAAAGTCACCTACTATATGTACACATATGACACATGTTTCATGGAGATGAATTGCTTAGATTAAGTCATATGTCAAAAATCAAACTAAATGACAAAATGGGAATTAAGTGAAAAGAATAAGTGAATAAGACAAAAAGGCACCTTCTTCTTCATTGGGCTGCTGGAAAACGTGCAGTGAGGGTGGGGAGACTGGTTTTAGAGAGAGAAAGTGTGACTTCTCTCTAGATTTCTCGGCGTTCGGACCGTCGGTTATCGTGTCGGACGAAATAAAGTTGATTTCACCTTGTGAGGGCTGCGCGTGAGCACGGTTTTGTGGAGTTTCGACAAGCTCGAGAGGTAGGGATCTTTTCCTACTTGGTTTATTCTTTGGCTAAGAGCCATTTTAATGGATGGGGATTTGTTGAGGCTTGGATGACCGTGTTTTCGGTCTCAAAATCTTTGAACCGAGTGAAGAAAATCCCTATTGTGTGGTCGTGAATAGTGTCGAGCCTAGGGTTCTATTGTTCACGTGATTGGTTGTGTAATTTTTGTGTTGTTGGGTGATTCAAAATGAAATGCTTTGATTGTTATTAGCCCATATGAGCTAATTTTGGTGTTATTGATTGTGAATTGAATAACATGAATTATGTGAATTAATTTTTATTAATATATATATGTAAAATATATTAGCATGAATTGTTTAGAAATGGAATAATGCATTCCATATGCATCGGGGCACCCTAGATGGTAGGTGTGAGTGCATGACATGAAAGAAAAATGAAAACAGTTGGAAAGGAATTTCAAGGAAGATTTTCCGAATAATTGCCTTTGAGAGTTGTCCAACGGTTATCTCGAGAGGCCCGACCCGTATTTGTTTGAAGGGTGCCCTGACAATTCACCTCGGAGGGTTGTCGATATATTTCTAGAAACTCGGTAGTAAGTTTTCGATAACAAAAACCTTTTATTTTGAAAACTATATTTTTGCTCGCATTTGGCTTAGGCATGTGTGAGGGAGTCGGTGAGGACTCGAGACATGGGATTGGGCATGTAGACATTCAAGTAGAATAATGTATTTTTTTTGAGTGTGTTTAGTTGCCATGACATGTGCACTTAGGTGGGAAGCAACCCATGTATGAAATTATCACTACTAGGCATTACTCACCCTGTCGAGGGATCATTATTTCAAGTACAGGGAGTGTATAGGAGGAAGGCGCTCACTAGAGGCCACGTTTTAGAAGAAAGCCGAATTGTGGCTTTGGTATTTGTTTTGTATAACATGTATTAAAACTTTAAATTTTGATATATGTTTTGGTTAAGAGTAATGTAATAATTCTTGCACTATTGTAATATAGTTGATGTATTTTTGATAAGTATTGATGTATTTTTACTCATTTATAGGTCTCATTATATGAGACACATGTATTCCGCAAGTTAACGGGTTGTCATTAAGGACATCCAGGGAATGAAGCTTCACGGCAGTATCGAGCATAGGTTTATAAATACTAGAGCTTAATGTCGAATGCTTAAAGTATAGCTTAGTATCAATGAGTTAGGTACATCACGATTACACAGGACTTGATGGGCACAGGTTAGATCATGCATTCCTTGTGCATTTTGATGAATGATGTGTGATGTGTGATTGTGTTGTGTAAATTGTATGCTTGATGAATAGCATATAGGAAAAACGTTGAACATTAAGGTTGAGGAAATATAACTCCTAAGGTTTAGTTGAGAAAAAGTTGTTTGAGAAATTTTGGGCAAAATAATCTAGAATTAAATGAAAAAAAAAAAATGTGTTACAGGAGAATTTTTTCTAGGGATTTTCTGAGTGTAAAACAAAGAAAAAAATTTTAAAATAATTTTTTGGTTCCTCTGAGAACATGAAAAAATAAAAAATTTTGTGGTCTTGATGCATTTGGAACAAAGGAAAAAAAAAAAGAGTTGCGGAAAGAGGCAGAGTGCGTTTGAAATTTACTTGCCCACGTTTTTGCAGCTGGATCCGCGTCTGATGGGTGTGTCGTGACACGGGCGTAGGGCGTGCGATGGGGCCCGCAATCACGGTTGCAACCTGCGACACGACCTGCGACTGACCGGGAAGGGCTAAGACACGGCCGGCCTGCGCCCAGGGGTAAGCGGCGCACGCGCGCACGAGTGGCCTGGCCATGGGGGTGAGTGTCAATACAAATTTTGTATCGTGGTGGGAGACTAGCCGGTTTAGTGTCGCGATCTGGACGACAAGTATGATCTGTGTATTGGCCTTGGGGACATGGAGGCTTGAGAACCTTGTAGGGTTTGGGTCTCGATATAATTTTTGTATCGTGACCGGAGCGGCGACACATGGAAGCGTCGCGCGTAGCCGCGGCTGCTACGGCCGGGCACGGCGCGATGCGAGCTAGTGTGCTCCGACCACGACACCGGCGTGCGGCGTGCGCGGCAGGTGTAGTGTGCGGCGCGGCCGAGGTCCTTTGGGTGTGCACCATACCCAGTTTGACTTAGTGCACTAAGTACCAGCATCGAAGTCATCGTTAAATACCGCTTCATGAACACCGCTTATGAGCACTCGTTTCACGAGAGTTTCAAAAAAAGAATAAAATAAAATAATTTTTTTTTGTTGAATATGATTTAATATATGAAATTATTGTCTTGCATTACCTATGAATGCATTGACGTTGTGTATGAAATATTTTTTGGTATGTGAATAGTGTCTCGGGGTTGTGTTTACACCTTAGAGATATTGCATTAGAACGTAACTTGCCATTTGACATGTGTAGATGGCTAATCAAGGGCGAGGATGTAGAGGTCGTCCACGAGGTGCTAGCCAAGCACCACCAGTATTTGACCAGCAGGCCTTTGTTGAGGCCGTAGGATTACTACGGCACGCATTATGCCAGTTAGTGCACAGTGGCTGTGGAGGTCCGAAAACTCCGTGAGGTTCAAAGGTACATCATCCTCCGATATTCACAGTGGGGGATTCGGCTATGGCTACCATTGGTTCAAGGCAAAAGCCAGAATGGAGGCTATGGAGATTGCCTCTGATACGACTAGGATCAAACTAGCTTCTTTCCAGCTAGAGGGTGAGGCCCAAGTGTGGTGGAACTGGGCGCAGTTCCCAGAGGATTCAGGGAAATGACACGGCGCAGTTCCATGATCTTTTCTACGGGCAAGTATTTTCTATTAATCGCTGCAGACATGTGAAGGCTTATGAGTTCCTAAAGCTGAAGCAGGGGAGTAGGACTGTGATTGAGTATGTGGCCGCCCACTTATTAGATTTCGCTTTACTAACAATTATGTAGCCAGACCACTAAAGTCAGAGGTCTGAGAATCTGACCGAGATTGTCCATTCGCGTGATCGAGCCTTCGCTACAAGATACGACCATGGGTTGACCGTCCCGAATTATAGAGAGATCAGGATGCTCGGAGCACCTCGTGGATGCGGGTGTTAGTAGCAAGAGGAAGGAGAGTTAGTCTTCTAGTTTGGGAAAGAAGCGTATAGCTTTCTAGTTCACGCAGGGCTCCAAAGCCGAGCCATCCCGGCCAGTGACGCATCAGTTGCTAATCGTGTCGGGCAAATGGTATGCTACCATTACCAAGAATCAACATAAGGAGGAGGGACGCCTCAAGAGATGATCCGTGGTTTCGGACAACGCAGCCCCAAATACGCAGGACAGAGAGGATACAGATATTCCTCCACACCCTAGTACAGTCGAGGAGCTAGTATCGCTTCAAGGAGTCGCACAAGCACCTCCCCTACACGTGTGGACATCAGGTTCAGGGCGGTCTACACCATCACACCCCACCGGGCCGAGCCGCCAGATCAAACACCATATAAGATTGGCTTATCTCGCCTATGGCAAGAGTGTTATTTGATTCCGGTGCTTGCATTCATTCATCATTAGACAGACAGTCAGCTTGTGAGGCAGCCTTGAGAACCTCAGATGTGAGTTCTCCCCTAGGATTATAGGCGCAGGATAGGGATGGATATGTCGTGGCTGCGAAAGTTAGAGATCTTTAGATTCTACTCACAAAGGGACTTGAGGTCATGGACATGTCGTAGTTCGACGTCATCCTTTGGGATGGATTGGATGACAACTTATGTAGTCGCCATCGATCAGGAGAGTAGAGGGTCATCGCCACACAATGTGACGACACTCTGTTGTATTTCGTGGGGACAAGCATGATATTTTGCCCGCACGTGTGTACGAAGCCCAGGTGTTAGGATGCGCTTGGTGGGTCAAGCAGCAAGCCTTACCTGTGAGGACGAGGTGAGACCTGACTTAGATCTC
>JAEQBH010004705.1:0-145585 GCA_016808115.1 Tetrastigma voinierianum | reverse complement strand
CAAAATAGTAGCAAATCAACACCAAATTTAAAAAGAAATCGCCCAGCACGCAAAGAAATCAACAAGTCAAAAACGCCTTGGCTTTTTAGTCCGTTCGATTTAATTTGGATGATGTGGACCATCTATGTTTCCTTTTTTGGGGTCAACACACGAGCTTATTCCACGTAAGCATCTCTGGACAAAAACATGAAGGACTTTTGAATCTCTTGTCCTCGGCTCAGAATATAGGGCCTAGTGGGACTTCAAGCTAGTCCACACTCATTGGGAAAATCTAGCTTGTATGCATTGTCATTGATGCCCTCGAGGACTTGAAAAGGACCATAGCCCTTAGGGAGCAACATGGATCGCCTTTGTGCTTTGATTCTCATCACAACCCTCCTTCAATTTCATTGGCACCTCAATCTACTATTCTTTGGAATATTCTATCTCCTTGATTAGATCTTTACTAACACGGGATCAAGCTTATTCTACCAAATTGAGACAAAACCTATAAATATTAAACTGATAATTCAATAGGATCCCTCACGTGGAGCTTCTACGCCTAGGGCCCTACTCTCACAACGGAGGTCCCAGTTCGAGCTCTCTCGGGGACACTGGGAATTCCCGCAATGGGGGAGGCTTACCCTGGCCGAGCTCCTCCTGTAGCCCCAAGGGGATTATGTGGATGCGTAAGCGACCTGATCACCCCTGGTTATCAAAATAATAATACACACAATTCAATATGATGTCCTTATACCTCGGGAACACACATCTACTCTCACCTAGAAGGGAACCGTGAAGTTAGATGTTAGACACTAATGAATTATCTGAGTGATATTTAAAGTTCAATAGTTCTAATAATATCAATCTAATATACCCCAAGTTACTACTTTATGTTCTTAGGATTCTCTATCTCTATGTCACTTAGAGGGCCTCCATGAAGTCAGAACATAGATGCAGCTCTATTTTGGGTATATTATACTAATATCAAGAAAATGAGAAAATTTGATCTTAGGGAGGCTTGAAAACCGATTAGGAGGTGGGAAAAACGAAGCAGCGGGCAGCCATGGAATGCTCTCTTGGGCAGACCCACTAGTCAACGCATTGAAGCAGTGCTCGTGTGGGGTTCGGTGCCGGTGGAGGGGGTCCAACGATGTTCGCCTTCCCAAAAGGGGGCAATCTCGCCCCGGGGCTCCAAACAAAGGGGACTAACAAAGAACTCAGGCGGCCATGGCGAGATCGCAGCTCCTGAGCACTCTACGCCGATCTTCCAAGGAGTCACCTACGACTCCATCAGTTGGCATCATTGCTACCTCAGCGCTGAAGAGGTCATCAACGAAAAGGAGAAATGGCTGTTTTAGTTGTTGCTTGTGCCGTGATCTCGTTTATGCCAGATCGTTGTTGCAGGCGCCGTCTATGAAGCCGACGCTGTCGGAGCCAACTATGGTGCCAAACTCGTATCCGGCCGTGCGGGCGACCTACACAAGAACTAAGACCGTCTCTTCTAGGTGGGTCTCCGATCCATCCCCGGCGGTAGGAAATACCGCCTCTACCCGATGCGTATTGCAACAGAAGCAGCTCTAGTTTACTTTCTTCTGCCGCCGAGCGCGGAAGTGGTAAATGGTGGGTCGACGGTGGCCGAATCTTCGTGAAGGCCATCGCAGGTGGTAACCGCCGAGATGGATTCACAGGAAAGAACCCAAATTTCTACCGATTGGGTCAGGGTTTTATGGAGACAAATGTTGATACCGAGAGGATCGAGGCTGGGTGTTTTGGCTCCAAATTCGGTAGAGATATTGAGGAAGGCTTGGGAAATGGTCTGGGTGGTAACAGTGGGGACAGAATTGGTGAACCGGTTCCTGTGAAATCATGGAAGACTTTGTTCTCAGTGCCTGCTAAAACTCATGGTCCACTGCAGTTTTCCAGGCCACATAAATCGGATGGGAAGTTTGTGGTCAAACCTCCTGAGGAGGCGGTGATGGAGGGTATAGATATGTGGAAGCGGTGCCAAGTTTTTTGTCAGCCTGTTAAAATTTTTTCCCCCCCTCTCCAAGTTTTTTTTTTTTTTTTTTTTTGCCTCCCCTCCCCCCCCCCCCCCCCCCCCCCCCCCCCCCCTCCCCCCCCCCCCCCCCCCCCCCCCCCCCCCCCCCCCCCCCTCCTTTTTCGCACACTCTACAACCCGCCTACTTCCTGGTGCGCCCGTTAGTAAACAAATTGTGGGGCAAGAAGGAGATGCCTGATATATCCACGACTGAGAATGGTATGTATTTTTTTAGATTCAGAGACCTAGAGGCCCGGGATTGGGTTATGGATTCTGGACCGTGGCATCTTGCTGGGAGACCCTTTATTTTACGTTCATGGAGACCAGGCATGGATATGCGATCAACATTGCCTCACCTCTATTCCACTCGTTAAGTTCTATAATATTCTCCGAATATTGACTAACACAAGTCTTGGGTATATTGCAAGTGCTGTTGGAAATCCACTCCATCTTGATGCTCTCACTGAGAATCAATCAAGGCTATCCTTTGCTAGGATATGCATAGAGGTGGGGGTTGACTGTGAATTCCCAAAGTCAATTCTATTGGACATGGGTAAAAACAAATACTCCACGATTAGAATTGAATACCCTTGGACTCCCCAATGTTGTTCCAATTGTGCTATTTGGCCACACCGCACAATGCCATGTAATGAAAGAACAAACAAGAATCCTAAAAGACCACAAAGAGGCGTAGGGAGGCGGAAGAGGTTAGTATGGTCGATGAAATAAGGCTTCACAGATATGGAGATGACTGGATCCGACCAGGATACGGGTGCTGATGTTACTGACAAAGTTACTGACGGTATTGTTGAAAATAGGGGTGCAGCAAAACATACTTTAATGGGTACTGGTGAGAATACCAAAACTGGTGATGATGTCCATCCCAAATTACCAGGTAATACTTTCGAATGTCTTGCCCAAAGTGAGGAAGAATGCCCAAATGAGGTAGCTAAGAATTTGGAAGCATCCAGTCGGGTCCACGCAATACGATTCGATACTTCACCCACTTTTGACACTTTCAAGCATATAAAGAGAATTGACGAGTACCACTATCTAAGAAGAAGCTCAAGAAATTGAAAAAACAATACCAAGTTTCTAAGCAGGCAGCGGATGTGGGGGGGTCCATCCACACTTCCAATGATTAAATTTGCAGCTTGGAACATAAGGGGTTTGAACGACTCCCTTAAACAAAAAGAAGGCGTCGCTTCATGTGTCCCATGATCTTGATTTTGTGTGTATCTTGGAAACTCGGAAAGGGTTCTAATAAGGACGTAATTTTCAATTTCATTCTGGTTGAGACTTCTTCATAATTATGATCAGTCTTGCTTGGTAGAATTTGGATATGTAATCCCCGAGAAGGTCAAGATTGATGTTATCCATGCCACGGACCAAGCTATGCCGTGGTCAATGCTACGTACCTTAAGGACAACTATTCCTTTGGTGTTCGGCTATATGCTCGAATAATGCACGTAAGAGTGCTATGGCGCCCATCTTCTTGGTGTGAGCCCAGACGGCCAAAATCCTTGGCTTGTGATGGGGACTTCAACACCAAACGTGTTTATCGCTGAAAGACCTGGGGTATTATGATGTATGACACGGCCATGAATGATCTTCACGAAAGTGTCCACCAATCTTGAATTAGCGGATATCTCGCTCTGGGGCCTTACGTGATGAACCGCCAGAGGGGGCGAATTTTATAGCAAGGAAGTTGGACCATTGTCTCCAAAATGAATATTGTTTCGATGTTTTCCCAATGCGACGACGAAGTCTTCAGATCTCTGGTTGTCTGACACGTCTCTGGTTACCAACCTTAACGTTAGGCCGGATTCCGGGCGCCGTAAATTATACCCCTTCAAATTCTTTTAATTTTGGCCGACCATCCCGTCTTCCTGAGCTGCAAAGGATGCATGGAATAAGGATGTATTCTATGACACCCATGTATAGATCGGACTCGCAAACCGAAAAGTGTGAAGGTCGCTTCAAGGCTTTTAATTTCCAATTCTTTGCAAAGTTGCGTGAGCGTGTTGTGGATGCCAAGGCTTCCTAAACTGTGCCCAATTCAGCGAACAGCTCCCTCGATCCCCTTTCCGTGGAAAAATGAGAAGAGGTGTTCGAAGGTTTTTCATGACTCGTCTCAGGCCGAGGAGGTTCCTAAAACAAAAGTCTAGAATTCAGTGGCTTAAACTTGGAGATCAGAATACTAGTTTCTTTCACAAAGCCATCAAAGCAAGGAATGCCCGGAATGTTATAAAAGTCATTACTTTGGCAAATGGGTGCCGAATTGAAGACCCGGAGGCTATCAAGCGGGAAGCCGTTGCCCACTTCCAAAATGTAATGTGTTATGATGATCCGTCTAATGACCATAATCACTATCTTGATAACTTGGATGGTCTCACTTGGTCTCCTCAACACTTGGTCTCTTTAAACAGTAGGATAACCCATGAAGATCAAGAATGCTATTTTCTCTATGAATGACTCAGCTTTCTCCCGGCCCCGATGGCTTTCATCCTTATTTTTCAAGAAAGCTTCGAGTATTGTCGTAGATGTGCTTCGAAGCAAAGGAATCCTTGAGTCGGGTTGTATACTTCGGGAAATTAATTGCACTATTATTGCTTTGGTGCCCAAGGTCCCAAACCCTGAATCTATGCATGATTATAGGCCAATATCCTGTTGTAATACTATATACAAGTGCATTTCGAAGATTATTGCTACAAGGATTAAACAGTGTCTCCCGGAGATTATAAATCCCAAGACACCGCTTGTATATGTCTGAGTAGTTGTCGACAATGTTCTCATCACTCGTGATCTTATGTGTAATTATCATCGCAATAACTGGCCGCCCGTATATGTGCATCCAAAAATTGACATAAAGAAGGCCTAATTCAATAAGGGTCGAGTTGCATTATTGATATTCCGTCCGTAATGGGTGTACTCCCCGGCAATAACATTCTCGAAATGTATAAAGGCATGCATCACTACTCCTTCTTTCTCTAAAAGAATGTAAATGGTGAACTATGTTTCTTTTGCTAGCAAACGTGGGATTACGCGTGGGGACCCCTTATCCCCTCATTTCATCATCGCAATGGAAGCCTTCTCTAGATCTTTATCCGTGGCCGCCCAAGGGCAAGGATTTGAGTTTCATCCTAAATGTGCAGAAGTCAACTTGACTCATGTATGTTTTGCGGATGACATTTTTTTATTTGCTGGTGGAACGTCTTCCAGTGTCCAAATTATTATGGACAAGTTGTACAAGTTTGAGAACTTCTCCTGCCCAGCGAACAAACGTAAGAGTGCTATCTTCCTTGTTAGGTTAATGGTGTGATGTCAAAATGATATTTTGAACATTATCGGTTTTCTTTGGGGAGTTTACCTATGAAATACCTTGGAGTTCCACTCATAGCTTCAAGACTTTCTCATTGTGATTGCCGCCCGCCCTTGATAAACCTGCTAGCCGTGATCCGTGCGCGCGGACAAGTAGATCATTATCCTTTTTCATGTAGATCGCAAATTGCGTCTTCAAGTACATAACATTCAAATGTACTGCAAGATGTTCATCATTCCAAAGTACACTATTGATAAAATTGAGCAAATTTCACAGCCTTTCCTCGTGGTCCGGTAAAGTGGGAATGCTCACGCAAAGATTGGGGATGGGAATCTCTCATACCTTCCAAATAAGAGGGCGGATTGTCTCAAGCCGAAAGTTAAAGATTCAAATGATGCTAGTGTTACGAAACACATTTGGAATCGCTTTTATAGGAAGCACTCCTTTATGGGTGGCCAAGTTCAAAGGCTTTATCTAAGATAGGGAGTTTGTGGTGTGCAAAGATACCTTCAAATGTTCCCTCGAGTCGGAGGAAAATTCTTCACTGCAGACGTAATCGCACCCTTCATAAGACACAAGGTGTGTAATGCTAGGACTTTCTTATGGCATGATTTCTTCGAACCCGATTGGCCCTCTCCTATCTTGTTATGGAGAACTGGACATTTTATGACCGCTTATTCATAGGAAACGCCCATGCAAACAGAGGTTATTGTTGGTGGTAGGTGGAACTGGCCTATTGCAAATTCAGCTGACCTTATTGCTATCAAGAATAGCTGCAGGGACTATCCTATTGATGATTCTAGAGAGGATATTGTTTCTTGGACACTAGCCCCTCCTGGGGTTTTTACTGTTAGCTCAGCTTGGAACCAGATTAGACCAAGAATGCAGGTAGTAAACTGGCACAATTCGGTGTGGTTCCCCCAAGCTATTAGGAGACATGCTTTTATTGTTTGGTTGGTCATCCATGATAGATTGGATACCCAAGACAAGCTCCTCAAATGGGGCCTTATCAACTCTATGTCATGTATATTCTGGCCAAGTTAATGTTGAAGACAGAACCATTTGTTCTTCTACAATTCACCGTGTAATTGACGAGGATCTTAAGGTCATGGGAACTCTTAGAATGCCGAGGAACTCGGGAGAACGACTCAGGGGTAGTTGGAACCAAGGTAATCACTCATCCTTATTACAAAGAGAGGATTGCGTGGGAGCTACTATATATCACTTATGGAGACAACGCAACGCTGTATCCATGAAAACCCTATGCTTCCTCAAGCAGGCTATTTTTCACATCATATGTAATGAGGTCGACTTAGAGTCTGTGTGGTCATAGAAGGTCAGACGATAACTCGCTAACAGATCTTGGAAGTAGAGATGGTCTTTTCCTCTTTTCTATCCTAAAGCCATTGTGGTCGTCTCTATTGACTTATGACCTTCCCACTTGGGTGGTTATTCTTTTCACCGGTGTGGGCGTGTTCTTGTTCTGTCTCTGTCCCGTGTTATGGTTGCGGTGGTTTGTTTGTCGGGTTGCTTTGGCTCAGCTCTTCGCATGGTTGTTCCTGAAAGTGTGGCCTACATTGAGGATCGGGGTCCCGCTCCCAAGAGGTATTGGGGTGTTTTTGTTTATGAGGCCCGTGCCCGATGTGGGCTTTCGTTATTTGGTGTTCTATTTGGGGTTTCCGCTTGTGTGGCTTCAGGGGTTGTATTGGTTTGGTTTTGCTGCTTATCGTATTTTGTTTCGGTCATAGTTCCTTCCTATGTTTTGGGTGGGAGGTGTCGTCCGCTTTTTCGCTTTTTTTAGTGGCCCGTGGCTTCTTGTATTGTATTGATTGTTGTCAGGGTTTCGCCTTTTTGGAAATAAATTCTTACTTATCCAAAAAAAAAAAAAAAAAAATTCACTACAAGAACAGTACCAATTAAATGAATCCAAAATTATAACCACGTCATTCATTTAAATACTACAAAGATTTGATACCCAAACATCAATCCATTTCTAAAGAGCTTAGTCTTCCATATATGAATCAAAAGTAACAATGACTAGTTGATTAGAAAAATTGATTGAAATTGTAATTAAACCGAATAAGAATGAATCCAAGAAACTTTCCAGATTTCACTCCAGTTCAGACATAAATGAAGCTTGATTTACTATTGTTTTTGCTCTAAATCCCAGCTCAAATCACTATTAGAATCTAAACGAATAAGAAATAAATCAAAGAAAATAAAATAAAATAAAATAAAAATAAAAATATATACAAGGGAGACTTCAGCTCCTCTGAAAAGTTCAAAGTTCTCTAAATGATCAAGCTGAGCTGAAAGCTGCGCATAATACCCTAGGCGCAAATACTTATAGGTTCTGAAATGCTGAGTCAGAATTCTAGGCCGAAATTATGGATTTCAATGTTGGCCCATTTAATGTCTTTGTCATGACAAAGTTGGTTTATGTCGCGACATTGCCGCTTACTTGTGTGTCTTCAGGATTTATCGTGGCCTTGTCGCGACATTGCCTTATCTATGCGGCTTTTAGCTTTTGATGCTTCATTGTCATGAAAAAAATGTGAAATGTCGCGACATTCATGTAGCTTTTATATTTTCCTTCTTTGTTGTAAGTTTGTCGCAACAATACTAACTAGCCTTCTTCTTGAGTGATTGTCGCAACAATGTTTTAGTATATGCCTCAAGTCTCTTCTCTATAATTATCTCGACAATGAAAGGAATATCGCAACAATATTCTTTGCCTTCTCCTCAAATTGTGTCGCGACATTATGTCCTTGCCTTGCACTGTTGATCTCTAGAAGTGTTGTCGCAACAAAGTTTTGAAATGTCATAACATTCCTCATGTCTTGATCTTGTTACTCTCTAAAATGTTTATCGCGACATCAAAAACTTTATCATAAAAAATTTCTCATGACTTTGTATTGAACTCTCGCCAACTTTTTTCACAACTAAATGTATAACTATTTCGACATACTTCTAGTCTTCTGCCTTCTGTTTTATCGCGACAATGATTTTTTTTATGTCGAGACACTCTTTTGATCTTCTGCCTTAACTGGGTCATGAAATAGATTTAGAATGTCATGACAAACCCTCTTTGCCTTCATCACAATTTATGTCGCGACATTTTGCAATTGATCTTTAGGCACCATGCTCTGTTGTGACATAGATTTCATTATTATGACAAAATTTTCTTGGTTGTCATGAACTTTTTTCGCGACATAATTTGGAAATGTCGCAACATTTTGCAGCTCTCTTTCAAGGGCTCTTCTCAACCTGTTGTCGCGACAAAGCTTTGAAATGTTGCAACAAACATTTCTTCACCTTCTGTAGGATTCTTCTCAATATTTGTCGTGATAGAGTTCCTCTTGTTGCGACATTTCTTCTAGTATATGCTCAAGGTTTTGTCGCGATAAAGATGTAACTATCGCAACATTCAACATCTTCCTACCTTAGCCATTTTTGCTCCTTTTCTTGCTGGTTTTTGCTTCTTTTCTTTAATTTTCTACAAAACATAAATTTGGGTGAAGATTCCATAATTTCTCATTAAATTGAACTTTTAAGCCTCAAATATGTATGAAAAATTGTCTTAAAAATAGATGAGTTTTGGACTCATCCCCCCCACCCCCAAACTTAAATTTTTACTTATCCCTAAGCAAAGAGAAGAAATGTTGCTTGTCCTCAAGCAATTCAGCTTTTTAAGGTCATTTTTGTTATGCACCAGACATCTCTTTTCTTTAAATCCAACAAATCAGTTCAAAAACAAGGTAGTTGTAATATTACTTTTGAACAAGTTTTAAATCCAGAAATAGGTTATTCCACACTGAAGCCCTGTGCCAAAATAAAACATCAGTTAAGAATATCAGCAGAATTAATCATATACCTTCTCACCTCGAATTAGTGAGCGGTGATGGTCTTCTCCCCTTATCAATTTGGTAAATTTGTTAATCTTCTGAGATACTAATCAGTTAGCAAACTTCTCTTGATTTTTCTAAGGTCTCATTGGCTTGTTGGTCATATTAATCTCAACTAATATAGGCAGACACAACCTTCAAGATCAAATAGGTCTTTTAGGCTTGTAATATTTGGTTTGGGCATTGGGTAGTTAAATAATCACTTTAAGGTTAAGTTTACCCAAGCAACATGTACATTCTCACACTTTGCCTGATATCAAATTTCTTTTCTCTACTATTATCAACTTTCAAGCACCCCCAAACTTGGTTTAGTGTATAATTTTTCATACTCTCCAGTGTAGTGTTTCTTTTTACCACTGTCAGAATTCAAATATAGTACTTCATACTAGAAGCTTTTTACTTTTCATTTCCTATCATTTTGTTCAAGGTTAGGAATGGTGTAATGTTTTTCCTTCTTAAGCTTTCTACCTCCCCTTAACAAGCTTTGGGTCAGTAGCTCCCATACCAGTTGGCATCGGGGTATATTAGGTGTAGAACACCCCTAAAGACTTAATTGCTCAAGGGAGGAAGGCTACAAGGTGAAACTCACTCCTCCTTGATACTTTTGTTTTTTGGCTTCTCAATCTTCTGTTGTGAGCCTTCTTTAGTACATTTTCACTTAATTGACCCACTTTCACGTCCTTAATTCTCATCTTTCTTTTCTTTCTAAAAGTTACTCCCCCAAACTTATCCTCTTAATCATTTTTACTACACTTATTTTGCAATTTGGGTAAACTCAGGGTTCCTTACTTAAGATTTAGCTTCAGGAAGGATTAAGGTTCTGTTATATGGCTTTGTTGGTGAAATTGGCAATGAGGCTCAAACAAGGTACTAATGTGTATGCATATATGAATATTGAAAGGTAGGTTTTGAAAAGCTCAAACTTTTCAAGGATGTCCTAAATCATTTCCTGTTGGTTGTGTTGTCTAGGATTTCGCCTTGACTAATGATCTAACAAGTTCTAGAACTCTGGGGAGATTAAAACTGTAATAGATCTCCGAATATGTACCTAATCTCAGCACAATTAGTTGCAAAGGTACTTTTGACCATGTGCATGTTTCCAGGGTTCAAAAGAACTAAAATGTTTACAAAACGTAATCATAAGTCTTGTTTTTCCCATCATTTATTTAAATCTTCTCGAGTCTTGAAATTCAACTTATTCATTAATAATATCACAACTTCCAATTTTTAGTTAAGCACATCCAACCCCAATTTTATCTAACCATTTCTTGTTTGGTTTCCAAACATGTTGCTTTGCTATTGTACAACTCAAAAACTCATTTTGATTAAACATTTCATTTCATCAACAATAGCACAAAAAACTCAACACAATCATACCAATTCAACCAAACAAGCAAACTCACAATACTCATTATTCATATTGCAAAAATTTTAACAAAAGATACAATTGCACATATCTGCCAAAAAGACTTGCATTTTTTTTTTTTTGGATAGTAAGAATTTATTTCCAAAAAGGGCAAAGCCCAACATACAACCAATGTGAAACAATAGCCCCAAGGCCCCAACACGGTAACACCGACAGCACCTTCCCTAAATACTAGGAAAGGACAGAACAAGAAGCCAAAGGCCCCCAGACATAACGAAGGACGAACATCACCCCCCTAAAACATAGGAAAGGGGCAACAGCCAGAAAAAAAACCACCATAAACCCCAAGCCAAAGCGTGACATGCCCCACCAGCCAAGGAAACCTGAATGTTAAAGCCTTCCCCCAAAAGGGAGGGGAAGGCAACAACCATTACTAATAAGACCACCAACATCCACCGTGACCACATACGTGGCTAACAGTAAACCAAAGGCAAACCCAAAACACTCCCAAGAAAAAGGGCATCAGCCCTAAACAAACCACCATATAGATGGCAAAAGCCTTACCCCCTCGAAGGAGGAGAAAGCAACAACCAAAACTCAAAGGATCACCAAACATCAAACCATCCCACCAACGTACCAACAAAGTTAATCAAACAAAGAAAACCCAAGCCCACACCCCGGGCAAGGAGAAACAAACCAAAACCCGCATACAAACCGGGCCAAGGCAACCAAGGCAAACAACATAGAACAGCCCACAACCCGGGCACAGGCACCAACCCAACGAAGGGAACATCCTAATGGAACCACCCACCCACTACCCAGGATCAAGCAACCTGAGGAACATGCCTCCACACGCACAGAGAATTGATCGCATGGAACATAGCAACTGTCTGGTTGCCACTTCTGGAGCGAGAACCAAGAACCCGTGAGGAGCTGAAACCTATGGAAACCGCATCGCTTGGACGATATGGGGACCAAAATTCTCCGGAACCAGATTCACCTAAACCGCACGCTGGGTCATCCCCACAGTCCGTATACACTCCCGACAATCCATACATCGCCGCTCGGCCCGAACGCCGGCTCGCCGCCGATGCCTCGACGCCACAGGAACCCACAACCCGGCGGAGTAGTGTCGCCATTGAACGATCCGATGACCGCGAGTTCTTGCATAGTCTTGAGTAATCCCAAAGTCCAGCCGCCATTGTCACCAACGACTTCGAGGCAGCCCAACATCCGGCCGCCATTGTCCTCGTCGACTGGAGGCCTAGCTTCAGGTCCTGGATTGAGTATTTCGGAGATCCGGCTACCACTTTTACCTCGATCAGATCTAAAGACCTAGATTCAAGTCTAGTCGCGAATATCCGCAGACCTGCATCAAGTCGTCTGCATCGAGATCGCCGATCGTCTCGCCGCCTTACCCCTTTGTGTGTGACTCCATGGGCTCGATAAACAAGATCACTCGACCCAAGATTGGGCCTTTCATCCTGACGACCGAGCATGACTTATCGCTCCGGGTGGAACCCCGGATCCACCAATATTAACCACCTGGATCTATTGGTTTTCCGATTGCAGTGCTGAGGACTGATCCATTGACGCCTTCCAATGACCGACCGGCCTCGGGGGCACGAGCAACTCCATAAGACCGATTTCCCAGATCTCGGCCCAGAGCTGGGTTTTGCACCACACAGCCTCCGACGGCACCTCCCGCCTCCGACCCAGCCCTGATCCCCGTCGGTTCGGGAGATAGCGGGCCAGCGCAAGGGCTGATTTCCCAACAAAGACGCGACTCGGGCCGCAACCGGACTTCGCGACTCCTCGCTTCCCGATGAGCCAACGCCGTTAGCACCTTTGGGAGATCTCTTTCCCGGCAAGCCGATCTCACCACAAAATATGCTCCTTGAATAGGGAGTGGAACCTTACAAAGAAACATGTAAATGAAACCGAAAAACACAAAGGTCGCTCACCTGCTGAAAATCCGGCAAGATGCTCTTACCATAATAAACTTGCTCCCTTGAAAAGGGAACGGAACCCACATAAAAACCATGTTCCCTTTGATGCAGGAGCTTCTATAAACACACCAAACATTGGGAATTCAGCCATAATTATTGAAGAATTGGACTGGGGAGGTCAAGACGAACTGAATACATGTGAAAACTCCTTTTGACCTCATTTGGGCCTTGGAAGGTAAAAACGTGGTCAAACTTGACAAACCCCGATGTGGAGCTCCATATTGATTTTAGAAAGATTTATATGAGATTTTTGCTCCAAGATTTTGTTTTTATCCCTTTAGAGCTTGTTTTATTTATTTGTAGTTTGCTTTATTTATTTTATAGAAAAGTTTGCTTTATTTATTTTAGAAAGTTTGCTTTATTTATTTTAGAAAGTTTGCTTTTTTAAGAGTTGCTTTATGTAATTTAGAAAGTTTCTTTCCTAGTTAAAGTAGAAGGATTTATTTGGATTTAGAAAGTATGAGACCATATACACCTCATACTGTGGCAAGGCCTTTTAAAAATCAGCTCAAGTTTAATAATATTTTCGTATTTCTCTTTAAGAGTTCTCTCTTGTTCTTTTATCTCTTGGGTGGATTCCCTTGGGGACTAGTTCGTGGCTTCATACCTGTGTGGATTCGGGTGGCGAGCCTGTCCGCTTATCAATCAACCCATCCATAGTTGATTGTGGCGCCTTCACTCCATCATCTATCTTGTGTGGATCGTTTCATTAACCCGGTATGTAACCACTCTTATGCAAACTCTACTTTCCCTCACCATCTCATCTTTTCTCTAAACTTTCCATATCCAAATTTTCAACCTCAACCCAAAACTTTCCAAATCTTGTTCCATACTACTAAAACCTTCCTAAAATACCCCTTTTCCCTTATATGCCATAAATTTACCTTTCTTAACTTAGAAAATCTCCAAAATTCGTCCATAACCTATTTGACCCAAGAACCACTCCCAAAACCCATATTTTGACTTACCTAAACTTCTGGATCATCCATCACGGTCCCAACCTTGCATCACCCTTGGAAAGGGAACGGAAACCCGAGGAGGTGATCGACGAGAAACCCATTGCGGGGGAGAGAGAGGGAAACCCCTTCCCCCATTTTGTTCCAAAAAGACTTGCATTTTATTCATGAGACAATTACAAGAGGTATTCAGGTAAAAAAATCATACACAAGAAAGACTCATTTTTTCTTTGTTTCTTTTAAGGATTTTACTAGAGACTTTGCCTTTTGTTCTTATTCCCTTTTATATTTTTCAATTTCCTTAGGGGTTCTTCTTGACATTCTGATTGTACCATAAGTTTCATCTTGAGGTGATTCTTTTATAGGGCAAAAAGGTATCTCTCTAGGTTCCTCAAGGTTGGTGAAAGGTATGGAAGGGTTTGTTACACCTTTAGGCACTATGGAATAGGGAAAATAATCATAAATTTGGATGTTTGGTAGTGTCACTTTCTTCTTGCTTGACACTGTTTTCAGGGCACAATCTAAGATTTCTACATTACCCTTTACTAGCTCACGCTGCTCTCTTCCTGGTCGATTCCAAGGTTACCCTATCATATCACTTTAGTCATGAGCCTCAAGCTATCCTTGCAGTGCTACAAACTGTTTGACCAATCTATATCTCTTGACTCTAGAGCTACTTATATGCTATTGTCTCTAGCTTCCAGTATTTTGCACAAATTGAATTCTTGCTTCCCTGACTCTTCCCAGAATGCTAAATCTCTAACTCTTAGCTCTTCTCTCCATATTGCATCCCTATCTTCTATCTCCTCTTTCCATTCCAAGTCTCTCTATCTGATTACCTCTTCAAGGTACTCGTCTCTCTTTCTTAATTCTGCATCCATAAATTCATCTCTGAGCTAAAGATGAGCTTTTAGCTGATCATCTCTTTCTTTCATCCTTTGCTTCATTCTAATCAACATGTCCATGATATACGCATTGTTACTTTGCTTGCCTAGAGCTTCCAACTAGCTCTTAGTGATATTCCCTAACATCTAGAGATAGGTTCCTGATGGAAGCAAGGCTAAGGAAGGGAGTGTGGACCCACTTGAAGTCCCACTGGGCCCTATGACACGAGCCAGGGCTAAGAGATTCAAAGAAGCCCTTCATGTTTTAATCCGAGATGCCCACGTGGAAGAAGCTCGCTTGTTCAACTCCAAAAAGGAAACAAAGATGGTCCACATCATCAAATTAAATCCGGATTTGGACCAAGAGCCAAGGAGCTTTTTTTGACTTGTTACTTGTTGCTATTTTGGAGCTGATTTGTCTCTAATTTCATCCCGATTTGCCGCTATTTTGGGAGCTTATTCGTGCTGATTTGTTCCTCGATTTGGCCATGATTTGTGTCGATTTGAAAGGTTGGTTTATTCTAGATTGCGGCTGATTTGATTCCTTATCCTAGAATTATCTAGTTTCCTTTTTTTTAGAGTGTTACTTTAGGAAAAAGTATATTAGTTTCCTTTCTTGTTTTTGGCCAAATATTTACTTTCCTTGTGGCCGAATATTTAGTTTCTATTCTTCATATTTTTTTAGCCTATTTAAAGGCTTGTTATCCCTACTCTTCAAAGCTTAAGCATTAATAAAATTGAGAGTTTAAATTTCTCTTTGGTTCTTTAAAGAACTCCTTGAACTTATCGGTTATTCCGTGGCATTCATCAAGACTTATCAATTGGATCCCCATCACCAATTGTGGCGTCCTCACATATACCAAGGTTCTTGCTTCCATATAAGCAACAGGTCAAGGTCATCCATCCAAGCCGATGCTAGAGCGGTTCTTTCGAGCTAATTCAATCACGCGTCTTTTCACAAGTTGACGTGGCTCAGATTACGGTATCGCAGCAACAGGTTCTATTTTCTGGTTTGCCTATCTTTTATTATTATTATTATTATTATTTTCTTTATCCGAACCATCTTAGTCACCACTTTCCTCCATTCCTTCTAAATTCCGTTCAATCCCCAATTTTAGTCACAACCTAATATCTACTCCATCCCAAGTCCGATTTTCATTCTGATTAGATATAACTTTGTTAGTTTCCTTTTCTAAACAAATTCATTCAAGGTTAACAAAAAAAAAAAGGAAAAAAAAGGAAAAAAAAGAAGGGGAAAGTAAAGGAAAAGGATCCGGTAAAAAAAAAAAAAAATCCTATAAGTTTATCATCATTCTAGTTTCTAGCAATCCAATCCCTAAAATAGTTTATCTTGGGTTGTTTCTTTTTTGCCCGGGTTGTGGGCTTGTTTTTTTGGTGGTTTGGTGTTGTTCGGGCTGTTGCCTTTTCCTATATTATAGGGGAGGTGCTGTCCGTTTTTCCTTTGCCTAGTGTGCCTTGTTTGCGGGCTTTCGCCTTGGTTTTTTGTATTCTTTGGTTGGGCCTCGCCCTTTTGGTAATAAATTCTTAATTATCCAAAAAAAAAAATCCCCAAGATAGTATAAAAAAATAAAAAAATAAAGCATGAATATTGGTTAACGCCACCAACCTGTCCTTTTCTTCTTTGATATGTTTTTGGTTGAATTTTGTCGAAAAATCTGATTTGTTTGATTAGTTCCAAAAGAACTAGAAGAGAAATTCTGAGTGGATTAAGGCAAGAGTGGTCAGATTATTAGAGTGAGAAAAAGCCAAATATATTGTGTGAAAACACGAGCGAACTAAGTGAATCATTCTTCGAGTGAAAACCCGTGAGCGAGTGATTTGTGAGGTCCTACTTTTTTTTCTCTAACCTTGTTTTTGCAACACTATGTCAAACAACAACGCATCTGAAGGTGTGGCAGGAGGCGTTGACATGAAGTTCATTATGCAAGCCTTAACTAGCGAATTACAGAGAATGTTTAGGGCTGAATTGGAAAAATTCCATGAGAGGGTGGAGCAAAGCTTCGAAAGCACCTACCTAAACCTCCTACGTCGCGTAGAAGGACAAGGCGTAAGAAGAGGCACGGGTAGACGAAGAAGAGTATGACGGAGGAGACTTTGAAGATGAGAATTGTTATGATTCGGGTGTTAGTAACATGAGGTATGGGGGGAGACAGAGAAGATAGGAATCAGGAAGATAATAATTTGGGAAGCATTAAGATGAAGATTCCATCTTTCCAAGGAAATAATGACCCCGAGGCATATCTTGAGTGGGAGAGGAAGGTAGAGTTGGTTTTTGATAGTCACCATTATTCTTAAAATAAGAAGGTGAAGCAAGTTATAGAGTTCTTAGATTATGCCATAGTGTGGTGGGACCAACTAGTGTTGAATAAGAGACTTTAATAGTGGGAGCCATCAAATAGAAAGCCATAAAGAGATGAAGTTAGGTGATGCGGAAGAGATTTGTCCCGACTAACTACTACCAAGAATTGTACAACAAGTTGCAAAACTTGAGGCAAGGTAATCGAGGTGTGGAGGAGTATTATAAGGAGATGGAGGTTTTTTTTTTTTGAGATAAGTAAGAATTTATTCCAAAAGGGCAAAGCCCAAACAAACAACCAAGAACAATACAAGAAGCCAAAGGCCACCAGAGAAAACGAAAATCGGACAGAACCTCCCCTAAAAACATAGGAAAGGGGCACCAGCCCAAAACAAACAACCACCTGATAACACAGGACACATTAGAAACAACAGCCCACATCCCGGGCACAAGCCACACAACAATCAAAGAAACAACAACATAACAAAGAAGCTCTTCCCACAATCTGGGAGCAAGACAACAAACCAAGCACCCCAAGCCAGCAGGACATGCCCCACCAGAGCCAGGGAAAAAACCGGAGATAAGGCGAAAGGCTTCCCCCCTAGGAGGAGGAGAAGGCAACAACCACTACACAAAAGGCAACCAACATCAAATCCGACCCCACTTACAGGCCACCATGAAACCCACCACAGAAACCCAAGCCCTCATCCCGGCCAAAGGAGAGAAAAATCAAATCCCGAACTCAACCCGAGCAAAGGCAACCAAGGAACAGCCCACAACCATGTCACAAACAACTAATCCCTCACAGGGAGCTCGGTCGGGCTCAGGGCCCGTCACAAAAGGCGGAACGTGTCTCGAGCCTCCTCGGACACATCAAATTCCCAAGAATGGGGAGGCTTACCCGGTCGGTTCTCCGGGGCCCCAAGGGGATTATAGGGATGTGTAAGTGGACCGATCACCCCTTGGTTATCAAAAAAAAAAAAAAAAAAAAACAACTAAGCCCACCAAGGGAGAAACCCAAGGACACCACAAACCAGCAGCCCCCACCGCAATTCACCACATCGCCGACATAACACCTTTCCGACCATAGCGGACAATGGCAGTGATACCCAAACAGAGCAATCTTTCCCAAGATCATACCATCCTTTTCGGCAGGAGGTCCAAAACAGCCCTCGGAACCTCCCTCTTCAGAGAACATTTAATACTAACCAACTTGACACTTCTTTGCCTAGTTCTATTGTCTCACTTTTGCAGGAATTTGAAGATGTCTTTCCCGAGGAAATTCCGAATGGGTTACCTCTTATCCGAGGGATCGAACATCAAATTGATTTAGTCCCTGGTGCTACCATTCCGAACCGACCCGCTTATAGAAGTAATCCCGAGGAGACAAAGGAACTCCAAAAGCAAGTATACTATATCTAAGATTGAGCAACTTCAGCGCTTTTTATGGTCCGAAATTCGAGCGCCGTCGTGTTAAGATCAATAACCGTTGTTTCTTCCAAAGGAGGAGGATGGATTGGGTCTCAGGCGTGTTAAAGACCTAAATGATTCTAATGTTATGAAGCATATCTGGAATCGCTTATAGAAGGACTCTTTGTAAGGGCTCGTGGGAGTGTCAGATTACAAGCAAGGGAGCCTCTGGAATGCAAAGGTCCCTACGAATTGTTGTTGGAGTTGGCGGAAAATCCATCAGCTGAGAGAGAGGATCAGACCCCTCATAAAGCACAAGGTGGGTAACGGTGCGGAACTTTATGGCATGATTCTCGAACCCATGGTCCTCTCCTTCTTACTATGGTGAGCGGATATCGTATGATTCGCAATTCATCAGAACGCCGAGTAGCCGGGTTATTGCTGGCGGGGGTGGAATTGGCCCATCGCTAATTCAGGTGACCTTATTGCTATCAAGAATAGTTGTTCCAATTATCATATTGACGTTTCTAGAGAGGATGTTATCTCTTGGACTCCAGCTCCTTCTGGGGAATTCATCATACTCTGCTCCTAACCTCTTGTAATCGAAGACGCTTCAAGTTAATCGACACTATTCTGATTTGGTTTCCAAGCCATCGAGACATGCTTATTGTTTGGTCAGTCAGCATGCACGTATTGGTTACCTAAGATAAGCTTCTCGCGGGGGTCTTTACCAACTCTATGTCTTGTGTTTTTCGTCGAGCTAGTGTCAGCATTTGTGAACCACTTATTCTTCGGTTGCCAATTCACAGCTGGTATTTGGATGAGGATTTTAAAGTTGTGTGGGTACTCTAGAATGCCGAGAAATTGGGAGAACGAATTCTTATGGGTAATTGCCGCCAAGGGAAAGTCCTTCTGCTCTATTACTAGGAAGATTGCGTGGGGTGCTACTATTTACCACCGTGGGGTCATCAAAATAGTAGAACTCAAGAGAACAACTATGCTCCAGCTGATACTATTTCACCTCATATGTAATGATGTTAGACTTGCCAATATATGAAGTCTTCGTAGGTCATCGATAGTCCTGCAAACAGATCAATGTGTGAGAGATGGTGTTTCCCTCTTAATATTTTATCTCCTGGTGGTTTGGCTACCTGACTTGTGTTTGTTGAGCCCTTAGTTACCTTTGCCCGGGCTGTGGGCGGTATCTAGTGTTGTTTCTATTTTGCCCGGGTTGTGGGCTTGTGTTTTTGTTGGTTTTGAGTTGTTCTGGCCAAGGTCTGCTCCTATATTTATGTGGAGGTGCCGTCCGCTTTTCTTTGCCTTGTCGGGCTACGTCTTGGTTTTGTATTTCCTTTGGTTTCGCGTTGCCCTTTGGTAATAAATCTAATTATCCAAAAAAAAAGTTGGTGAATTGATGGAAAAGGGATATGTGAGGGACAACTTGAGTCCATGTGCCGTTCCGGTTATTTTAGTTCCTAAGAAGGATGGGACATGGAGGATGTGTGTTGATTGCCGAGCCATCAATAACCTAATAGTAAAGTATCCTCATCCCATTCCTCGGTTAGATGATATGTTTGATGAGTTGCATGGTTCTTGTATCTTTTCCAAAATTGATTTGAAAAGTGGAAACCATCAAATTAGAATGAAAGAAGGTGATGAATGGAAAACTGCTTTCAAACAAATACGGGTTATGGCGAGTGGTTAGTTATGCCTTTCTGACAATCCACGCACCTAGCACTTTCATGAGACTAATGAACCATTTTTTGCGTGCTTTCATTGGAAAATTTGTGGTTGTCTATTTTGACAATATCCTCATTTATAGCAAGAACTTAGATGATCACTTTATTCATTTAAAATATGTTTTGGATGTGCTTCGAAAAGAAAGATTGTTTGCTAACTTTAAGAAGTGCACATTTTTCACGGATAAGCTTGTGTTTCTTGGTTTTGTTGTTAGTGCATGAGGGATACAGGTTGATGAAGAGAAGGTTCGAGCGATTCAAGACTGGCCAAGTCCAACAAGTGTGAGTAAAGTTCGAAGTTTTCATGGACTTGCTAGTTTTACCGGGCGGCTTCAGGAAAGACTTGCAGCATAGCCTCACCGATAACCAAGTCATCAAGAAGGATGTTGGGTTTAAGTGGGGTGAAGAGCAAAGAGCAAATTATGAGGTAGATTCGCCCGACTCCCGGGGATACCGGGAGAGCTCTACCCGGCCTGCTTCCTGGGCCCCAAGGATTATACGCGTAAATGACCGATCACCCCCTTGGTTATCAAAAAAAAAAAAAGAGCAAGAAAAAGCATTCCAAGTTATCAAAGAAAAACTAACTCATGCTCCTTTACTTGCTTTACCTAATTTGCAAAAACTTTCGAGGTGGAACGGATGCTCGTGTCTAGGTATTGACTCAGCTCTATGCAAGAAGGATGACCCATTGCATATTTTAATGAAAAGCTAAATGGGGCAGCCCTGAAATACCCTACTTATGACAAAGAGTTGTATGCGTTGGTTCGGGCCTTGGAAACTTGGCAACATTATCTTTGGCCTAAGGAATTTGTGATTCACACCGACCACGAGTCATTGAAGCATCTGAAGGACCAACATAAGTTGAATAAGAGACATGCCCGATGGATGGAGTTTGTGGAAACTTTTCCATATGTCATCCGCTACAAACAAGGTAAGGAAAACATTGTTGCCGATGCACTTTCATAGAGGTATGTCCTAATCTCTACTCTGGATGCTAAATTGCTTGGTTTTGAACACATTAAAGAATTGTATCCTTTGGACCAAGATTTAGTAACGAATATGTTTGTTAGAAATAGGAGCCCATGACAAGTTCTTTAGACATGAGGGGTTCTTGTTTCGGGAAAATAGGTTGTGCATTCCTAATTGTTCCATTCGGGATTTATTAGTGAGGGAGTCTCATAGGGAGGATTGATGGGACATTTTGGGGTAGCCAATACTTTAGGGGTTTTGCAAGAACACTTTTATTGGCCGCACATGAAGCGAGATGTTGAGAGGATTTGTGGGAGGTGTATCACATGTAGGCAAGCTAAATCTCGAGTGCAACCCCATGGCTTGTACACACCACTTCCTATTCCCGGTGAACCTTGGGTTGACCTTTCAATGGACTTTCTGTTAGGTTTACCTAGGATTAGACATGGTAGGGATTCTATTTTTGTGGTTGTGGATAGGTTTTCAAAGATGACACATTTTATCCCATGTCATAAAACGGATGATGCGTCTCATGTCGCCAATATGTTCTTTAGGGAGGTTGTGAGATTGTATGGTATGCCTCAGACAATTGTTTCGGATAGAGATGCAAAATTCTTGAGTTACTTTTGGAAGACCTTGTGGTGTAAGTTAGGAACCAGGTTATTGTTTTCTACTACTTCTCATCCACAAACCGATGGTCAGACCGAGGTAGTGAACAAAAGCCTTGTCTACTTTGTTAAGGGCTATCATTAAAAGAATATTAAACCCTGAAGACTGCTTGCCACATGTTGAGCTTGCTTATAATCGTACCATACATTCTCGCTACTACCGCCTTATGAGATAGTATATGGTTTTAATCCATTAACCCTTAGATTTATCTCCTTTACCTACGCTCCGAAGAGTTAATCTAGATGCCAAAAGAAAGCATACAATTTGTTGGGCGTATCCATGAGAAGGCAAGACTCAACATTGAGCGAAGGACTAAACAATATGCTAAACAAGCCAACAAAGGGCACCGCCACGTAGTCTCAAAACCCTGAGATCAAGCCTGGGGTGCACATGCTAGAAGGAAAGATTTCCCGCACAAAGGTGATCCAAGTTGCTCCATTGTACATGGTCCTTTTCAAGTCCTCGAGTGCATAAATAACAATGCATACAAGCTAGATTTGCCCGGTGAATATACTGTAAGTGCTACTTTTAACGTCACTGACTTGAGTCCTTTTGATGCAGGTGACGATTTGAGGACAAATCCTTTCCAAGAGGAGGGGAATGATGGAAGCAAGGCTAAGGAAGGGAGTGTGGACCCGCTTGAAGTCCCACTGGGCCCTATTACACGAGCTAGGGCTAAGTGATTCAAAGAAGCCCTTCATGTTTTAATCCGAGATGCCCACGTGGAAGAAGCTCGTCTGTTCAACTCCAAAAAGGAAACAAAGATGATCCACATCATCAAATTAAATCCGGACTTTGACTAAGAGCTAAGGAATTTTTGACTTGTTGATTTGCTGCTATTTTGGAGTTGATTTGCTGCAGATTTGGTGTTGATTTGCTGCTATTTTGGAGCTGATTTGGTTATGATTTGTTCCTGATTTGCTGCTATTTTGGGAGCTTATTTGGTGCTGATTTGTTCCTGATTTGTTGTTGACTTGGTGCTGATTTGTTCCTGATTTGCTGTTGATTTGGTGCTTATATTTGCTGTTAATTTATTCAGATTGCATAATTTGATTCCCCAGCCTTATCCTAGAATTATCTAGTTTCCTTTTTCTAGTGTGTGTTACTTTGTGCTATAGTCAAGTCCCTTTCCAAACTTGCCACAAATATTTACTTCTTCCTTGTGGCCGAATATTTAGTTTCTATTCTTCATAAGCTTTTTCGCCTATTTAAAGGCTTGTTATCCCTATATTTTTCAAAGTTTTAAGCATTAATAAAATTGAGAGTTTAAATTTCTTGATTCTTAAAGAACCTTGAACTTATCGGTTATTCCGTGGCGTTCATCAAGACTTTTATCAATCTGATCCCCATCACCGACAGGGCGTCCTCACATATACTGTTCTGCCTATAAGCAACGGGTCAAGGTCATCCATCCAAGCCGACGCTAGAGCCAGTTTCTTCGAGATAATTCGATCACAGTCTCTTCACAAGTTGACGGGTTCGATCGCCTAGGTTGGGCTCATGCTCCTCTGTCTCTCTTCTCTTTCTTTTACTAAGCCCACAATGGCTTCCTCATTCTCCCTTCGATCTCTATCTTCAGTAGTAAGTGTCAGAGGAGAAGTCCTGGGGCACCTTTCTTCTTCTTCCCAAGTTCCTTCTACCCCTCCTAGTATGCACCGTCTAGTGATGGTTGCTGGGCGTGGAATCAGGCCTCTGTACTTGCTACTGTAGTAGTTCAGAATCGACTTCTCGATGATCTTTCCCACATTCAGTTTATATCCCTTTAGAATGGCATACAGGTAGGAGGACTGAAGTGAGGAAGTTAAACCATAATTTTGCTTCCTCAGTCAATGATCCTCTTGCAATGGATTCCCATGGATTATTCTTTGTTGAATGCCACTCACCTTTCCCATCCATCAACAACTCTCCTATTTTCTGGTGGTCTGGATCCTTTAGCAATTTTTTAAACTTGGATCCATCCTTTTGATCCTTCAGATTGTATGTCTTGTTGATATCCTCCTTGTCAAAGGAGATCCATTTTCCTCTGACGTAGCACATTCTCTCTTTCTTCTCAACCACATTCTCTCCGGGGCCCCAAGGGGATTAAGGATGCGTAGTTTTAATCGGACACCCCTCGTTATCAAAAAAACCCGATTAGTAAAGCCCAAAAAAACCAACCAAGAACAATACACGAATCCAAAGGCCACCAGAAAAACCGAAAAATTGGACAGTACCTCCCCTAAAAACATAGGAATGGGGGCAACGCCCGAAACAAACCACCTGATAAAACAGAACAAACAAGAAGCACTAGCCCACATCCTGGGCACAGGCCACACATAAACCAAAGAAACATCAGCATAGAACGGAAGAACATCCCACAACCCGGGAGCAGACCGGGAGATAAACTCTAACCTCTCTTCACAATCACCTCTCTAAATGGTGATATGAGCTTGTTAAAACCTCTTTCTCCTCAAGGACTTCGCTCCTCTACTTTTTCTTCTTCTTTCGCTTCTTGTGCGTGCTCGTTGCTCTTTTCTTCTCAGCTCTTCCTCTTGAATAGCTCAGGAGTTGCTTCTTCCCCGCTGGCTCCAATGTACTCTTCCATTATTTCATTAAAATTCGGGATCAAAATTTGTTACTCAAACATGGTAACTAGCTAGTTTGGATCTAGGGTTTAAGAAAAATAGAAGATAACTCTAGGTTTTGAGAGAAGATGGGCTTTTCAAAATTTTGAATTCTTAACGTTATAGATTCTCTTTTTATAGGCCCAAGTATCAACAACCTTCTGAAGACCAGATATACATAGTCTAACATCATTACATATAAGGTGAAAAATAGTATCAGCTGGAGCATAGTTGTTCTCTTGAATTCTACTATTCCGATGACCCCACAAGTGGTAAATAGTAGCACCCCACGCAATCTTCCTAGTAATAGAGCAGAAGGACTTTCCTTGGCGGTACTACCCATAAGATTCGTTTCTCCCATTCCTCTATTCTAGAGTACCCACACAACCTTAAAATCTTCAACCAAATACCACCGTGAATTGACAATCGAAGAATATCAAGTGGCTCCTCGTCTTCAACACTAGGCTCGACGGTAATACACAAAGACATGAGTTGTAACGCCGTCCCAAACTCAGAGCTCCGACGTATCAAGTGTTGCAACAAATATTTCTATGTCGTGACACAAAATTAACTATTGGAGCTAGAATAATGTCGTGACAAAGATCTTTTCAGGCAAACTTGTAACGTCCCAAAAATAGCCTTTTCATTTTATTATTTTACTTTATAACATTTTCTACTATTTTAAATTTTTATTTTATTGGTTTTAAGTGATAAAAATAGAGGTTTTAAAGTGAGAATTCAGTGATAGTGATTAGTGCACCCCAAATTAAGCCCTAGTAGTTTAATGATATGTTTAGGGTATAACACAAGTTAAATTTGAATTTTTTGGAATTTAAATGCTAAGTGAAAAAATAAATAAATAAAACCGGAATTAATACAAGAGTCAAGGTCAAAATAGTAATTGTCAAATGAGAACTCAAAGGTCATAAATAAAGAAGAGCATATGCCAAAGTAGGAATGTGATAAGTTATTGTGCAAATGAAATAGAATTTTTTTTGGATAAGAAAATGAAATAGAAATGAAAGGCTTTAATGTAAAAATGGGAAATTAAGTCAAAAATGCCTTTACCCAAACATGGCCTTGTACATGAAAAGGAAATAAGACCAAATCTTGTCTTGTAAAGGGGGAAGAACATGTTTTGGTTTTAGGAGAGCTTAGGGCCGCAAAGGGTTTGTGGCGATGAAGCCAAATTTGATTTTCATTTACTCCGAGCATTTTGTCTGGTTCTATGTGTGATCATGAAATGAAAGAAGGAAGCAGCAGGCGCTAGTGAAGATCAAGAAGATCAAGGTTAGGAACCCTCCAAACTCCATCTTTGATTGTGTTTGGGTTTGGTAAAACCCTACTTTTGTATATATATATATATATGTTTGAGTTAGATTACAGTCTTTTTTGTTTCATTAGACTTGGTTTGAGGAATTTTTGTATAAAGGAAATATTGGGGTTTTAGGGGAGATGTTGTCAAAAAAAATTTTTTTGGATAATTAAGAATTTATTACCAAAAGGGCAAAACCCCACAAACAACCAAGAGGAATACAATAAGCCAAGGCCCCAAAGAAAGAAACTGACAAGACCTCCCTATAACATAGGAAAAGGGGCATCAGCCCGAAACAAAAACCAACAAAAGCCAATAAGCAAACCAACCAAATAGAACTATGCCCACAACCCGGGCCAAGGAACGACAAACCATAAATCCCGCCCACAGCCCGGGCAAAGGCAACCAAGGAATACAGAGATACAAGCCCACAACCCTGGCGCAAGTAACAAACCAACCAAGGGACCACCAAAAGGCAACAAGTCAGGAAGACGATCCACAAGTGCCTAGGATAGTAAGAGGGAAGGACCATCTCTCACACATTGTTCTGTTTGCAGGATTATCATCAACCTTCAGAAAACCAGAAACTCTTAGTCTAACATCATTACATATGAGGTGAAAAATAGCATCTGCGGGAGAATAGATGTTTTCATGGATTCTGCTATTCCGTTGTCTCCATAAGTGATATATAGTAGCACCCCACGCAATCCTTTTAATAATAGAGCAGAAAATTTGCCCTTAGTCCCCATACCTTGGCATTCTAGAATTCCCACACAACCTTAAGATCCTCAACCAAATACTAGCAGTGACTTGGCACCCGAAGAGTAAGTGGTTCCTATCTTTTTTTTTTTTTTTTGGATAGTTAAGAATTTATTACCAAAAAGGGCAATGCCCAAACAAACAATAGCAGTACATGATGCAAACGGCCACAAGAGTTAAACGAATCTGACAAGACTCTCCCCTATACACATAGGAAAGGTATCAAATTACACAAACCACCATACGTAAACCGGCAGACTAGAAATCAATGTACTCCCACAACAAACAAACCCCACAAACAAAAGGCAACCAGTTACCGAAAGAGATAACAGAAGCCCACATCCCGGGCTCAAGAACAAAACAAAATCCTGCCCACAACCGGGCACAAGAAGCCAAGAAACCAAAAAGAGCCAACCAGCGGCCCCAACAGCATATACCACCACCGTTAGCAAACCATCTTGACGGAGCTCAAACCTGACCTCTACTTGGAGACAACAACCGACCTGTGCTGTCAATCAACCTGCACGTCCATATCCCGAAAATATATCTGGGATAACATAGATCAACTGAAATTGACGAACCAATGGCAGAAACCATCGCATGTTCATTCCTAAAACGGACAGTCGCTCCGAGATACCCGAACTACGCAAAATTGCCCCACCCACAACAGAGCAATCCACCCCTTAATCACAGCATCCTTCCTGTTGGAAGGCCCAAAAAAGCCCCCGGAATCTCCCCCTTCAAAGGAAACTTTGACCCAAATAGGTCCCCTTTACGACCAAAGTAGACACCGGGAGCAGAGCATAGGATGCTCGCACACCTCGTCCACGGCCATGACCAGGCTTACCAGCCGGTTGACAATAATCCAAACAGTAATCCGTTCCCTCAACCCCCGAAGAGTCCACACAAAATTCAATCGCTTCCGCACACACTAATAGCAAATGGGATCCGCAAGATCGAAGGGTAGAATTATATTCCCGGATGTACATTCCCACGTAAGACATCAACGTGAGCTATATGAGCTAGCGCGTAACACCCGACCCACCGGAAAGCTCCATCGACGTGGACCGAACCTTACGGACGTAAATCACTTCTCTTCGGGAAGGGCTTGACCGCCAACCTCAGATCTAGCATGGATCGCGCAAATGTAAACCCCTAGAACCGTGAGGACAAGGCGCTGCAAGGTTGAACGGCGACTCAGACCGGTTCAACGCCGTCCCTTCCAGTGCTCGCCGCGACGCACATATCGAATTGATCGGAAAGAACAGATGCGGGCCCCACCGTGAACTTACCCTCAAGAACATGTCATCGGGCGTTTGATTTTGCTGCTGGGCGCCTTACATTGCCGCCGAAGAGTCCGATCCACACCTCGCCGGAACCGGTGGGCACCAAACATTCCGGCGCCGGCCATTGAAAAACTTGTTGACAGCCTCGAAGACCAGCCGGAGAGCCCCTTCCTAGCGGCTGACCACGCTGCTCTCGACATCCGAAGACGGTGACCCTCGGGACCTGGGCGGTACGTGACCGGCCCCGGGCTATCTACGATATCAGCTGATGGAATTTGAGGGTATACGTGATCTAACCCGTATCGTTCCAAGTAGAGATCCGATTCGGCGATATCGGGGGATGCCTAAACTCCGGCACGGTGATCAAGGAACGCCCTTTAGGAGGTCCAGACTCCAAGCAATGGCCACCCCAAGAGACCTAGAGGGGAGGAAACACCCAACATCAGCCTTCCCTTTTTGGGGAGAAGGGGAAACCCATTTCTGGTTTAGGCGACCCCAAAGTAAATCCATGTCACGGACCCAAGAGATGGCATCATCGAGCGTGCTCGGGCCGAGCATGTACCGCCGGCAATTCTGATTCCAGCCTGGGCCGACCTGTGACGCAACAAAGAAAGGCCGAGTCCCTAAGTGACCGCATGCCTCCCGATACCCAAGATCCACCCCTGCTAGGTGGAGAAAGAGATTGTGGAAGAACAAAAGAAACCCATTTCCGCACATCCAACCAAGGAGATCCGCGCCATGGACGAGCCTAGCAACAGTTTCCGGGCCTGGCCGAACCCAAGTCGTCCCATCAGAGTAACCATGTTCCCTTGTTAAGGGAACGGAAACCACTGACAAACGGATGTCATCCCCGGGAAGCCCTTTCCGGGGTGGAGAGAGAGAGACCCCTGCCCCCATAGTGGTTCCTATCTTCAACACTAGCCCGGCAGAATACACAAGACAAAGAGTTGATAAGGCCCCACTTGAGAAGCTTGTCTTGGGTAACCAATCTGTCATGGATGGCCAACCAAACAATTAATGCGTGTCTTCTAATAGCTTGTGGGAACCATAATGTATAGTGCTAGTTTACAACCGGCACTTTCAGTATAATATGGTTCTAGGCTGAGCTAACAGAAAATAACCCGGAAGGAGCAAGTGTCCATGCTGTCAAATTTTTCCAAAACATGTTTTTGTTTTGGCCACTACTCATCCAAATTGAGTGATTCAAATTTCTAGGAAAACTAAACTACTTGGAGAACAAATTTCATTGAAATAAGTGTATTCAAATTTGGACCCCATTGTACCTAAAAATTCATCAATGTGAAGCTCTGTTTTCAAGCAAATTCTGGTTCTAGTTTGGTACTGTTTTGGTGTTTTGGGACTGTTTTGGTATTTAGGTCATAAGTTGAGTTTCACTCATCCAAATTAGGTGATTCAAATCTCTGGGTAAACTATACTTTTAGGAGAACAAATTTCCTTGAAATAAGTATATTTAAATTTGGATCCTATTATACCCAGTAATTCGTCTAAGAGGAGCTCTGTTTATAGGAAAATTTTGGTTATGTTTTGAAAATAGAGTAGTCCCGGTTGTTTAGAACATATCTTGTGTTTTGGTGCTCCAAATTGGATGATTCCAATTTCTGAATAAAATAGATTTATAGAGGAACAATGGACTTTAAGGAAGTTGGGTAAAATATGGATCATTTGCTCCAGAAAATTTTGGCAAGCGAAGGTGTATCGGCAGAAATTAACCCTAACCCAAAACATCACGCCAGTATGCACAAATTCAATATTTTCTCTGCTTGTGATGGACTAGGGTTGGTGACGGAAACCCGAGAAAGATCGGGATTCCAAGGATAGGGAGTCAAGGAGCACAACCTTTTGGTTTGTTCTTCTAATTTCTTCTTATTGTAGCTTTGTATTGATTTGTCAAAAACCTAAAATGATTTAAATGGGAAAATCGCATGTGTTTTGTTTTTAATCAAAACAAATTTGTCTTAAGTGATTGAAGTTGATTGCAAAAGGATTGTCATGAAACTCCATACGTCAAATGTGTTTATTTGGGTATATATGTATATGGCAATATTGTAATTTACTATGATTCAGCATAATGCCCTTAAGAGAATGTTTTTTTTTTTTTGGATACATTTCCAAAAGGGCAAAGCCCCAAAAACAAACAAGAGAATACAAGAGGCCAAGGCCACCAGAGAAAACGGAAAACGGACATCACCTCCCCTAAAATTAGGAGAGGGACATCAGCCTGCTATAAACACAACCAAATGCCAACAGGTAAAACAACCAAATAAAAACCCAGCCCACACCCCAGGCAAAGGAAGACAAACCAAAACCAGGCCCCACATACAGGTCAACAAGAAAACCAACCAATAATACCAAGCCCACACCCCGGGCAAAGAAGGATTAAACCAAAACCCCGCCCACAGCCCGGGCAAAGGCAACCAAGGCTACCAAAAGAGAAAACCCACAACCAGGGTACTGGCACCAAACCAACCAAAGGAACAACCTAAGGCACACAGCAGTAGTCTAGTTGCCACCCTCGGATGAGTACCAAAGATTAACCCACATAGAGCCAGACCAGCGGCCCCAACATCAAATCCCAACACCACCGGGAAACCAACGTGACGGCTCCCAAAACTGACCTTCACTAGAATGCGAAACCGACATGCGTAAGTCCACTCGCCACGTCCGAGCCCAAACATGGACGTAATCACATTGGATACCTAGACCCTGTACTGTCTGTCTCACCCACGGTAAAGACCATTCCTAAAAATGGATAATGTCGACAAAATTTGCCTTACGATCACAACTTCCATCCGGTAAAAACCAACACCGGTAGCAAAAACCCAAACCGGCCCCAACACCTGCCCACGGAACCTCTCTATTCAGCGAGCCTTGACCCAGATCGACCGAGACGATATCTCTGAAGAATTAGGACCCCAGCAGCAACCAAAGTTCGAAGACACTTTCGACCACCCATTTTTCTACAAGGCCGCCCGAACGCCGCCTTTCCTTGACGAGACACAGCCACCGAGTTTCCTACGCTTCCGCCTAAACCGACCTCCAATGAAAACTCAAACGGATTCGGATAGCCGATCGCACTCCAACCGATAGCGCGATCGTAAACCCCGCCGTCAGCCGCCGGCGACGACGCCGGAACCGAGTGCATAACAAGCTCGTGGACCCAAGACGGGTAAATCGCAACCCGGGCATGATTCCTCACCGATCCAACCCAAATCGCACTGTAAAAGATCCCTTCATCGTGTCGCGGTTTCCGCCGAGCTTAAAACCGTGAACCGCACTCTGGTAACACGAGATCCCAGCATGTACTCACCAGGAACTGAACTAGCTCAAGCAAGCGCTGCCGAGACCAGATGCGCGTGGAAAAGCAGGAGATCCATCCTCCTTCCTATCTCGCTTGACACGCTGCCGAGACCTGACACACTTGACACCTTTGGGAAGTCATCCTTATCAGATCGACGGTAGATCGTCGATCTCAGCAAACCAAATACTCCATTTCCTTCTCTGTTACCGGATCTGGATATCTAGCCTTAGACCTATTTTTAGTCGGGTCAACGCTCCAAACATCGCTCCTAAGAAGGCGAGAACCCGCCGGAGTCTTCGCCGCCATCGATGACCCCGGGTACCCACATGTGGCGTGCTCAAGTCATCTCTAACACCTATATCTGGAACATGATGTTCCAAACCCAATAACTCCAAACTCTCACGAACCATGACCCCGGATCTGGCCATTTCCATCTGCCGTTTGGAAACGGGATGCACAGCTCTCTTCGAAGAAACATGTTTCCTTGAAGGGAAAACGGAAATCACATGTTCACAAGAACCGGAATCGGAAACCACAAGATGGTTAGCGACAAGAAACCCATCTCGGGAGAGAGACGGGGAGACCCCTTCTCCCATTCCCTTAAGAGAATGTTATCCTTCATATTTGAGTTAAGGATAGATTGGTATACCATTAAGGGTCAATGTAGCAGTACTGTGAAGGAAATGATTTATAATGGTTGTGACGTTTCCAACCCTAAGACCTAGTGTCAAAAAGCGATGGTGTCTTTTTTTCTTCTCTTTTTCTCTGCTTACTATAAACTTGTTAATTCATATATCGTTTAAACATTTTCTAACTTGAAATATATTTTATAAGAGTTATTGTTTACAAAATATATATATTCAAACTTTATAAATGGGAGTGTTCAACATATACAAACTTTACATTGTTTACAAAAACAAAGACATATACAAAAGACACCAAAAAGGTCCTGGCAGGCACCTAGTCAAGGCTGACCTCGATTGTCGATGCGACTGCTCGCTTCTATTTCCTTCTTCTCTCATACTTACACGCATGAAACACCCGTGCTGCTTTTTAGCTTAGTGGGAATAATACCGTGGAAGACCCTTAATAAGTAATATCACACTTTTAGACACATGCATATATATACATCTAACATATCATATACTTATACACATGCTATACATAGCCATATCATTTACACATGCTTATACATATTTCATACTTACTTATCATATTATGTTTTATTTCTTATCATCGTTCATATACATTTTGTGTCATTTTACACTTTGCTTCTTAATCTTGTCACCGTGTACTTGTCATCACATAGCAGTGCTCTGCTTCTCAGGTCACGTCATTTATCTTTTTCAAATCATTTGCATATTCTTGTCATTTGTTTTTATGTTTCATACCTGCATATACCTAGAAGTGGATACGGGAAACTACAAGGACCCGAAGGTGTTTTTATCATTGTACGAGACAATGAACTATAAGGGCTCGAAGGCGTTGTTATCATTGTACAATACAATGAATTATAAGGGGCCAAAGGCGTTGTTATCATTGTACGAGACAATGACCTCTATAAGGACCCGAAGGTGCTATAATGACCCTAAAGGGGCCAACTGATCAGTATGCTGCAGACTTTTATCCCTAATAGGCATGCCCATTCATCCCCTTCCTGCTCCCCAAGTGTGCAATCCATTTTATTTCATTTTCGCATGTTCTATAACCCCTCGAATAACTATTATTATCCGGTAATCATATGCGATATTTACGATCATTTACTCTTATCTTTGCATTTTCATGTATTTCCGTATACTATCAAATATTTCTTACAAACAGAGCTCCCTTTTAGACAAATGTTTTGGGTCTAATGGGGTCCAAATTTGAAGACACCTATTTCAAGAGATTTGTGATTCTAGAAGTCTAGTTTACCCCGAATTTTGAATCAATCAATTTGGATGAGTGATGGCCAAGTTATGACCTAAACAACCACTCTAATGTCAAAACAGAACCAAAACATAACCAACTATGTCATGCAACCTAGCTTCCCTTTGATGAATTTCTAGGTTCCATGGGGTCCAAATTTGCATATACCCATTTCGAGGAGATTTATTCTCAAAGAATTCTGGGCTTACTCAGAATTTTCAATAACTCACTGGATGCAGCTGATGGCCAAGCTTATACTAAAACAAAACATGAGTTTTAAAAAAAAGGGACATCATCTCCCCTAAAACCCATCATTTTCACTATACAAATTTTTCTTCCATTGAGGACCACAACCAAACCAAACAAACATATAACAACTTAGAGCAACCCCCAAAACTGAACTAAACCAATCAACTTCATTATTGGAGGTAGGAGAATTTTTTTTTTTTGGGATAATTAAGAATTTATTTCCAAAAGGCAAACGCCACAACCAAAGAATACACGAGCCCAAGGCCTGGGTGGAACGTAAAAACGGATAGCACCCCTAAAAACATAGGGGAGCAATGTTCTCAAACAACCAACAACAAATGAGAACTAAACCAAGCTCACACCCACATTCCGGGCAAAGCAACCAAACCACAACCCGGCCCACAGCCCGGGCAAAGGCAACCAGGACCACCAATGACCAGCCCCAACCAGAACAGAACCATCAATCACCCAGACAACCTACCATGGCCAAGAATATTAAGTGGAAAAGACCATCTCTCACACATTGCCCTGTTCACTGGATTGTCCGCAACTTTTTGAAAACTAGAAATTCTTAATCGAACGTCATTACAGATAAGATGAAAAATAGCATCTGCAGGAGAAAAGATATTCTCATAAACTCTACTATTCCGTTGTCTCCACAAGTGATATATGGTTGCACCCCACGCAATCCTCTTAATTATAGCGCTAAAAGACTTCCCTTTAGTAGCACTTACCCACAAGAATTCATTCTCCCAACTCCGCGGCAGTCTAACATTCCCACATAACCTTAATATCCTCAACCAAATACCAGCAGTGAATTGGCAGCCGAAGAACAAATGATTCCTGTCTTCAACATTAGAACGGCAGAATACACATGATATGGAGTTAGTCAAACCCATCTGATGGGGCCACTGCGGTAGCCAACCTATCCCGAATCTGGCCAACCAAGCAATGCATGTCTCCTGATAGCTTGAGGAAACCATATCGTATGATGCCAGCTAGCCACCGGCATTTTCGGTCTGAAATGGTTCCAAGCTGAATTAACAGTGAAGACCCCAGAAGGGCCAAGGGTCCACGAAATGATATCCTCTCTAGTAACATCAAGATGGTAATTTACACACCTATTCTTGATGTCGATAAGGTCGCCAGTAATCTCGCAATAGCCGCTCCACCTACCTCATCAATAACCTCCGCTACTTGGGCATTACTTTGGATAGCTGAATCATATACAATTCGACTTCCATAGTACTGTGATGAGCTGACCAACCGGATGTCCTGCAATCATGCCACAAAAGTCCCCTCACGTTACAAACCTTGTGTTTTATGAAGGGCCTAATTTTATCTTTCAGCTGCAGAATTTTACGCCAACTCCACGAGCAAATAGAAGGGGTTTTTGCACACCAAAAGCTCCCACGTCTCAAATACATCCTCCGCACCCATGCCACCCATAACGTTTTCTATAAAACAAATTCCAGATGTGTTTCATTACATTCGTATCATTCGAGTCTTTAATTCGACGCAACCCCAGCCCTCCCTCCTCCTTCGGTAGGCAAACTGACTCCCATTTAATCTTGGCTCGATGAGTACTCTCAATATTTCCAAATTTCACAAAACCTCGGAAGTTTGCTCAATCTATAAATATATATTTTGGAATAATGAACAACCCGCCACGCCCGATGGATACTATATAAAATCGGAACTCACTGGCAGCCTTCCGCATACAAGAAAGGCCCCCGCTTGTCCAAGACTCGACTCGGCCAAGATTTTATCCAGAGGCTAACAAATACCGTGGGACAAATTTCTTGTGAGATCAACTTAACACCAAGATATTTACTGTGGAAGCCTCAAACCGAATCCAAGCAGGTTCAAGACCGCACCCAATTTCACCATTTACCCCTAAGAATGAATATTGCACTCTTTCCCTCGTTTGTTCACCCAACCCGCAAAATTCCTCGAACCTCGTCAGCTCATTCATTATACTTAACACCGGACTTCTCGTCCCAATCGGCAAAAAGAAAAATATCCGCAAAGGTTAGATGAGTTAAATTAATTTCCTCTACATTTCGGTGAAATTGAAAATCCCGACTGGGCAAACACCGAAAAGGATCTAGACAAGGCCTCCATAGCACGATAAATAATAAAGGCGATAAGGGGTCCCCTACCTTAAACCACGCTTGCTAGCAAAAACCCCGCCTACCACCATTTACCGACATGCAGAAGAATGGGGTGGTGATGCAAGCCTTAATACAATCCAGTAGGTACACAAGGGTTCCCATACTAGCTAAGATACCCAGGATATAGCTCCAATTGATTGTGTCATAAGCCTTCTTAATATCAACTTTTAGTGCACACCCTGAGGACCTTATCACGGTGATAATTGGATCATAAGCTCCCGGTGCAATAAGGATATTATCTCGCTATAACTCGTAATCTTTCTAAAGCCGACTGCGGCAGGCTTATAATCTCTCGTGAATGCACCGATTAAACCTCGCGTACACCTTCGACATGCACTTATAAACAAGTGTTACAACAGAGATTGACCTATAATCATTCATAGACCCTCGGATTAGGGACCTTGGGCACAAGAGCAATAATGGTGCAATTAATCTCGCGGAGAATGCCGCGCATTTGAAGAAGGAGATCATCGTATCAACTACATCACTCCCAATTATGCTCCATGCACTCTTGAAAACCCAGAAACCATCCTGCCCGGAGCTTTGTTATCATCAATCAAGAACATGGCCATCTTGACCTCCTCGTGAGATATTTCACTATTTAATATATTCAGATGCTGCTGGGACCAAACAAATCCATCAGTGCTATATTCAGCACTATGCGGACCATTAACACATAAAATATCTTTGAAGTAGCGCACTGCTTCCTCTTTGATTGCCAACGGGTCTTCAATTCTGCACCCATTCCCGGATGTTATGAATTTTATCGCATTTCGAGCATTCCGAGCCTTGACCGCTTTGTGGAAGTAATTCAGATTCCGATCTCCGTTTGCCATCGACTCTAGACTTTTGTTTTAAGAACCCCCTCCTGCATATGCAAGATCATGGTACTTCTTAGACACTTCCTCTCATCATCCATCACAAAGGATCACGATTGTTCAGCAATTTGATCGGGCCCGATGAATTTCTCCCCGGCATCCACTACACGCGCTCACTAGCCTACCAAGGAATGAAAATTAAACGCTTGGTAGTAGCTTTCTACCTTCTTTCGCCTTTTGAGCCATTCTGTACATGGGAGTCCCATACACATCACTTCCCCAACCATCCTTCACAATCTCTAGGAATGCAAGATGGTCCGCCCAAAAGTTGAAGAATTTGAATGGGAAGTTCTTCCTGCGCTCAGGACTTGGCCTGACATTAAGACTAGTAATCAGAGGACAATGGTCAGATAATCCAGGCTGATGGACTTCCGTTAAGGCATTGGGAAACATATCCAAACAAAATTCATTTTGGAGACACCGATCCAACTTCCTAGCTATGAAGTTTTCCCCCTCGCGCCGGTTCATCCAAGTAAAAATAGGTCCCAAGAAAGGAACATCCGCCAACTCAAGGTTGAAGAGGCACTCGTGGAGCTCAATCATGGCCGTGTCCCGCACCAAATTACCCCCAGTTTTCTCATTGACGAATCTGGTGGTGTTAAAATCACCAATAATAAACGCATGTGAATTGATGTCTCTTTCTTATCGAAGATGATTTGCCAATCAAATCATCCACACACTAGAAACACAGTAGCAATAAAAGCACTCGCGGTTGTAAATAAAGGCAGGAATGCTTCTGGGAAGAAATACAGCCAGAATTAGGCGGAATGCTTCTGGGCGACTCCACTAGTCAACGCATTGAAGATGGAATGCTCGGTGGTGGGGTCCGGTGCTGGTGGAGGGGGGTCCACCCATGTTCAGCTTCCCAAAAGGGGGCAATCTCAGTCTTGGGCTCCAAAACAGGGGACCAACAAAGAACCGTGCGGCCATGGCGAGATCTTCAAATCGAGCACTTCGGCGCGCGATCTTCCAAGGGAGCCCACCGACGGCATTGTCAGCAGCCTCACACCCCAAAGCGCCAGAGTGTCATCAAACTTAAAAGGAGAAATGGTCGCTTTGAAGGTCGCCAGGCCGTGACCGCTTCGCGCCAAGATCGTTGTTGCGTGCAATCGCCTGGCGAAGCCGACGCCGCCGGAGCCAACTATGTTGCCAAACCTTGCATCTCCGTTTGGTGCTGGGTGGGCGACCTACACCGGCAACTAGATCCGCCGTCCTTCATCATGGGTCTCCGATCCGATCCGCGGGCGTTAGCTGAAATACCGCCCATCCTCGATGCATATCGCAAGAGAACGTAGATCCGATGCTCGTTTTGGTTCTTCGAAGGTCTGAGCGCTGGCGGTAAATGGTGGGTCGATGCCAGGCCGACCTTCGTGGAAGGCCATTGATCAAAGTTGGTAAACCGCCTGAGATGGATCTGTGGGAGTTGACCCAGCCTCTACCGAGTCACCGGGCTTTAGCGGAGACAAATGTTGATACCGAGAGGATCGAGGCTGGGTGTTTTGGCTCCAAATTCGGTAGAGATATTGAGGAAGGCTTGGGAAATGGTCTGAGTGGTAACAGTGGGGACAAAATTGGTGAACCGGTTCCAGTGAAATCATGGAAGACTTTGTTCTCAGTGCCTGCTAAAACTCATGGTCCATCGCATTTTCCGGTGCCACATAAATCTGATGGAAGTTTAGATCAAACCTCCTCGAGGAGGCGGTGATGAAGGAATAGATATGTGGAAGGGGTGTTTTGGTTGGTCACCCTGTGGACAAACTGCCTACTTCTGCAGGCGTTTCGTTGGTAAACAAACAAAAAGAAGGAGATGCCTAATATATCCAGACCAGAATGGTTTGTATTTTTTTAGATTCGTGAGACCTAGAGGCCCCAGATTAGTTATGGATTCTCGACCGTGGGCATCTTGTCGGAGGGATCCTTTATTTTACGCTCATGGGAGACCAAAAAGCATGGATATGATCAATATTCAGCTCACCTCTATTCCAATATGGGTTAAGTTCTATAATATACCTCTGGAATATTGGACTAACACAAGTCTTGGGTATATTGCAAGTGCTATTGGAAATCCACTCCATCTTGATGCTCTCACTGAGAATCAGTCAAAGCTATCCTTTGCTAGGATATGCATAGAGGTTGGGGCAATCGCACTCCCTAAAGTCAATTCTATCGATACGGGTAAAAGCAAATACTCCACGACAGAATCAATTGACTCCCCAATGTTGTTCCAATTGCAAGCTATTAAATAATAATTTGGCACACTGCCATGTAATGAAAGAACAGAACAGTAAATCCGGCACCACAAAGAATAGGGTGAGGGAGGCCGGGGAAGAGGTTAGTGTGGCTGAAGAAAGGAAGGCTTCATAGGATACGAGACGACTCGGAAGGATCCGACCGGTGGATACGGGAAGCCGATGTGCCACGACAAAGTTAATGGGACGGGGATATTGTTGAAAATAGGGGTGCAGCAAAACATACTTTAATGGGTACTGGTGAGAATACCAAAACTGGTGATGATGTCCATCCCAATTACCGTAATACTAATGTTCAAGCCAAAGCGAGGAAGAATGTCCAAATTATAGTTAAGAATTTGAAGCATCCGTGCCTACCCACGTTAGTGCCGATTTCTCTCGATACTTCTCACCCAATTTTTGACACTTTCAAGAATATAAAGAGAATTGATGAGCCGGATTACACTCCCGTACTAATTATCTAAGCAGTTAAGCCTTCAAGAAATCAGTAAAAACAATACCAAGTTTCTAAGCAGGCAGCGAATGTGGGGGTCCATCCACATTTCCAATGATTAAATTTGCAGCTTGGAACATAAGGGGTTTGAACGACTCCCTTAAACAAAAAGAAGTGCATTCGTTTGTGGTGTGTCCCATGATCTGATTTTGTGTGTATCTGAAACTCTAAAAGGGCGTTCAATAAGGACAAAAATTTTCAATTCTCTATTTCCTCGGTCGAGACTTTTTCATAATTATGATCATGCCTTGCTTGCAGAATTTGGATATGTGGTAATCCCGAGAAGGTCGTTATCCATGCCATGGACCAAGCTATGTCAGGTCACGTTACACTCTCTTAAGGACAACTATTCCTCTGGGTGTTCTGGGCCATATATGCTTCGAATAACTACGCAGACGTAAGAGTGCCATGGCGCCATCTTCTTGGTGTGAGCCCGTGGTGAGCCAAAATCCTTGGTTTGTGTTGGGGGACTTCAACACCACCAGGTTTATCAGTGAAAAGACTGGGGGTAATATGATGTAAATTATACCCCTTCAAATTCTTTAATTTTTGGGCTGACCATCCTGCTTTCCTGGAGCTAGTAAAGGATGCATGGAATAGTGATGTATTCGGCACACCCATGTATAGATTGACTCGCAAACTGAAAAGTGTGAAGGCTGCTCTCAAGGCTTTTAATTTCCACTCTTTTGCAAAGTTGCGTGAGCGTGTTGTGGATGCCAAGGAGTTCCTAAACCAGGCCCAATCTGCGTTGTTAAACAGCCCCCCTGATCCCCTGGTGTTCGAGAAGAGGTGTTTGAAGGCTTTTCATGACTTGGCCTGTGCCGAGGAGGGGTTCCTAAAACAAAAGTCTAGAATTCAGTGGCTTAAACTTGGAGATCAGAATACTAGCTTCTTTCACAAAGCCATCAAAGCAAGGAATGCCCGGAATGTTATAAAAGTCATTACTGCGTACCGGTGCCGAATTGAAGATCCGAAGGTTATTTGCTTGAAGCCGTTGCCCACTTCCAAAAAGTAATGTGTTCTGATGATCCGTCTAATGACCATAATCATTATCTTGATAACTTGGATGGTCTTAATTATCCAAAAAAAAAAACTTGGATGGTCTCACTTGGTCTCCTCAACACTTGGTCTCTTTAAACAGTAGGATAACCCATGAAGAGATCAAGAATGCTATTTTCTATGAATGACTCCAAAGCCCCGGGCCCAGATGGTTTCTCATCCTTATTTTTCAAGCGAAAGCTCGAGTATTGTCGGGTAAGGATGTAGTTGAAGCAAGTGGAATCCTTCTTCGATTCGGGTTGTATACTTGGAAATTACACTATTATTGCTTTGGTGCCCAAGGTCCCAAACCCTGAATCTATGCATGATTATAGGCCAATATCCTGTTGTAATACTATATACAAGTGCATTTCGAAGATTATTGCTACAAGGATTAAACAGTGTCTCCCAGAGATTATAAATCCGGCACAGTCTGCTTTTGTACAAGGTCGGAGTATTGCCGACAATGTTCTCATCACTCAGGATCTTATGTGCAATTATCATCGCAATAACGGTCGGCCCAGATAAAATTCGTAACACATAAAGAAGGCCCAGCGACTCAACAGGTCGGGAGTTGCATTATTGATAGACTCGTCTCGTATCGGGTACTCCTCGCTAAATATTCTCAAATGTATAAAGGCATGCATCACTACTCCTTCTCGTAGCTGTAAATGGTGAAACTTGGGTGTTTTTGTTAGAAAATGCGGGATTAAGGCGTGGGATCCTTATCCCCTTTAAGGCTTTTCATCATCGCAATGGAAGCCTCTCTGCATCTTTATCCGTGGCCGCCAAGGGCAAAGGATTTGAGTTTCATCCTAAATGTAGAAGTCAACTCACTCATGTATGTTTTATGATGACATTTTTTATATTGTTGGTGGAACGTCTTCCAGTGTCCAAATTATTATGCATGAGTTGTACAAGTTTGAGAACTTCTCCGGGCTCCAAGTGAACAAACAGAAGAGTGCTATCTTCCTTGCAGGGGTTAATGGTGATGTCAAAAATGATATTTTGAACATTACTGGTTTTTCTTTGGGGAGTTTACCTATGAAATACCTTGGAGTTCCACTCATAGCTTCAAGACTTTCTCATTGTGATTGTCAGCCGCTCCTTGATAAACTGTTAGCCAGGATCCAGGCGTGGACAAGTAGATCGTTATCCTTTGCGGGTAGATTGCAAACTTCTGCCATTCAAAGGCTTGTATAACATTCAAATGTACTGTGCAAGATGTTCATCATTCCAAAGCAGCACTATTGATAAAATTGAGCAAATTTTCAGCGCTTCAGGTCCGTAAAGTGGGGAATGCTCGGCGTGTAAAGATTAGATGGGAATCTGTATGTCTTCCGAAGGAAGAGGGCGGATTGGGTCTGCGTCGAGTTAAAGATTCAAATGATGCTAGTGTTATGAAACACATTTGGAATCTGCTTTATAGGAAGGACTCTTTATGGGTGGCTTGGGTTCAAAGGCCTTTATCTAAGACAGGGAGTTTGTGGTGTGCAAAGATACCTTCGAAAATGCTCCTGAGTCGAGGAAAATTCTTCAGCTCAGAGACAGAATCGATCTCTTCATAAGACACAAGGTGTGTAATGGTGCTGGGACTTTCTTATGGCATGATTTCTGGAACCCGATTGGCCCTCTCCTATCTTGTTATGGAGAACGGATTATTTATGATTCTGCTATTCATAGGAACGCTCATGTAGTAGAGGTTATTGTTGGTGGTAGGTGGAACCGCTTCATTGCAAATTCACCGACCTATTTCATCAAGAATAGTCAGCAGGACTATCCTATTATGATTCTAGAGAGTGATATTGTTTCTTGACACTAGCCCCTCCCTGGGTTTTACTGCTAGCTCGCCTAACCGTAGGACCAAGAATGCGTGTGTAGTAAATCGCACACGGCAGTGGTTCCCCCAAGCTATTAGGAGACATGCTTTTATAGCTCGTCAGTCATCCATGATAGATCGATACCCAAGACAAGCCTCAAATGGGGCCTTATCAACTCTATGTCATGTATATTCACGCTAATGTTGAAGACAGAACCATTTGTCTCTTCTACGCCAATTCACCGCGGTATTCGACGACCTTAAGGTTGTGCTGAACTCTAGAATGCCGATAACCGGGAGAATGAATTCTCAGGGGTAGTTGGAACCAAGGTAAATCACTCATCTTTTATTACAAAGAGGATTGCGTGGGAGCTACTATATATCACTTATGGAGACAACGCAACAGCCAGGTCCATGAAACGCTTCATACTCCAGAGAGACTATTATTTTTCACATCATATGTAATAGAGGTCGACTTAGAGTCCCTTCGTATCAAGCAGAAGGCCGATGATAATCCCGCTTAACGTATTCAAGGCGAGGTAGGCTGTCTTTCCCTTCTATCCTAGAGCCATCAGGGTCGACCTATTGACTTGCGAGACCGCTAGTCGGGTGTTCGTTCTTTCGCTCCGGTGCGGGCGTGGTGTTCTTGTTCTTGCCTGTCCAGGTTGTGGCCTGTGGTTTGTTTGTGGGGTCAGTTGCCCGCCTTAAGGTAATGTTTCTGAGTGTGGCTTACTGGAGGATCGGGGTCCCGCTCCCTGGGCGAGGTATCAGTGTTTTTGTTTATGCGGCCTCGTGCCCTGACGTGGGCTCGTTACTGGGTGTTCTTTGGGTTTTCGCTAGGCTTGTGGGTTTATTGGTTTCATGGCTGCATCGTGATTTGCTCTCGGGTCATGTCTCCTTCCTATGTTTTTTAGGAGGTGTCGTCCGCTTTTCGTTTTTTCTAGCGGCCCGTGGCTTCAGACAGATTGACAAGGTCGGGCTTCGCCTTTGGAAATAAATTCTTACTTATCCAAAAAAAAAAAAATCACCAATAACCACCCATGGATTTTGGTCAACCACGGGACCACACCACTGAAGGTGACGCCACAACACCCTTCTATCAATGTAGTTATTCGAAGCATATACAACCGAACACCAAAACGAATATTTGTCCTTGATGGCTGTAATGTGACATAGTATTGCCTGATCCATAGAGTGGATGATATTAATGTTAACCGTTTCAGGGTTACCACAAATCCAAATTCTACCAAGTAGAGCATGATCATAGTTATGACACATTCACAAACCTCTGAACATAGAAGAAAAGATTCTATCCTTATTTGTCGTCGCACCCGAAGTGCTTCCGTATCACACACAAAATCAAGAGCATGGGCCTCAACAAACGAACGCACTCCTTTTTGCTTAAGGGTGTCGTTCAAACCCCTTATGTTCCATGAGGCGAATTTAACCATTTGGAAGGTTTGCCTCCCCCCTTGCCACTGGATCCTGCTTATTTGCAAGGGTCCGTTTTTTTAGTTTCTTAAGCTTCTTCTTTGAAATTGGCACCGGCGTGAAGTCCAAATTTCATCAACTCTCTTTCATGTGCTTAAACGTAATAGTAGGGCGATTCGAGAATTCGTGTCGACCTAAGGTCTCAATAGGTTTGCCAGTCTCTTCATCCTCACTCTGGGCTAGGCATTCGAAAGTGTTCCCATGTAACTGGTTGACAGCTACAATAGTCATACTAGTTTCCTCCTCAGTACACAAAACTGCATCCTTAGCTTCAACGCTGCTAATACCACCACTGTTGTCATCTAATATAATAACCATATCACCTTCTGACTTCTTACTATCCCCTGCATCATTCGTGTCTTCACACCGCCCATCATCTCACCGAGCCACGTAAGCACCATTTTCCGTGATTAAAGTAGGATACCAACTGGCCGCTTGAACCCTTTCCTCGACCTTGACAATTTTCCTGCTATGGCCAAATCGTTGCATACGTAGGCAAAGATTGTGGAGCCCAAGGATACTCGACTCTTATCGTAGAAAAATTGCCATCACCCTTGTCCAGAGCACAGATGGTAATTACAAATCAACCCCACCTCTATACATATCCTAGCAAAGGATAATTTTGTCTGATTTTCGGTAGGAGAATCAAGATGGAGTGGAATGCCAACAGTGCTTGCAATGTACCCGAGACCTGTGCTCGTCCAATATTCAAGAGGGATATTGTAGAATTTGACCCATATTGGAATGAGGTCGAATGTTAAGCATATCCATACCCGGGTTTCCATGCAGTAATATGAATGGTCTCCCCGCTGTGTTCCAAGGTCCGTAATCCATGACCCACCCCGAGCCTCCGGTCCCCTCGAATCAAGAAAATAGGCCATTCTCGGTTGTGGAAATGTCAGGCATCTCCTTCTTGCCCCACAGCCTGTTTACCAAAGAACGTACTACAGGAAACGGAAGACGCTTATCCAAAAATTGCCCAACCAAACAGCCCTTCCACATATCAATGCCCTCGTTCACCACCTCCGCCGGGGGTCTGGCAACAATCTTCCCATCAGCACAATATGGCATATAGAATTGTAGTGGGCCACCTGTTTTCACTGGCAAAGAGAATAGGTTAAAGCTCCAGATTTTACTGAGCATCTTTCTCACACTCCCCCATTTCCCCCAACCTCACTTCCCCTTGCTTCCTCAGCTCCTCTGCCAGGCTTGGATACGTATCCCTTCTCATACCCATTACTAGCCGATACCGTCCCCTGTAGATCGGTCTTCTTTCCATGCTCACATTGCTTGCTGGAGGCTTCAGATGTCCCTCCATGACCATGGCAATCCTTCGCGAGCCATAAGCCGGCCGGGGTTCACTGTCCGGCGACGCCCGCATCTGTCGGCCGTATCAATGGGACCTACAAACCGTGGATCGCACGATCTCGCACCAGATCGTACGATCTCTGCATTCGCTGCTGGATTTCAGTTATAATTTATCTTCGATGAACGCTACCGGCGGCATTACTCCCCCTTAGCTCATACCGTGAGATGATCTCACTGTGCTCTAAGATTCATCGTGTGGGTACCCTTTTTAAGAGTCCAGTTTTGTTTTTGGGTCAGCCGACCACTCATGGTCAACCCCCCACTAATTCCTGTCCCCACCACCGAGTTTAACATCTCTGCAATATCAATGCGAAGACGACAAGACGAGCATTCCTAGAGAGCATCGTGTTTTTGTGGAGTGGAGATATAATTCTGTCCTTCCAAACTTCAGCAGTTTTTTATGGTCTGGAAATTCCGGGAACGCTCGTCGTGCTAAGATCAAATGGGAGTCTGTGTGTCTTCCGAGGTAGGAGAATTCCTAACTAACAAATAGGGTAAACCCAAACCTAAACACAATTTCATCAAATATCCATACAAATCCTTACATAGACAAGGATTCAAACTAGTATCCATACCTTAAAGGATTCTCCTTCTTCTTCCTCTTCTTCTTCTTCATCTTCTTCTCTTCTTCTCTTTCTCTCTCAAACGTGACCTAGCTCAAATGGGACAATTGCCCAAATTGCAAGACCAAATGCGGTCTTATCCACTTACATGGCTAAGGCCATGTTTGGAAAATGGCTCTTGTGATTTATTACCCATTTTTTCATTTAAGTCCTCCTATTCCCTTTCATTTACACATTCTTTTCTCACATATTCTAATTTAACATAGTCTTATGATCTTATGACATTAGTTCTTAGTTGGTAAATTACTACTTACTCCCTTGACCCTTAGATAAATTCTGGGTTTTGCTTATTTATTTTTTTTTTGCTTTTTATTTTTGATAACCATAAGATCTGGCCCGCTTACGCATCCCCCATAATCCCTTGGGGCCCCTGAGAACCCGACCCGTGCAAGCCCTCCTCCCCACACCGGGGGAATTCCCCAAGGTCCCCTGCTCGAATCTGGGACCTCCGCCTTTGTGAGGCAAGGCCCTGCCAACCGGGAGCTCCCCGTGAGTGGATGCCATCCCAAAACTTTAATTTAATCAGATACACCCTCAACAACATGTTATAAAACTCTCAGGGTATAATTTGGGGTGTTACAACTGATGAGAATCAAAGCACAAAAGATCCGTGATGCAGGAGCTTCTAGAAGATTCATTAGGGATTCAGTCTTAATTAAGGAAAATTCAGATTCGGGAGGCTGTGAAACCTTGAAGACGCCGAATATATTTGCTTTCCAAGTGTTTTGAGTTTTATTACAATTCTTTGATTTGGAGTTGTTTGAAAGATTTATTATCCAAGTCAAAGTAGTTGCTTTTTTATTTACTCTTAAAGTGTGTTTTGTAGGAGTTTCTATTTCTTTTTAAAAAGCATTCATTTAGATTCGTTGATTTGTCGCCGATTTGGGTGATGATTGCTCCTGATTTTCTCGCTATATTTTGGAGCTGATTTGTTCCTGATTTGCTGCTATTTTGGAGAGATGATTTGTTCCTGATTTGCTGCTGATTTTTTTGTAACACCGGTATATTAATAAATGTTTTGTTATATTCAGGTAAGGATTTTTGGGGAGCAAATGCAACTTATGCCCTATGATATTTTAAATTGTGATTAAGATTAGCAATCTTAATGGTTGGTTTAATTAGAGGATTAGTTAAAGGTGTTAAATTGCATTTTTATGGCATGTAATAATTATGCAATTAGGTAAGTTTAGTGGTTTCGTTAGGATTTGTAAGGTAGGAGCTTCGACACATGGCAAGTGCATGAGAAGAGCTTGCCATAAAGTTACAAACCAATTTCTCTTGGTTTTGGATGCTAGACCAACTTCTAGGAAGTGGAAAATTCTGGAATTTAGAAAGTGAGAGAGAGTTCTAGGAGAGAAGCTAGAGAGAAGGAGGAGAAAAGGCTTGAAGGAAAGCTTTTCTGGTTTTTGGTGGAAAAAGTTCACTATGGTATGTAAACATGATCTTTGAGGCCTTAGTTGTATTTCTATTGGACTTTGGTTATATTCTAGGGTTTTATTGGGATTTCATCCTAACCCTAGATTTGATGAAAGCTGAGTTTGGTGGAACCCTAAATTGTAAAAGACCGGTTTTGTGAAGATGGCATGTGTGTTTGTGTCCGCTGAGGCTGTCCAGCCTTCCCTTGACCTCCCATGACGTTGTTTTGGACATAAGCGGCCTAAAGAACTCCGAACTGGATGATTTCAGTTGAGAAGAAGCCCAAGACCTAGCCCTTCGAATGTCTAGAAGCAACCAAGAACTAAACCCTACCATAAGACCCTTGAATTTGAGGTTGAAAGTCAGGTACGGATTCTGTCCCCTGCTCGAGCAGCCTCGTTTGAGTCATAAATTGAGTTATATTGATCCAAATAGAGCGATTCAAAATCCTTCTAAAGTAGACACATAGGAGTAACTTCATGAAGAAAGTATGGCCAAATTATGGCTCATTTGTTCTTACAATTTCGTCAAAGTAAGGGTGAGAGGGCACAGATTCTGTCCCAGGAAACAATTCCTGGAGAGGTCGAGTGTAAAAACCATAACTTTTGATTTTGAGGTCCGAATGACCTGATTAAGAGGCCGGGAAAGCTAAGAGATAGGGAAATTTTTGGTCAGTGACCACAATGAACAAAAAGCATGTATGGCTGGTCAAAATTGTAGTTGAGAAAAAGTGGTCTTGAGATAGGCTAAAAATAAAAAAGGGGTACAAGTGTTGTGTGTGCTGTTTGTAAGCTACTCTAATAAGGGTGTTAAATGTTGATCTTAGTAAGTGTAAAAGAGAGTGCACTTGGAGGACACCAAGGTTTATGTTGGAGGTATAAGAACTGCGGTGAGTCGAGTGGTGATAAAAAGTAATAGACCACTCTGAGTAATTTTATGTGACACCTGATTGTAAAGAGGCTAAGGAATCTTATGACTTGTTATTTGCAGATCCTCGAGTCGCCTCGATTTGACTTCCTTGGGAGACTTTATGGATTTTTTGAATCCAAGGAAGGTAGGGGATCTTATAACCTTCTCCCGCTTGTACTGTGGTTTGATAAAGCAGGGAATTCGCACCATTCCGTGCTTTTGACTGTGTGGGATTTTCTAAAGGATATATAAATGTATATTTTTATATATATGGAAATCTTTGAATTAACTGGTACATGATGTTTTAAATGTCCATGTGGTTGAATGCTTTGTGAAATTGTTTCAAGCATGACATGCGGGTATGAGATCGGTGCAGAGAATCCGGGATTGATGTAGTGGACACTGACGATGACTAGTCCCCTGGTCAGAACCTGCAAAGGTCACAGATATACGTGATGTGGGCATATCCCTCGGTGGTAAGTCCCAGCAATTTGTCGTTGTTCTAGGATGATCGACTAGTCCCTGGGTGAAAGCCCAAAAGAGTCATTGATGAGGGGTTGAGATGGTGGTAGTATTGCATTCATGTGTTTCCATCATCAACCTACTATTTGTAAAATGCTCATGTTTTGATATTTTAATTAAGAATTGCCATGTTTTATGAGCATGGCTTGTTATGGGATTCACTACTGAAGTTGTCGAACTCACCCCCCATTATTTCCACCTTAGATGCGGTGTACGCACCACCGCGTGACATGAAAGTTTCGACCTCGCAGGTTTTTGGAGGATCGGGAAGTTTGTGATGCCAACCTTAGCTTGTTGGTGGTTGAGCATACATTTTGATGGATATTCAGTGTTATGTGGATATTCACATTGTATATTTGGACAGTTGGTATCTTTTGTGGATCGTATATTTGGCTTGTGTAGCCACTAGTTTTGGAACTTTATGTAAAATGTTATTTTGATCAAGTGTAAGAGTATAATTTTGGGTACATTGAGGAATTAACTCTGTACCGATATGTGTGTATGTTTGGAGACCTGGAGTAGTGTTTTATTTATGTTTCCAGGTGATTACTCCAAGTGGAGTTTAGACTCAAGTTGTGAAAAAAAATCGTGTGGTAAATAGTAACATAAATCACACCCCGGTGGAATTCAAGGACATTTTTATTGGCCTCAAGTCTTGTCCTAAAAGTTGGCCTAGTTTCTTTTTTTTGCTTTTGGCCAAATATTTACTTTCCTTAAAAATTAATATTTAGTTTCTATTCTTCATATTGTTTTGGCCTATTTAATGGCTTGTTATCCCTATATTCTTCAAGTTTTAAGCATTTATAAAATCGAGAGTTGGTTCTTTAAAGAACTCCTTGAACTTATCTATATTCTATATGCTCATCAAGACTTATCAATCGGATCTCCATCACCGATTGTGGCGCTCTCACATATACCCAAGGTTCTTGCTTCCATATGCTAACGGTCATATCATCCATCCAAGCCGACATTAGAGCTGCTCTTCCGGAGCCAATTCGATCACTGTCTCCTCACGGTGTTGACGGGTTCAGACGCAACTCTCCCCATTAAAGGAATTTCGTCCTCGAAATTATTACCTAGAGTGAAGAGTTGCGGATATCGTGCTCTCATAGTTGCTTCTGGCTCCCAAGTAGCTTCTTCCCTACCATGGTGTTGCCAGAGCACTTTCACTAACGGTACTTGCTTATTCCGCAAATCGGCTTGACCTTCTCTGCTGTAGCCTTTGGCCTTCATCATGGCACCGCCCTCGCATTTCCTATACCCAAGTAGCAGAGATGTGCAACCCATCATAACGGCATCTCCGAATCATCGACACATTAAACACATTATGCAATTTGGTCAACTCTGGAGGGAGTGCCAAACGATAAGCCACAAGGCCAATTCGTTCCAGAATCTCATATGGCCCTATGAACCTCGGACTCAACTTGCCTTTCTTACCAAATCGTAGAATTTTCCCTAATAAAGAATATTTTTAAGAAGACCTCGTCTCCCACTTCATATTCAATACTTCTCTTCTTTAGGATTGGCATAAGACTTTGTCGATCACTACCGCTTAACCTTGCCGAATAACTTGTACTTTCCACTTACTATGTCTGGACCAATCACCTTATGCTCATTCAACTCTATCTAACATACCAGAGTTCAACATCTTCGACCATATAAAATTTCGTACAGTGCCATGCCAATACTTGCTTGATAACTATTGTTATAGGAAAATTCCATCAATGGAATATACCTATCCCAACTTCCAAGAAATTCCATGACACAACCTCGAAGCATGTCTTCGAGTTCTTGAATCAATCTCTTTGACTCATCTGTCTGTGGATGGAATGTTGTACTGAAATTTACTCAGCGCTCCTAAGCAGTCAATTCATACTCATCTAAACCTCATTTGTTCCACTATTATCTATCCTTAATAATAATAAAACAATCTGCACACCATGCATCATATCAAATCTCTTCTCACTTTATAGCTCAACTAGTCGATCCATAGTATTAACAATCACCTAGTTTATTAACAATCACCCAAACAGAGTCATGTTTCTGTTGTGTGAGGGGAAAATCCAACACAAAATCCATGGAAATGTTATCCCACTTCCATTGAGGAATTAGGAGGGGACCGATTGGAACTTGGTGTTCAGCTTTGACTTGTTGACATGTCAAACACTTAAGACACGCACGCTCACACCATCTCTTTTCATTCCTTCCAACTAAATAATGTTGTTTCAAATCTTGGTAGATCTTATCACCTCTAGGATGCATGGCAGGTAACACTGCATTATGAGCTTCAAATAGCAACTTTTCTTTAGCCTTTTACCCATTCCTGGGATTGTTTCACACCATTCTGTAAAATACAAACTTCTAGCTTCTCTTTACCTTTAAAAAATCAGCCTTATCTAATTCTCTAATTCATTTCCACTTTTTCTGTGACTCACAACATTTTTTCTCGCGCATTCCTATCATCATTTTAAAATAAAGAACCCGTTAGTTGAGATAATATAGCTCCATCATCTGCTAGTCTCCATTCACTGTGTTGAAGTGACATCGTTGCCACTATTTTTCAACTTAAAGCATTAGCTACCACATTAGGTTTTCAGGGGTGGTAATCTATTATACAGTCATAATCTTTGAATAACTCTAATCACCTCCACTGTCTCAAATTTAATTCTTTCTGAGTCAGTAGGTACTTGAGACTCTTGTGATCTATGTAAATTCTACACTTTTCCCATATAAGGTCACCCCATATTTTCTCAAAGCAAACATTACTGCAGCCCACTTTAGGTCATGAGGGATAATTTTGTTCATGTGGGCTTCAACTCCAGGCTTGACATAATCCACTACTTTTCTTATCTTAAATTAACACATCCTAAACCAATGTCAAGCACACTGTAGGGTGCCACTCTTTTCCCGAGGTAAAGCCGCAGCACATAGTGCTTCAACCAGCATTTCTTTCAAATGTTCAAAACTATTTTGACATTTTTCTGTCCACTCAAACTTTACTCCTTTCCTGAGTAATTTGGTGAGCTTTATAGTTGTGATAGAGTAAATCCCTTCGGCAAATCTTTCTATAATATCCTACTAAAGCTCAAGAAACTTCTCACCTCAATTACATTTTGAGGTGGTTTCCAATTTACAACGGCCTTAATCTTTATAGGGTCCACTCTTATACCCTCAACTGACACAATATGACCTAGGAAGGAAACTCTCTTTAGCCAAAAGTCACATTTTCTAAGTTTAGCATATAACTTCTGACTCTTAACGTCTCCATGACTATTCTCAGATGTTGTTCATGTTCCTGGGCATCCTTAGAATACACCAGGATGTCATCGATAAAGACCACAACAAACTTATCCACATGTGGTGTTATCAATTTATATTCATTAAATGCATGAATGCTATCTACAGATTAGTTAACCCAAATGGCATTACTAAAACTCATAATGGCCATATCGAAGCTCTTAAAACGCAAATTTTCTGCTATTACTCCACTTCTTTTCACTTTACGATAATACCCCTCGATCGTAGGTCTTTGAAAAGACACCCGCTCCCTTTAACTGATAAAAAAGATCTTTGATTCTCGGCAATGGGTACCTATTTTTCACCGTCACCTTATTGATTTGTCGATAATCAATGCACATCCTTAGAGTTCCACATTTCTTTTCTCACTTAAACAGCGCACTCGTGTGGCGAAACACCGGGTCGATAAATCCTTTATCCATAAGCTCTTGTAATTGACACTTAACTCTTCAACTCGTTGAGCCATCCAAGATGGTGCCCCGGACATAGGGTTGTTGTTGCAACACCCTATGGATAAGTCCACCTCCTTCTCAAGAGAATACTGTAACTCTTCAGTGGAATACATCTAGAAATTTCTTTACTATCGGAATCTTTCCCATCAACTCGACTTCTCAGGTGGCGTAAAAGTGAGGTTTTATCTCACAGGGAGCCTCTGAATGCAAAGGTCCCTACGAAGTTGTTCCCGAGTCACGGAAAATCCTTCAACTTAAGAGCGAGGATCGACCCTCATAAAGCACAAGCAGGGTGACTCAAGAGGCTAATCTTTTATGGCATGATTTCTAACCCTACATCCTTCCTTCCCATATGGTGAGCCGATCTTGGTATGACTCGCACTCCATTGTAACGCCGAGTAGTCGTAGTTATCGACGAAGCGGGGTGGAATCGCCTATCGCTAATTCAAGTGACCTTATTGCTATCAAGAACAACTTGTGCCACTCACTCATATCGATGCCTCTAGGGAGTGATATTATCTCGACTCTAGATCCTTCGGGTTTTCACGTAAGCTCACCGAACCACTTGCACCAAAGACGGCCAGTTAATTGGCACTATTCGATGGTTTCCCAAGCCATCAGAGGCATAAGCTTTCATTGTCCGTCGCCGTACTGCAATGTGATTGGTTACCCGATAAGCCAAGTGGGTCTCACCACTCTATATCTTGTGTATTTTGTCATATAATGTTGAAGACAGAACCACTTATTCTTCGGGTCGCCATTTCACGTATTTGGCGTAGATTCATGGTCAGGTGGGGTCTCTAGAACTCCGAGGAATTGGGAGAACGAACTCTTGTGGGTAATTGCCAAACAAGGGAAAGTCCTTCACTCTATTACAAGGAAGATTGCGTAAGTTACGCCCACCATTTGTGGGGTCATCTAATAGTAGAATCTCATGAGAACAACTATGCTCCATTTGATACTATTTTCCACCTCATTTGTGATTTATGTTAGACTTCGTATTTCCCGGTCTCCGTAAGGTTGTTGATATCCCGCAAACGATCAATGTGTGAGAGATGGTCCTTCCCTATTAGTATTTTATCTCCCGGTAGGTCGATGCTTGATTTGTGATCGGCCGGGCTCATTAGCTTCTTGCCCGGTCATGTGGGCGGGTTCTTGTGTTGTTTCTTTTTTGCCGGATTGTGGGCTTGTGTCTTTGTTGGTGGCTCTCGTGTTGTTCGGGGCCGTCGTCTCGGCCCTATATTTATGTGGGAGGTGCTGTCCGCTTTTTCTTGCTCGAAGCCAGGCCTCGCCTCCGTTTCTTGTATTTTGGTTGGGCGTTGCCCCTTTGGTAATAAATTCTTAATTATCCAAAAAAAAAAAAAACTTGACCTCTCTTAGAGTTAAGTATCAAGGTCAAGAATGTCTCACAGCCTTTCCTCATAAGTCTCCTAGCTTACATAGGGTCATCATATTGGACATTACACCTGATCCAATGCCTTGTACTATCACCTCAACAGTACTGTCTTTTGACCATAATCAACGATGGCTCGGTGTTTAGACAACCAATCCATTCCCAAAATCAAGTCCAACTCTCGGAATGTTAAGGTTATCAAATTAATGAGAAAATCTCTTACTTGGATAACAATGGGGCAATTTCTGTATAAGCAATTTCTGTTAAGGTTTGTGGGCTTGTTTTTTTGGTGTTTTTGTGTTGTTCGGGCTTCGTTGCCTCGTTCCTATTTATGTGGAGGTGTCGTCCGCTTTTCTTCGTCGTCTCGTGGCTTCTCGCCTGTTCGTATTCTTTGTCATGCTGCCATTTTGGTAATAAATTCTTAATTATCCAAAAATAAATAAAAATAAAACACTGTGTCCCAATGGACTGGTCACATGCATGTCATATGCTAACCGTTCCATTGCTGGTATCTTATCAAATACATGTTCAATGCATACATACAAATGAGTGGATCCATGATCAATCAATGCATGCATTTCAATATCATAAAGAGAAAATATACCAGCTACAAACCGGAAACACCCTCCTGTCAATAACCTGCAAACACCCAAATGTCTTCTATGGCAATGAGGGCACTATGGGATTTCTCCCTGTCCAACTGAAGCACCTCTACCAGAACTAGGTGCTACATTGGACCCTTGTCTTCTAACTCTCATAGCCTGAACTATATTCCTCGAATGAGTCGAGACTCCCTAACTTCTTTCCTCAGAGGATGAAGCTCCTCTAGAAAACTTCTTCTTCTGAGATCTTTCTTTGATGCTCGTTTCAAGTCTCTATACTTTCATTGCAGCTTGGACCAACGAATAGAAATTCACCTGTTGGAGAGAAGTCATAGGTGCCAAATATCTCTTAATGGAATCATGCAGTCCATCCTCAAATTGCCTACACCGAAATGCCACGGTGAGGACCAATTCTGGTTCATACTTGTTGAGATGACTTAATACTTTCTCAGATTCAGCCACTGATAAGTTCCTTTGCTTCAAATTCAGGAACTATTTCCACTTGGACTCCCTATACATCTCGATAACATACTTTTCCCTAAACTCTTGGAAAAAGAACTCCCCAGTAATAGGATTTGGAATCCTTGGACTTCTCAACACTAACTTCCACGAATCATATGCCTCCCTCTGCAATAGTGAGACTGCACATGATACTCTCTTATCGGGAGGGCATCTAACTTCCTCCAATATTCTTTGTAACTTTTCTAACCAGAATTCCTCTTTATCGAACTTTTCCATGTTTGTCCCATGGAATTCCTCAAATTTCCATGTCTTCTACCATGTCTATCTGAGCTTTCTGGACCCACCTTCCAATACCTAAAGTCATGTCCTCGAGATATCCCTCCCTACTGTCTACCATACGACCTCGCTCTGACAAACCCAGGTCCCTGCCTTACACAATCTATCCAGTACAACATCCCAAACGCCACAGATCCAGATATTTAATCCATCCAGAAAACACATGATGGAACCATGAACCACCGCCAAACATTACTAAACACATGCTTTTCAATCTTATATTCTATCTAGAATCGCTTAAACTCAGGCTGGAAACACCTAAACCTCGCCTCTCGATACCACTAACTTAGACGCCCCCCAACCTTGAACCCTGATGGGCGAGGGTGTCTTATTTTTTTATTTTTTTTATTTTTTTTCTTGTTTACTATAAACTTGTTCATTCATATACTGTTAAATATTTAACTTGAAATATATTTTGTAGCAGCAGATTACAAACTATATTCAAACTCCATAAATGGGAGTGTTTAACATATACAAACTTTACATTGTTTACGAAAACAAAGACATATACAAAATGCACCAAAAGGTCCCTCAGGCACCTAGTGTCAAGGCCGACCCGATTGCCGACGCTGATCATCCCGGCTTATTTCCTTTTCTGCATCTATATGGATGAAACACCCATGCTAAGCTTGTAGCTTAGTGGGAATAATACTCGTGGACGACCCCTAATAAGTATCATCACACTTTAGACACATGCATATACATCTAACATATCATATATTTATACACATGCTTATACATATATATAGAGATATATATATATATGTATATATATATATATATATATATATATATATATATATATATATATATATATATATATATATATATATATTTGATAGTTAAGAATTTATTTCCAAAAAGGGCAAAGCCCCAACAAACAAAGAACAATACAACGAGCCAAAAGGCTACTCGAAAGAAGCAAACGGACAGCACCTCCCCTAAAACCTAGGAAAAGGCATCAGCCCGAAACAGGATCTCCACATACAGGCAAGAACCAACAAGCCACACAACAACCAATCCCCTCAAACAGACAGAGAAAAACAAAAGCCCACATCCCGGGTAAGGAGTACCAAAACATAATCCAAGCAACTTAAGATGCAGGAACCAGGTAACTCTCAAAACAGAAACAAACCCCACAAACATGGCGACCAAGAATCGACACCCAGGAAGCCATATGAACACCCACCCACATCCAGAACTATTAGTCAGCTTCCATAATGTAGGGAGTGCTAATAACCGCATAATCTAGAATAGCGCATTTCTCCAAGTAAATGTTGTTGTTTCTTCGCCTTCGAGCTTTTTCGATAAATAAGTAAAGATCTGATAGTCCAACTCATCAATTCTCTTTGATATTTTTAATGTTTCGCAATTAGGAGACGAGTTCGAAAAATCTAATGTCGGTAGGACCGTCTGAGACTGTGAAGTTCCAACTCTACCGAGGGTCGCATAACATCATCAAGAGGGAGTTTGGAACAATCGCAGATAAAGAGGATCAACTGAGTGCATCCCATCAACCAATATCAGTTTAACCGGCCTCTCACAAGTAGCAAGACACTCTCAAAGGTATTGCCGATTTGTATGGCTAGTAGCACCTTTTACCTTTCCTTTATTCCTTCTGCTCCAACCTTATCAAGGTTAGTACGTCCCTAACGGATTATCAAACTGTCAAGACCCCTAACTCGGAATGATCCTCGTGATCATCCCATGATAGCCGCAGCGCCCCAATACCACCACTAACCCTTTTTCCTTCACAACATGGCATTCCAAACGACTATGGCCAAAGGTCTTACAATGGGAACAATTTTGAGGAATCCATGGGTATTCAATTCTAATAGTTGAGAATCCTACCATTTCCTGCAAACCAAAAGAACGATCAGGAACTCATGCAGCCTTGTCCACCTCAATCCAGCATATCCGGCAATGACGTCCATAGTTCTGCACAAGAGAGCCATGCGAAAGTGAATACCAATAGCACTTGCTATGCACCCAAGGCTAGTAGTCGTCTGAAGATTCTAAAGGGATGTTAAAAACTTGACGCAAAGAGGGAAATGAAGAGCAAAGCATTGAGCATTTCCATGCCTTGCTTCCAAATCCGAAGAATAATCGGTCTACCAGCAAAATACCAAGGACCATTTTCCAGTACCCAATCTCGAGCCACCCGGTCCCTGAATCTGAAAATATACATCCCATCGGCAGATATCTCGTGCATTCATGTCGCCCCATAGCTCATCCACACCGACCACCACATGTAGGGGAAGGCCTTTGTCAAAGAACTGACCAACAAGGCTGCCCTCCCATAACTCCACACCTTCTAACACCGCCTCAGCCGGAGGGTGGACAATCATCTTACCATCCACAATAGAAGGGTCGGAGTAAGCCAACGGAGCGCACACACTAGGCCTCACGGCGAACAAAGACTTCCAATTTGGGGAAGAAGTCGCCGGCATCCCACAATCCCCCACTGACAGGCGCGATTTCGGAATCCCGACCGGCATGATTTCCTCTCCAGATCGACGGGGACCCGAGACTGAGCGGACCCCGAACCGCCGCTGGCATCAAGCTTCCTTACATTGGTGAAACCCCACCCACGTAAATCGACCGAGCGGAGGGAAGTTCTCACCGTGATCCAAGGTAGAAGAGATCGACGGCCACTATCCGCACAAACAGATCCGGCTTGGAGCTCGCCGAGCCGAACCTAAGGGATATTGTGGATCGCGGGCCGATCTCGGTATCAACCGTACCTTTTATGGAGAGTTCAACATTTGCGCTTTTGGTAACGGCTCTCCAAGCTTTCTTGGCACGAATCGGACCCTTTTTGGGTCGTACTTCATCTTTGACATTCGCAACGGCGGCATCCGGTTTAACGGCAACTGCATCTGCAGCGTCGATAATAGTGGATTGTCCGGCGACATCAGCGACGGCGATCGAGTCCCAAGTCGAACCCTTTTTGGAACACCCAGTATCGTCGACTCTAGATGGGAAGGAATCCCCATCAACTACCAACCCATTTTGGGGATGGGAAACCGGTTCAAGGAGTGACCGACCACTTGTGGTCAACACCCCGCGGCCTTCTGGCCCCACCACCGTCATCCCTGAGTGGTCCATGAGAACCTCCATCGCAGCCAGCCTAGAGAGCATTCTCCTGAGTGGTCCTTTTAAAAAAAAAAAAAAACTGTCAAGTTAAGAAGGGTCCAAACAGTATGAATACCACCACAAATCCGAGGAATGAGGCTGGGATTGAGTAACGGCTGTTGAGAAGAAGGATATGCAGGATACAGGGGTAAGGAAGAGGGTAACAGGGAATACCAATGACAGTGTTGTTAATAGCAGTGTAGAAGACAGGGATGCAATCATACCTACTATTACTATATATCTACATATTTCATACATATCATTTACAAATGCTTATACATATCTCATACTTACTTATCATATCATGTTTCATTTCCTATCATCGTTTATATACATTTTGTGTCATTTTAAACTTTGCTTCTTGTTCTCACTACGTTGTACTTCACATAGCAAAGGCTATGCTTTTCTCATATCATGTCATTAATCATATTCAAATCATTTGCATATTCTTGTCATTTGTTTTTATGTTTCATGCATGCATATACCTTAGAAGTGGATATGGGAAACTACAAGGACCCAAAGAGCTAAGTATCATCAGACGAGACAATGAACTATGAGCCCGGGCGCACCGTTATCACAGCACATGACCCCTATATGACCCGAAGGTGTCAGAATAAAAACCCTAACATCAGTGGCCAACCGACGTATGCTAAACTTATCCCTAATAGGCATGCCTATATGTCCCCCTACCAAGTTCTAAGCAGACAATCCATTTTTATTTCATTTTCAGTACAAATCTCATATCCCCGAATAACTATTGTTATCAGGCAATCATATGCAATATTTACGATCATTTACTCTTATCTTTGCATTTTCATGTCTTTCCATATACTATCAAATATTTCTTACAAACAGAGTGATGCGAATCAAAACACAAAGGCGATCCATGTTGCTCCCTAAGGGCGAAGGTCCTTTTCATGTCCTCGAGCGCATCAATGACAATGCATACAAGTTAGATTTTCCCAATGAGTGTGGACCCGCTTGAAGTCCCACTGGGCCCTATGACACGAGCTAGGACTAAGAGATTCAAAGAAGCCCTTCATGTTTTAATCCGAGATGCCCACATGGAATAAGCTCGTGTGTTCAACCCCAAAAAGGAAACATAGATGGTCCACATCATCTAATTAAATCCGGACTTGGACCAAGAGCCAAGGAGTTTTTGACTTGTTGATTTGCTGCTATTTTGGAGATGATTTGCTGCAGATTTGGTGTTGATTTGCTGCTAATTTGTTTCTATTTTGGAGCTGATTTGGTTCTGATTTGTTCCTGATTTGCTGCTATTTTGGGAGCTGATTTGGTGTTGATTTGTTCCTGATTTGGTGCTGATTTGCTGTTTATTTCTTCTAGATTGCGGCTGATTTCATTCCCAAGCCTTATCCTAGAATTATATAGTTTCCTTTTTTTTAGTGTGTTACTTTAGGAAAAACTATATTAGTTTCCTTTCTTGTTTTTGGCCAAATATTTACTTTCCTTGTGGCCGAATATTTAGTTTCTATTCTTTATATTTTTTTGGCCTAGTTAAAGGCTTGTTATCCCTATAATTTTCAAGTTTTAAGCATTTATAAAATTGAGAGTTTCAATTTCTCTTTGGTTCTTTAAAGAACTCCTTGAACTTATAGGTTATTCCATGGCGTTCATCAAGACTTATCAATCGGATCACCATCACCGATTGTGGCGTCCTCACATATACCAAGGTTCTTGCTTCCATATAAGCAATGGGTCAAGGTCATCCATCCAAGCTCGACACTAGAGTTGTTCTTCCAAGATAATTCGATCACGGGTCTCCTCACAAGTTGACGGGGGTTCGTATTAGGTAAACCTGATTCTTTCACTACTCGGAATCGTGTTATTATGTGTTTTAAATGCCAAGGCAGGGGTCATATTGCAAGCCAATGTCCAAACAAAAAGAGTCATGGTGATGCGGGACAATGGTGAGATTGAAACGTATAATGAGTCTGATTAGGATCTATGCCATCCTGGGGAGAGGGATGCCGATGATGTGGAGTATGCTGTCCAAGGAGAACTAATGGTGGCCAAGAGGGCCTTAAGTGTGCAAGCTAAAGAAGATGACGAGATGCAACGAGATAACATTTTTCACACTAGGTGCCACGTCCAAAACAAGGTATGTAGTGTGACTGACGGGGGAAGTCGCACTAATGTCGATACACAACCATGGTGGAGAAACTAGGAATGCCAACATGTATGCATCCTCAAACCTTTATAATTGCAATGGTTGAATGATAGTGGGAGGTAAGGGTGAATAAACAAGGTTAGTCTCTTTAGCATTGGGAAATACGAAGATGAAGTTTTCAGGTGATGTAGTTCCAATGCAAGTCGCGCTTTGTTATTAGGAAGCATCATGCCAATTTGATAGGAAAGTTCAAGACGACGCTTTCACCAATAAGTACTGCTCGTGCACAATCAACGGACCGTCACTCTTGTTCCTTTGACACTACCCAAGTTTATGAAGATCAAGTAAGGTTGCAAAAGATAGTGAACAAAGAAAAAGTGAAAAGAGAGTGAACAAATAAAAAGAGGAAAAGAAAGTGAACAAAAGAAAAAGAATGAAAAAGAGAGTGAGCAAAAGAAAGAGAGTGCCAAAAATGCAAGTGACTGAAAATTTAAATGAAAGAGAGAAACCAATTTCTATGCAAGGGCAAGCGAGGCAAGAAAAAAAAAAAAAAAATCATTGTTCTTACTTATCCAAAAAAAAAAAAAAGCATTGTTCTTAAACAAGCCTCACGACAGGGCTCTCTTTTGCAATAAAGAGGCACTTTTAATACTAACCAATCCCTATACTTCTTGCCTGCCCATTGTCTCACTTTTGCAGGAATTTGAAGATGTCTTTCCCGAGGAAATTCCGAATGGGTTACCTCCTATCCGAGGGATCGAACATCAAATTGATTTTGTCCCTGGTGCTACCATTCCGAACCGACCCGCTTATAGAAGTAATCCCGAGGAGACAAAGGAACTCCAAAAGCAAGTTGGTGAATTGATGGAAAAGGGATATGTGAGGGACAATTTTTGATGCGTGAGCTTCTATAAACACAAATCAACATTGTAAATTCAGCCCCACTATTGGTTAATTGATCGGGGAGGTCACAAGACGCATTGAATACATGTGAAAACTCGACCTCATTTGGGCCTTGAAGGCAAAAAAACGTGGTCGATTTGACAAACCGATGTGGAGCTGCCATATTAATTTTAGAAAAGTTCTGCTTTTATTTATTTTTACAAGATTTGCTTTATTTATTTTAGAAAGTTTGCTTTATTTATTTTAGAAGATTTGCTTTGTTTATTTTAGAAAGTTTGCTTTAATTATTTTAGAAAGTTTTCTTTAGTAGTTGCTTTTTTGTAATTTTTTTCCTAGTTAAAGTAGAAGTTGCTTTTGATTTAGAAAGTACGAGGCTATATATACCCCCATAATGTAGTCTTTGAGAATCGCTTCAAGTTTAATAATATTTTCAGATTTCTCTTAAGAGTTCTCTTGTTCTCTTATCTCTTGGGTGGATTCCTTGGGGACGAGTTCGGCTTCATACCTAGGTGGATTCCTTGGTGGCGAAGTCTTTGTCCGCTTTATCAATCAACCCGTCCATAGTTGATCAGGGCGCCTTCACCCATCATCTATCTTGTGTGATTCTTTCGTTAACCCAAGAAGTAATTCACATTTGAAAACTCTACTCTCCTCACCATCTCATATTTTCTCTAAAATTTCCATAACCAAATTTTTCAACTCAACCCAAACTTTCCAAATCTTGTTCCATACTACCAAAACCTTCATAAAATACCCCTTTTCCCTTATATACCATAAATTCACCTTTCTTAACTTAGAAAATCTCTAAAATTCGTCCATAACCTATTTTGACCCAAGAAAACTACCCCAAACCCATATTTTGACTTACCTAAACTTCTGGATCATCCATCACGGTCCCAACCTTGCATCAAAGTGGTATCGAGTCGATTGATGGCTGATCATAAGCTAAAGAGTATTCTTGGTTCTGGAGACAAGAGTCCTAATCATGGTTCAAGTGGTTCTCAATCCCCATTGCAAAAACGCATTGCTGATCTTGAATTTATGGTTCAGCGTCTACAAAAGCAGATGGCTATCAATGATGATCCTATGGCGACAAAGACCTTCATGGTAGCGTGAAGGTGATGAAAGTTTGATCGGTAGGAACTGCGGCGCCAGCTGTTCGAGATTACTGAGGCGCAAGAAGCTTCAAAGACAAGCATTCAAGAGAATATGATTATGGAGGAAGGTATGAAGATCGATACCGCGATGATGATTACTATGAGAAACGTAATAATGATGAAAGTTCCGTGATTCAACCAAAAGCCGGATATTCCCACTCGCTGAAAGAATGCATCGATGACTTCGATCGGGCGAATACCGCCGAACGTGTCTTTGAATATTATGATCCCGATAGCAAAAGGTGAAGTTGGTGGCTATCAAGATGCGTAAGAATGCTTCTTTTTGGTGGGAAAATTTAAAGAGGCGTCACGAGAGATGACAAGAAGAAGATTGAAACTCGGGAAAAGCACGGGCAAAGAACTAAAAAGGAAGTATCTTCCCTTCCACTATCGCCAAGATATCTTCCTCAAAATTCAGAATTTGAAGCAGCAGAATCTGACCGTGGAGGAGTATTCAGCTGAGTTTGAAAATTTGATGATCAAAGGAGACTTGCAAGAGGCTGAGGAGTAGTCCATAGCCCGCTACCAGCTGGTTTCGGGAAGTTCCGAAATTTCTTGCAAACCGTTCAATTGCAGCCATATAATACTCTTTCAAGATGTGATAAAGCTTGCCTTAAAAGTTGAGGCTCTAAACAAGTATGGGGTTTTACTACAAACTGGATTAAAGAAGGATTTTATCAAGAATTCGACTTCAAGGGGTCCTGGTAGTGCTAAACCACCCTTAAACCTCAAGTAAAAGGTGAAGTGCACAAGCCACAGCAAGAGTCTACCTCTAAGTCAAGGCAGTGCTTTAAATGCCACGGATTTGGGCATATAGCTTCTGAATGTCCTAACCGACGAGTGGTTGCCCTAGTTGAAGAATATGAAGCTGAGGAAGAAGACGTCGAAGAGGTAATTGAATCTGACCATGAAGATAAGGATGAGCTTACTATGCCCGACCATGGACTCTGTTCAAAGGAGTCTTAAGATAGGGCAGCTGCTAGCGAGGAGAATTGGCGGTCCAATGTCTTCTTTCTCACACAAAGTGCACATCTAAGGACGTGGTTTGTTTGGCATATTATTGATAGTGGAGCTTCGAGAATTGTGTTTCGAGATGGTGCAAAAGCTCGATTAAGATTTGATCCACATCCGAACCTTATAAAACTTAGCTTCGTCAAGAGGGTAGTGATATCAAGGTAAAGCATAGGTGCCTTGTCTCTTTTACAATTGGAAAGCACTACCAGAACGAGGTATGGTGTGATGTTGTTCCAATGGATGTTTGTCACTTGCTACTTGGGAGGCCATGGCAATATGATAGGAAGGTCATTTATGATGGCTTCAAGAACACTTACACATTCCGCAAGGATGGCCACAAAATTGTCTTAGCATCGTTGAAACCGGCAATTGCTCCAGCCTCCAAACCCGCAGAGCAAAATTCTTTGTTGTCAAAATCCGAAGTTGAGAAAGAAATCGACCGGTTCGTATGTGACGGCCTTGGTTGCTATTGAAGAAACCAGTTTAAGGAGATCCTAAAGAAGTAGAGCCAATTCTACGACTGGTTGGATGTAGTACCTGAGTGAGATTCCATGGGTTGCCCCCATGAGAGATATTCAACATCAAATAGACCTTACTGTGCTCCTATTTTACCCAAAAACCTACTCTATGTATATCCCAAAGAACATGAAGAGCTTACAAGACAAGTTGATGAGAGTTGCTCAACAAAGGGCTTATTCGAGAGTAAGAGCCCTTGTGCGGTTCCTCGCCCGCTGTACCAAAGAAGGATGGATCTTGGAGGATGTGTTGATAGTAGGACAATTAACAAGATTACTATTGAACATCGATTTCCATTCCAAGACTCGATGATTTGTCGATCAACTTACGGAAAGGCCCATCTTTTTCAAGATTGATTTGAGAGCTGATACCATCAAATTCGGTGATGAGGGAAGGAGATGAATGGGAAGACGGTCAAACTCGAGATGGACTCTATGAGGATGTGATGCCATTTGGACTATCCAATGCCCCTAGCACTTTATGAGGTTTATGAATCATATCCTTAAGCCATATTGGAAATTTTGTGGTGGTATACTTTGATGATATTTTGATCTATAGCAAAAATTCGATGGAGCACTTGGAACATTTGAGGCAATTGTTCTCTATCCTAAGGGAGCAACGATTATTTGTCAACTTGAAGAAGTGTGACTTCTATGCCGACAGAATCATATTTCTTGGTTATGTGGTTACTAAAGATGGAATTGAGATGGACCGAAGATGGGAATATTACTACTTGCCAACTCCTAGCTCGATCCATGATGTGACAGTTTTCATGGGCTAGTCTCTTTTATAGGAGATTTATTCGTGGATTTAGCTCTCATAATGGCTCTCAGAATCAATGCTTAAAGGGCGACAAATTCAAGTGGATCATTCAGTGTTGCCGAGGAAGTTTCTCGAAGTTGATTAAGAAGAAGTAACCGAAGCCCCATGTTTGGCTTTACCCGATTTCAACAAAGTCTTTCGAAGTAGAGTGTGATGCATCTCAAGTTGGGATTAGCCGTCCTTAGTCAAGAAGGAAGACCCATTTTTCTTTTAGAGAGTTAAATGAAGCAAAAGGAAGTATTCACTCATGACAAGGAGTTTTATGCTATCTATAGAGCTTTATTTCATCGGGAGTCAATACTTGCTTTTACAAGCCATTCAGGCTTTTCGATCACGGGCACTAAAATTCATCAACCACCAAAGACAAGCTGAATCGAAGACATGCGACATGGGTGGAATTCTTACAAGCGTACAACTTCACAATCAAAGCATAAAGCGGTGTTCATAACGTTGTTATGCCTCGAGTAGGAGACATGCCCAGTGACTTCCATGCAAGTCCAAGTAGTCGATTCATGTGTTGAAAGAACTATACGAGAGGATGTCGATTTTGGTGAAATATGGAAGGTATGCGCCGACAAGCCTTTCAAGGATTTTTTAAGGATGGATCGTTTTCTTTAAAGGAAACACTCTATGCATCCCGCCTTGTTCGAGATCGAGTATTCTAGATGAGTTGTACGCGAACACAGGAGGACACTTTTCGCGGCAAAAACCTTAGCTCTAGTGAAGGCAAACTTCTTTCGCCTTGCTAGAGGTGCCATTGCTAGATTTGTCAAGAAGTGTGTTGTGTGCATGATGGCTAAAACTCATGGAACACGTAGGGATTATATACACCATTGCCAATTCCAAATATGCCACGGAGGAGGTGTTTGATTTTGTTTTCGGGATTACCTAGGACTCACAAAGAAACAAAGATTCGATTCTGGTGGTCGCTGATTGTGTTTTCTCAAAGATGTAATCACTAGTACCATGCAACAAGTTCCACGATGCTTCGCATGTTGCCGACTTGTACTCAAAGAGATTGTGCGTCTACATGGTGAGCCCCAAGACTATGGTTTCAGATCGAGACTCCCTAAGTTTCTTAGTCACTGAGAACTCGTGGAGAAAACCGGGGACTTCTTTTACCTGCTTAGTACCTCTTATCACCTCAACCGATGGTCAAAACCGGTTACTAATAGAAGCTTGGGAAATTTATATAAGGAGCTATAAGAACGCAAAACAATGGGATTTGATTCTACCCCAAATTGAGTTTGCTCTACACAGTCCATGCATAGAACTCGTTGGGAAAAGCCCATTGAGGTAGCTCCAGGACTACAACCGTATTGGGACCCATGGAATTAGCACCCCATCCGACTATTCAACAAATTTAGTGGAGATGCTGAAGTTAGAGCCAAAGAGATCAAGAAGTTGCATGAAGAAGTTCGCTGAAGATTGAGAAGAAGAATGCCAAATATGTGGAACAAGCAAATGGGGACGCCGCAGGTGATGCTTTTCGAGCCTGAGGTCAATAATTGGCTCGTACATTCGCAAGGATAGGTTTCCACCAGGAAAGTTTGGAAAGCTCAAGCCAAGGGTAGATGGCCCTTTCAAGATTATAGAGAAAATTGAGAGAGAATGCCTAAGGTTGCGCTAAGCCGACGAATATGAAATTCTCCAATGTTCAATGTTAAGGACTTGAGGGCTTATCACTGAAGACTCGAGGGCAAGTCTTTTTTCCCAAATTATGGGGATTGATGCGTGAGCTTCTATAAACACACCACATTAAATTCAGCCCTAATTATTGAAGAATTGATTGGGAGGTCAAGACGCATTGAATACATGTGAAAACTCCTTTTTTGACCTCATCGGGCCTTGAAGCAAAAACGTGGTCGACTTGGACAAACCCCCGACGTGAGCCGCCATATATTAATTTTAGAGTTTGCTTTATTTATTTTACTAAGCATTTGCTTTATTTATTTTAGAAAGTTTTATTTATTTTAGGAAGATTTGCTTGTTTATTTTAGGAAAGTTTGCTTTAATTATTTTAGAAAGTTTTCAGAGTCGCTTGTACTTAGAAAGCTTCTTTCCTAGTTAAAGTAGAAGTGCTTTTTGATTTAGAAAGTATGAGGCTGCTAGGCATACCCCCATAATGTAGCGTCTTTGAGAATCAGTTCAAGTTTAATAATATTTTCGTATTTCTTTTAAGAGTTCTCTGTTCTCTTATCTCGTGACTGGGACGTAGTTCGTGGCTTCTCATACCTAGGTGGATTCCTCGTGGCGGTCTTTGTCCGGCTTATCAATCAACCCGTCCATAGTTGATTGTGGCGCTTCACTCCATCATCTATCTTGTGCGGATCTTTCGCAACCCAAGAAGTAACTACTCTGTGCAAACTCTACTCTCCTCACCATCTCATATTTTCTCTAAAATTTCCATAACCAAATTTTCAACCTCAACCCAAAACTTTCCAAATTGTTCCATACTACCAAAACCTTCATAAAATACCCTTTTTCCTTATATACCATAAATTCACCTTTCTTAACTTAGAAAATCTCTCTAAAATTCGTCCATAAACTTATTTCGACTCCAAGAAAATCACCCTTAAACCCATATTTTTGACTTACCTAAACTTCTCGATCATCCATCACGGTCCCAACCTTGCATCAATACAAATAGTCCATGTGTCAGTTCGTTATTTTTGGTTCCTAAGAAGGATGGGACATGGAGGATGTGTTGATTGCCGAGCCATCAATAACCTTAACAAGAAAGTATCGCCATCCCATTCCTGCTAGATGATATGTTATCGCATGGTTCTCGTGATATCTTTCCAAAATTGATTTGAAAAGTTGATACCATCAAATTAGAATGAAAGAAGGTGATGAATGGAAAAGTGCCAAACAAATATATTATATAGGGAGTAAGAAGTATGCCTTCGACATTAACTAATGCACCTAGCACTCGAGACTAACGAACCAGCGGTTTTCATGCGGTTACCGAAAATTCATGGTTGTCTATTTCGACGATATTCCCTTCGCTTTGCGCAAGAACTATGACATCACTGATTCATTGGAAATATGTTTGATGTGCTTCAAAAGATCATTGTTTACTAACCTTAAGAAGTGCACATTTTGCACCCGATAAGCTTGTGTTTCTTGGTTTTGTTGTTAGTGAACCAGGATACAAAGTTACGAAGAGAAGGTTCGAGCGATTCAAGACTGGCCAAGTCCAACAAGTGTGAGTAAAGTTCAAAGTTTTCATGGACTTGCTAGTTTTTATGGTGATGGTGATCCGATTGATAAGTCTTGATGAATGCCACGGAAACAACATGCAAGTGACTGAAAATTTAAAAGAAAAAGAGAGAAAAACCAATTCTTTCAAGGGCAAGTGAGGTTAAGAAAGCATTGTTCTTACTTATCCAAAAAAAAAAAAGCATTGAGTTTCTTAAACAAGCTCACGACAGTACTTTTTAAAATAAAGAGGCACTTTAATACTAACCAACTTGACACTTCTTGCCTAGTTCTATTGTCTCTACTTTAAAAGTGAATTTGAAGATGTTCTTCCGAGGAAATTCCGAATGGCATCTCATCCGAGGGATTGAACATCAAATTGATTTTGTCCTTGGTGCTACCATTCCGAACCGACCCGCTTATAGAAGTAATCCCGAGGAGACAAAGGAACTCCAAAAGCAAGTTGGTGAATTGATGGAAAAGGGATATGTGAGGGACAGCTTGAGTCCATGCCGTCTCGCAGTTTTCGTTCCTAAGAAGGATAGACATGGAGGATGTGTGCGTTGATCACGAGCCATCAATAATCCCAATACAAGAGCATCACTGCATCCCATTCTGCTAGATGATATGCTTTGATGAGTTGCATGGTTCTTTTGTATCTTTTCCAAATTTGATTTGAAAAGTGGATACCATCAAATTAGAATGAAAGAAGGTGATGAATGGAAAACTGCTTTCAAAACAAAATATGGGTTATATGAGTGGTTAGTTATGCCTTTCGGATTAACTAATGCACCTAGCACTTCCTTTTTTTTTTTTTTTTTTGGATAAGTAAGAATTTATTTCCAAAAGGACAAAAGCCCAACAAAACAAAACAATACAAGCTCAAGCCCCTGTGACAATGGTGAACAACGGATCTATACACCCCTAAAAAGTGGGCAACATGTCAAACAAGAACCATCAAAGACCCCACGCCACAGACATGCCCCGCACCGTGAGTCAAGGCATCCGAGAAAAATACAAAATCTCCCCGAAGGAGGGGAAGGCAACAACCATTTCACAATGGCCAACAAGCAACTACCAAAAACCAAGCCCACACCCCGGGCAAAGGAGAGATAAACAACCCGCCCACAACTCGGGCAAAGGCAACCAAGGATCTCAATATAACAACCCATAGCCATGGCACAAGCACCAAAAAAACCAAGGGAAACCCCAAGGGAACCACACATCCACAACCTGGGCACAAGCAATCGACCAGAGATAAAACATAAGCCCACATCTCGCACAGAGAACCAAACACAATCCAGTGGAACCTAAGATGCAGATCCGTGTAACCCTCAAAACAATTTCAACCCACTAACAAAGGCAACCAAGAATCGTGAATCCAGCGATTAGTCAATATCCATAATATAGGGAAATATGGTATCCACTCTAACCAAGAAACTGTGGTGGATATATCTCAGGCATCACATGCTTGCCCCAGAGCCTCCCAATCAATGATCTAACCACAAGGAGGGGCCGGTCCCAAAACCCATGTCCCCTATCTTGATGGACACGAGCATTGAACCCAACATATTGCACAACAAGGATACATGCATCCAAAAACCCACCGGGAATACCCATAGACCACTGATCTTGACGTGCCTAGTGGGGAAGAAACCGAAACCCGATCGGTATACAACAAATCCCAAACCAAGCAATTTGCCCCTGAACCCACTCGGAAGCATCATCCTTCATGTCGGAACGTCCCACCATCGGCGTCGGAATAGCACCTAGCACTTTCTTGAGACGAATGAACCATGTTTTGCGTGCTTTCATTGGAAAATTTGTGGTTGTCTATTTTTTTTTGGATAATTAAGAATTTATTACCAAAGGGGCATCGCCCAACCAAAGAATACAATGAACTGAGGCCCGAGGCCACAACCGTGCAAAGAAAAACGGACAAAGACCTCCCTATAAATATAGGAACAGCAACAATCGAACAACATAAAGCCACCAATAAAGACACAAGCCCACATTCCGGAAAGCAAAAGAACAACATAAGAAACTACCACAACCCGGCAAGGCAACAAGGCCCCAACAATCACAAATCAAGCATCCAACCTACCAAGAGATAAAATATTAATAGGGAAGGACCATCTCTCACACATTGATCTGTTTGCAGGACTATCAACAACCTTCTGGAGACCAGAAATACGAAGTCTAACATCATCACAAATGAGGTGAAAAATAGTATCAGCTGGAGCATAGTTGTTATCATGAATTCTACTATTCCGATGACCCCAATATGGTAGATAGTAGCCCCACGCAATCTTCCTGTAATAGAGTCGAAGGACTTTCCCCTTGTTATAATTAATACTCCACAAGAATTCGTTCTCCCACTCCTTGAGATCTAGAGACCCCGCACAACCATAGAAATCCTCCGCCAAATACCGTACCGTGAAATGGCAACCGAAGAATAAGTGATTCCTGTCTTCAACATTAGCACGACAAAATACACAAGATATAGAGCTGGTGAGACCCCACTTGAGAAACAAGAACTTAAGAAGAACTTAAATGATCACTTGATTCATTTAAAATATGTTTTGGATGTGCTTCAAAAAGAATGATTGTTTGCTAACCTTAAGAAGTGCACATTTTGCACGATAAGCTTGTGTTTCTTGGTTTTGTTGTTAGTGCACGAGGGATACAGGTTGATGAAGAGAAGGTTCGAGCGATTCAAGACTGGCCAAGTCCAACAAGTGTGAGTAAAGTTCGAAGTTTTCATGGACTTGCTAGTTTTTACCGGCGGTTTGTGAAAGACTTTAGTAGCATAGTCGCACCGATAACCGAAGTCATCAAGAAGGATGTCAGTTTGCGGGTGAAGAGCAAGAAAAGCATCTCAAGTTTCTCAAAGAAAAACTAACTCATGCTCCTTTACTGTTTTACCTCAACTTTGCAAAAACTTTTGAGGTGGAATGTGATGCTTCATGTCTAGGTATTGGCGCAGCTCTTATGCAAGAAGGACGACCCATTGCATTATTTGGGCTGAAAAGCTATGGGGCAAATTCTGAAATACCTTACTATGACAAAGAGTTGTATGCATTGGTTTGGGCCTAGGAAACTGATACGAACCCCGTCAACTTCGAGTAGACCCGTGATCAAAATTAGCTCTAAGAACTCCGTCTAATGTTTCCGCTTGATGGATGACTCAATTCGCTAAGCTTATATGGAAGCAAGAACCTTGGTAGGTGAGGACGCCACACCGGTGATGGAGATTCGATTGATAAGTCTTGATGAACGCCACGGAATAACCTCTATGTTCAAGGAGTTCTTTAAAGAACCAAAAGAAATTGAAACTCAATTTTATAAATGCTTAAACTTGAAGAATATAGGGATAACAAGCCTTTAAATAGGCCAAAAATATGAAGAATAGAAACCAACATTTCTGGCCACAAGGAAAGTAAATATTTGGCCAAAATAAGAAAGGAAACTACTACACACTAAAATATCCATGAGGATAAAAGGAAACTATTTAATTTTAGGACAAGGCTTGGTGATAGAATTAGCAAGGAACAAATCACAAGAAATCTAGGAACAAATCATCTCCAAATCTACAAAGAAATCAGCTCCAAATAAGAGAGCGCAAATCAGGAACAAATCAACTCCAAAAATAAAGAAATCGGGATCAAATCGCCTCCAAAATAGCAAGAATCACAAATCCTCACCAAATATGAAGCAAACCTTTCTAAAAATATAACTCTTATTTAACTAGAAAACAGATTCTTCTAAATTAAATAAAGCAACTTCTACTTTGACTTTATACACCAAATCTTTTCAAAATAAACCACCCAAATCAAAATAGTAATAACCTCAAAACACTTGGAAATAGAAATATATTAGGTGTCTCCAAGGTTTCACAACCTCCCGAATTTGAATTTTTCATAATTAAGATTGAATTCCCAATGTATGTTGTAAATGCTCACATCACATGGTTCTTCGCTTGATTTTCATCATTCCCCCTTTCCTCGAAAAGATTCGTCCTATAATCTTAACCATAATGTTGTGGATGGCATGAAAATAAATATAAATCCTCCGTCCTTCCTTTATGGGAACTAAAATCATCGAATGACGCATGGACTCAAGCCCTCATATCCTTCAACAATTCACCAACTTGCTGAGTTCCTTGTCTCTCGGATTACGCTTATAAGCTGTCCATCTCGTAATGGTACACCAGTGGACAAAAATCAATTTGATGTTCGATCTCTAGGATAGGAGGTAAACCTTTCGGAATTTCCTTGGGAAAGACATCTTCACCCCCGCAAAAGAGAGACAATAGAACTCGGCAAAGAAGTGTCAAGTTGGTTAGTATTAAAAAGTGCCTCTTTGTACAAAAGTACAATCATAGGCTTGTTTAAGAACAATGCTCTCTTAACCTCACTTGCCCGTGCATAGAAATTGGTTTTTCTCTCCTTTTCTCTCAAAGTTTCAGTCACTTGCTTTTTGTCACTCTCCTTCTTTTGCTCACTCTCTTTTTCACACTTTTTCTTTTGTTCACTCTCTTTTTCACTCCTTTTCTTTTGTTCACTCTCTTTCTCTTTTTCTTTTGTTCATTCTCTTTTTTGCAATCTCAGCAGTCTTCATAAACTTGACTTGGTGTCAAAGGAACAGAGTTATAAGATTCTGTCTTTCATGAAGTGGAATGATTCTTGAAACTGTCATGGTTGCCCCTCGATCAAGTTTCCAGAGGCCCTTGTTGACAACCTAGTTTCTCCACCCGAGGTGGTGATAGTGACACTAGTGCAACTTTCCCACCATCAAAGATCCACACTACATACCTTGTTTGGACATGGCACCTAGTGTGAAAAATGTTCTCCAGGTTGCACCTCGTCCTTCTCATTGTCACACTTAAAGCCCTCCTTGCAACCAACAATTCTTCTAGGGCAGCGTATTTTTCATAATCGGCATCCTCCAAGGATGGCTTAGAGTCACAATCTGATTCAAGGTCTTGATTTCCTTGTCTGGTCACCTCTTGTTCTTGTTCTATTTTGGGCTTGGCGTTGGGTGGCTTATCTTCAGCCCTCCATTGATTCGACTTCCAAGTGGATGGGGGTGGATTAGGTTGAACGTGTGTTAGTCTTTTGTCTCTCCTTTTGACTTGATTCGATCTTGGTAGCCATATGCACCATATCCTCAACTCTACATAATGTTTGCAATTCCACCTTACATTTTTGAATGCACTTTGTTTAAACACACTTGAAACCTCGTCACATTGTAGCCTCTCGATCTTCTTCAATGTTGCTCTAGTCATTGCAACCTTCATCTCCTTATAATACTCCTTTATACGAGTGCCTTGCCTCAGGTTTCTGACTTGTTTGTACAACTCAGATAGTAGTAAGTTGAAACAAATCTCTTTCGCATCACCCACCTTCGCATCTCTTCCCATGTTTCCCGCTGCGGCTCCCTATTCCGTCTCCTTATTAAACTAATTGGTCCCTGCGCGTTGCATAGTCCGGGAGTCTATGGCGTGAGTTTCACCTTCTTATTTTCGAATAATTGTAATGATCAAAACCAACTCCACCTTCCTCTCCCGCTCAGATTATGCCTCGGGGTCATTCTTTCCTTGGAAAGATTGAATCTTCATTTAATGTTTCTCAAATTATTATCTTCTGATTCCTAGCTTCCTGTCTCTATAGCCCCATACCTCCTATCTGCTTGATTGAATCATGATCATTCTCATCCTCAAACCATTCAGTCATATTCGTCTTCTTCTAAAACTCCACCCTGTTCTTGGTAGCCTCTCCCTTCTATGCCTTATTGGAGGGGTTTAGTGGCTCTTTCGAAGCTTGCTCCACCCCTCTCATGGAATTGTTCCAATTCTGGCCTTAAATATCCTCTTTACTTCACTAGTTAAGGCCTCCCTTGTAGACTTCATATCGACTCCTCCCGTCATACTTTCGGATGCGTTGTTGTTTGACATATTGCTGTAAAAACAAGGTTAAAAAAAAAGAAAATAATAAAATAGGACCTCACAAATCACTCCCTCACGTGTTTGCACTCAAAGAATGATTCACTCGGTTCACTCGTGTTTTCACACAATATATTTGGCTTTTTTCTCTCTCTAAATCTGACCACTCTTGCCTTTTTTTTCCCTCAGAATTTCTCTTTTAGTTCTTTTGGAACTAATCAAACATATCTGATTTTTTTTTTTCCCGCAAAATCAATTAAAAACATATCAAAGAAATAAACTAATAGGGAATTTTTTTTTTTCTAGCTTCTAGACTTTTTTTTTTTTTTTTTATATATATATACTATGGTGGGGAGTTGATTTGCAACAAATGAATGATGATCAACTAATGGAAATTTTTTTTTTTTTAGGCTTCTGGAGCTTTTTCTGTTTTTTTAACTTGGGATGGACGGTTCTAAACGAAACAATAAAATTATATCCGATCAAGAATGAAGAAAATCGGACTTGGGATGAAGTAGATAATAGGTTGTGAATGAAATTGGGGTTGAATGGAATTTAGAAGGTACTAATGAAAGTGGTGACTAAATTGGGTTCGGACAAAGAAGAATAGTAAAAACGTAAAAGATAGGCAAACCAGAAAAATAGAACCTATTGCTTTCGATGTAAATGATACGAACCCATCGACTTGTGAGAGACTAGTGTCCAATTAGCTGGAAGAAGCGGCTCTAATGTTGGCTTGGATGGATGACCTTGACCGTTGCTTATGGAAGCAAGAACCTTAGTATATGTGAGGGCGCCACAATCGGTGATGGAGATCCGATTGATAGAAGTCTTGATGAGCATACCAGTGCTTGATAAGTTCAAGGAGTTCTTTAAAGAACGAGAAATTGAAACTCTCAATTTTATAAATACTTAAAACTTGAAGAATATAGGGATATAGTAGCTAAATAGGCCAAAAAAATATTAAGAATAGAAACTAAATATTCGGCCACAAGGAAAGTAAATATTTGGCCAAAAATAAGAAAGGAAACTACTACACACTAAAAATATCCATGAGAAGAAAAAGGAAACTATTTAATTTTAGGACAAGGCTTGGTGATAAAATTAGCAGCAAATCTGGAACAAATCAGCAACAAATCTAGAACAAATCATCTCTAAATCTACAGCAAATCAGCTCCAAAATTTGCAGCAAATCAGGAACAAATCAACTCCAAAATAGCAGCAAATCGGGATCAAATCAGCTTCAAAATAGCAGCAAATCCGCCGTAAATCCTCACCAAATATGAAGCAAACCTTTTCTAAAAAAATACTTAACTCCTATTTGAACTAGAAAAACAACTTTCTAAATTAAACCAGCAACTTCTACTTTGACAAGAACAAATCTTTCTAAATAAACCAACTCCAAATCAAAATAGTAATAAACTCAAAACACTTGGAAATAGAAATATATTAGGTGTCTCCAAGGTTTCACAGCCTCCCAAATTTGAATTTTCCATAATTAAGATTGAATTCCCAATGTATGTTGTAAATGCTCTGGCATCACGGATCCTTTGTGCTTTGATTTTCATCAGAAACTTGGCAACATTATCTTTGGCCTAAGGAATTTGTGATTCACACCGACCACAAGTCATTGAAGCATCTGAAGGGCCAACATAAGTTGAATAAGAGACATGGCCGATGGATGGAGTTTGTGGAAACTTTTCCATATGTCATCATTCTAAACAAGGTAAGAGCTGTTGTTGCGATGCACTTTCATGGGTATGTCTCAATCTCTACTCTAGATGCTAAATTGCTTGGTTTTGAACACGCTGAAAATTGTATCTTTGGACGAAGATTTTAATGAATATGCTTGTTGTGAAAAAGGCCCATGACAAGTTCTTTAGACATGAGGGTTCTTGTTTCGGAAAATGGAGTTATTAGAATTATAATTGTTCCATTCGGGATTTTTAGTGAGGGAGTCTCATGGTGGAGGATTGATGGGACATTTTTGGGGTGTAGAGACTTTAGGGGTTTGCAGAAAACTTTTATTGGTAGCACATGAGCGAGAGATGTTGGGAGGATTTGTGGGAGGTGTATCACATGTGAGCAAGCGCTGAAATCTCGAGTGCAACTTTGCTGAAGCGTACACACCACTTCCTATTCTGGTGAACCTTGGGTTGATCTTTGATGGACTTTGCATTGGGTCTACCTAGGACTAGACATGGTAGGGATTCTATTTTTGTGGTTGTGGATAGGTTTTCAAAGATGGCACATTTTATCCCATGTCACAAAATGGATAATGCGTCTCATGTCGCCAATTTGTTCTTTAGAGGTTGTGAGATTGCATGGTATTCCTAGGAATGATTGTTTCGGATAGAGATGCAAAATTCTTGAAGTTACTTTTGGAAGACCTTGTGGTGTAAAGTTAGGAACCAAGTTATTGTTTTTCCTACCCTTGTCATCCACAAACCGATGGTCGGACAAGGTAGTGAGCAGGCCTTGTCTACTTTGTTGAGGGCTATCATTAAAGAACATTAAAACACGAAAATGTTTGCCACATGTTGAGTTGCTATAATCAGTACTATACATTCTCATACTAGAATTTTCGCCTTTTGAGATTGTATATGGTTTAATCCATTAACCTTTAGATTTATCTCCTTTACACATGTACGAGCATGTTAATTTAGATGCAAGCGGAAATTTGTTAAGCAGTTCATGAAGAGGCAAGACTCAACTGGTAGAAGGATTGAACAATATCTTCGCAAACTGACGAAAGAAGCGCCATCGTAGTCTTGTGAACCGGAGATTGGGTTTGGGTGCACATGCGCAGGAAAGATTTCACTTTAAAGGCGGTCAAGTTGCTCTCTAGGAAACGATGGTCCTTTGAGTCCTCGGCGCATCGATAACAATACATACAAGCTAGATTTGCGGTCGATATCACATGCATCTTACTTTTAACGTCTTGACTTGAGTCCTTTTGATGCGGTGACATTTGGGGACAAATCCTTTCAAGAGGAGGGGAATGCTAGTTTCTTTGTTCTGCTCCAGGTGTTTAGGGTTAGCCCCTTTTCTGGGTTTAGGAGGTGCTGTCGTTTTCATTTTGTGGCAGGGGCCTTTGGTTTCCTGTTTTGTTCTTGGTTGTTTTTTGGGCTTTGCTTTTGTTAATAAATTCTTACTTATCCAAAAAAAAAAAAAATGATGGAAGCAGGGCTAAGGAAGGGATTGTGGACCCGCTTGAAGTCCCATTGGGCCCTATGACACGAGCCAGGGCTAAGAGATTCATAGAAGCCCTTGATACATCTCCTATATTTGAAACCTTCAAACATATAAAGAGAATTGACGAGTTGGACTACACTCCTGTACCACTTTCTAAGAAGAAGCTTAAGAAACTGAGGAAAAAAGACCAAGCGTCTAAGTCACTAGGAGTAAGGGTCCTAGCCATATTTACATTTTTTTTTGTTAACAAGGGGTGATCGGTTCGGCTTCACGCATCCCATAATCCCCTTGGGGCCCGGAGAACCGACCGCGGGTGGCCTCCAGGTGCTTTGGGGAATTCTGAGTGTCCCAGGAGGCTCGAGACACAGGACCTCAGATCTAACCATATTTCCAATGGTTAAATTCACCGCATGGAACATAAGGGGCTTGAACGACCCCCTTAAGCAGAAAGAAGTGAGTTCGTTTGTTGTGTCAAATGCTCTTGATTTTGTTGTCCATTCTATGGACCAAGCTATGCTATGTCACATTACAGCTCTCAAGGACAATTATTCCTTTTGGTATTCGGCCATCTATGCTTCGAACAACTACATAGATAGACGTTTGCTTTGGCGCCATCTTCTCTGGTGTGAACCCATAGTGGGGCAAAATCCTTGGTTTGTGATGGGCGACTTCAACACCACCAGGTTTGTCAATGAAAAGATTGGGGGTAACATGATGTATAACACTGCCATGACTGATTTTCACGAGTGTCTGTTCAATCTTGAATTAGCGGATATGCCGTTCTTGTGGCCTATATTTACATGGATGAACCGTCGGGAGGCGAATTTCACTTAACGGAAGTTGGACCGATGTCTTAGATGAGTCTTGTTTGGATGTGTTCCCGATGCGATGCGAGGTCGCTTCATCTGGGTTGTCGATCAACGCCCTCTGGTTACCGTGTAATCTTAGGCTGGCGGATCGGTGGTATAAGCTCTACCCCTTCAAATTTTTTAACTTTTGGGCTGACCATCCTTCTTTCCTTGAGCTAGTAAAGGATGCGTGGAATAGTGATGTATTCGGCACACCCATGTATAGATTAACCCGCAAACTAAAAAGTGTGAAGGCTATACTTAAGGCCTTCAATTTCCACTCCTATGCAAAGTTACATGAGCGAGTTGTGGTCGCCAGGGAAAACCTAAACCAAGCCCAGTATGCGTTGCTGAACAACCCGATTGATCCCACTCTGGTGGATAATGAGAAGAGGTGTTTGAAGACATTCCATGACTTAGCTTGTGCCAAAGAGGGGTTCCTGAAGCAAAAATCTAGAATTCAGTGGCTTAAACTAGGTGACCAGAACACTAGTTTCTTTCACAAAGCCATCAAAGTAAGGAATGCTAGAAGCTCTATTAAAGCCATAACTTTGGAGAACGGGTGCAGAATTGAAGACCCGGAAGCTATCAAAAGGGAAGCCGTCAACCACTTCCAAAAGGTATTATGCATTGATGGTCCATCTACTATTCATGATGTTTATTTAGACAACCTCGATGGTTTCGCTTGGTCTCCCCAGCACCTGGACACTCTTAATAGTAGGATAACTCTTAATAGGTAGTGATGTAGTTGAAGCGGTGGAATCCTTCTTCACTTCGGGGTGTATGCTTCGTGAGATTAATTGCACTATCATTGCTTTGGTGCCCAAGGTCCCTAATCCTGGATCTATGCATGACTATAGGCCAATATCATGTTGTAATACTATATACAAGTGCATCTCGAAGATTATTGCAGCTCGGATTAAACAGTGTCTCCCTGAGATTATTAGTCCTTCACAGTCAGCTTTTGTGCAAGGTCGGAGTATTGCTGACAATATCCTTATTACCCAGGATCTTATGATCAATTATCATCGTGATAATGGTCAACCTAGGTGTGCACTAAAAATTGATATCAAGAAGGCCTATGACTCAATTGGTTGGAGTTGCATCTTTGATATCCTATCCAAAATGGGTACTCCTGCTTACCTTCTGAGATGTATTAAGGCGTGCATCACTACTCCTTCCTTTTCTGTGTCTGTAAATGGAGAGCTAGCGGGTTTCTTTGCTAGCAAACGAGGGTTAAGGCAAGGGGACCCATTATCCCCTTTGTTGTTCATCATCGCAATGGAAGCCTTCTCTAGGTCCTTATCGTTGGCTGCCCATAGCCAAGAGTTTAAGTTTCACCCTAAATGTGAAGAAGGCAATCTCTTACCAGCAATAACAACGGACAGTATATTTTTTTTGCAGACAGGACTTCCTCCGATTGTCCAAATTATCATGGATGAGTTATACAAGTTTAGGCACTTCTCACAGGCTTCAAGTGAACAAGGCGAGGTGCATTATTCCTTTGCGGGGTTAATGAAAATGTCAAAAATGATATTTTGAACATTACTGGCTTTCGTGTGGGGAGTAATCCTATGAAATAACTTGGAGTTCCACTTATCTCTACAAGACTATCCCACATTGACTGTCAACCGCTTCTTGATAAAATCTTGGCCAGAATCCAGGCTTGGACAAGTAGATCACTATCCTATGCGGGTAGGCTGCAACTAATATCTTCAGTGCTGTATAATATTCAAATGTACTGGTGTAGTATGTTCATCATTCCAAAGTACACTATTACTAAGATCGAGCAAATTCTCGGCCAGTTTCTTGATCACAGTAAGTGTCAGAAAATGCTCGTCGTGCTAGATTAGATGGGAGTGCGTATGTGTCTTCCCTGGGAGGGGAGGTCGGCAGAGTACACGTGTTAAAGATTGAATGATGCTAATGTTATGAAACACATGGAATCGTTCTATAGGAAGGACTCTATTTACCCAGGTAGCACAGGTGCGGAGGCTTTATTTGAGACAGGGAAGTCTTTGGTGTGCAAAGACCCCTTCGGTTGCTCACAGGTTAGGCGAAACTCCTTCAGCTTCCAGTGAGGATCAGACCTTGCATAAGACCACCAAGGTTTGTACTTGATCTTTGAGACATTCTTATGGCATGACTTCTGGAACCCGATTGGCCCCCTCCTTCCATTTTTTGGAGAACGAGTTATATATGATTCTGCAATTAATAGGAACGTCTATTTATCATTTGCTCTATAACTAAGAGGATTGCGTGGGGTGCTACTATTTATCACTTGTGGAGACAACGGAATAGTAGAGTTTATGAGAACATCTTTTCTCCCGCTGATGCTATTTTTCATCTTATTTGTAATGATGTTAGATTAAGAATTTCTAGTTTCCAGAAGGTTGTGGATAATCCAGTGAATAGAGCAATGTGAAAGAGATGGTCCTTTCCTCTTAATATTCTTGGCCTTGGTGGATCGTCTGGGTGATTGATGGTTACGTTACGGTTGAAATTTGGTCTACATTTGGGCCTTGGCTACCTTTGGCAGAGTACGTGGGATTTGGGTTGTGTGGTTTGGTTTCTCTTGCCGGGATGTGGGTGTGAGTTTGGTTTTTGTCCTTGGTTTGTTGTTGGTTGTTGTTTATTTGTTGCCCTTTCCTATGATTTTAGGGGTCTTTGTCAGTTTTCTTTTCCCTTGGGCCTTGGGCTCGTGTATTCTTTGGTTGTGGGGCTTTGCCTTTTGGTAATAAATTCTTAATTATCCAAAAAAAAAAAAAATTTCATAGGAACGCACATGTAGCAGAGGTTATTGATGGTGGAAGTTGGAATTGGCCTATTGCAAATTCAGTTGACCTTATCGCTATCAAGAATAGTTGCTGGGATTATCCACTTGATGACTCTAGGGAGGATATTGTTTCATGGACACCAACTCCTTCTGGGGATTTTACGGTTAGCTCAGCTTGGAACCATATTAGGCTGATAAAACCAGTTGTTAATTGGCACTATGCGGTATGGTTTCCCCAAGCTATTAGAAAACACGCATTCATAGTATGGCTGGTCATACATGACAGATTGGACACCCAAGACAAGCTGCTCAAATGGGGCCTTATCACTAATATGTCTTGTGTATTCTGTAGGGCTAGTGTTGAAGATAGGAACCACATGTTCTTCAAATGCCACTTCTCTGCTGGAATATGGATGAGGATTCTAAGGTTATGTGGGAACTCTAGAATGCCGAGGAACTGGGAGAATGAATTATGTTGGGTAATAGGTACCAAAGGTAAGTCTCTCTGCTCTATCACTAAGAGGATTGCGTGGGGTGCTACCATATATCACTTGTGGAACTCTTGCCAGCAGTAGAATTCATGAAAACATCTATTCTCCCGCAGATGCTATTTTTCAACTCATATGTAACGATGTTAGACTTAGAGTTTCAGGTTTGCTGAAGGTTGACGATAACCCTGGAAGCAGGTCAATGTGCGAGAGATGGTCTTTCCCTCTTATTATCCTAGGCCCTTGTGGGTCGACATCCTGAGTTGAGGCCTTTTGGTGTTTCCTTTGGTTGCCTGTGCCCGGGTTGTGGGCCGTTGTTTTTATTTTGCTTGTCCCGGGCTGTGGGATTTATTTTATTTGGTTGCTTGTGAGGCTTGTCCCCAGTTTGTGGGCGATTGGTTATATTTGTTTTATCATGTGGTTTTTGTTTCGGGCTGATGCCCATCTTCTTATGTTTTAGGGGAGGTGCTGTCCATTTTTCTTTTTTTCTGGTGGCCTTTTGGCTTCGTGTATTATTCTTTTTTTGTTGGGCTTTGCCCTTTTGGAAATAAATTCTTAATTATCCAAAAAAAAAAAAAAAAAAGCCCTTGATGTTTTAATCCGAGATGCCCACGTGGAAGAAGCTCGCGTGTTCAACTCCAAAAAGGAAACAAAGATGGTCCACATCATCAAATTAAATCCGGACTTGGACCAAGAGCCAAGGAGTTTTGACTTGTTGATTCTTCGCTATTTTGGAGCTGATTTGGTTACGATTTGTTCTGATTCTTTGCTATTTTGGGGTGATTTGGTTGATTTGTTCTGATTCTTTGCTATTTTGGGACTATTGGTCTTGATTTGTTCTTGATTTAGTCTTGATTTGCCGTTGATTTATTTCTAGATTGCGGTTGATTTGATTCCCAAGCCTTATCCCCAAGTGCTAGTTTCCTTTTTTTAGTGTGTTATTAGGAAAAAGTATATTAGTTTCTTTCTTGTTTTTGGCCAAATATTTACTTTCCTTGTGGCCGGGCCTCATTTAGTTTTCTATTCTTCATATTTTTTCCCTATTTAAAGGCTTGTTATCCACATATTCTTCAAGTTTTAGCATTTATAAAATTAGAGTTTCAATTTCTCTTTGGTTCTTTAAAGAACTCCTTGAACATCGGTTATTCCGTGGCGTTCATCAAGACATAAATTAGATCCTCCGTAAATCGATTGTGGCGTCTCACATATACCAAGGTTCTTGCTTCCATATAGCGGCAGATTCAGGTCATCCATCCAAGGCGACACTAGGATTCTTGGACTAATGATCACAAGTCTCCTCACAAGTTGACGGGGTTCGTATCACCTACCTAGTAGCAGTGAACTTGCTTGTCTTCTTCAATGTTCACTACAACAAATTCCATTGGGAAAATAAATTTTCCCACCTTGATTGATACATCTTCCATAAACATGGCATAATAAGGCATCTAAGTCAATACCTCATCAAAAAGAATGTTTATCTCTAATTTCTTGAACATGTTCAAGAATTTAGCAAACTAATCATCCAATTTTGATTTATGCATTCTCTGAGGGAATGTAATAGGAGGTTGATAGCATCTCACTTCCTCTTTTTTTTTTTTTGTCACTTCCTCTTTCTTTTTCAGCTCTCCCTCTTCAGTTTGCTGCTCTTGCTGCACCTTTGATTTCTATTTTCCATATGATGATTATGTTATGTTCAGCTTTTTCTCTTTACTAGTTTTTTTTTTTTTTGGATAATTAAGAATTTATTACGAAGAGCGACATGACGAAATACAAAACGAGGCAGAAGGCCCGACCGGGGCAAAGAAAAACGGACGGCACCTCCCCTATAAATATAGGAACAGGCAACAGCCCGAACAACCTGAGCCACCAACAAGACACAAGCCCACAATCAGGGCAAGAAACAACACGAACCCGCCCTGGCAGACGAGGCAATGAGCCCCAGCGATCACAAATCAAACATCGACCTACCCGGGAGATAAAATACTAATAGGGAAGGACCATCTCTCACACATTGATGATTTGCGGGACTATCAACAACCTTACGGAGACCCGGAAATCTGAAGTCTAACATCGTCACAAATGAGTGGAAAATAGTGCCGGAATTTGGAGCATAGTTGTTCTCATGAATTACACTATTAGGTGACCTAACAAATGGTAGATAATAGCACCCCGCATAATCTTCCTTGTAATGAGGCGAAGGACTTTCCCTTGGCAATTACCCACAAAGAGTTCGTTCTCCCAATTCCTCGGAGTTCTAGAGACCCGCTGACAATGAATCCTGCGCGAATGCAGTTTGTGAAATGGCAGCGAAGAATAGAAATTAGTTCTTTGTCTTCAACATTAGCACGACAAAATACACAGATATAAATTTGGTGAGACCCACTTGAAGCTTATCTGGGTAACCAATGCGTGCATGCGGCCGATGAGACATGAAAGCATGCCTCACGATGGCAGGAAACCGTCGAATAATTGATTAACAACCCGGCATCTTTGGTCTAAAGTGGTTCGAGCGAGCTTACGGTGCAAACCAGAAGGATCTAGGAATGAGATAATATCACCGGCTATCGATATGGTAATTAGCACAAAGCTGTTCTTGATAGCGATAAGGTCAGCTGAATTAGCGATAGGCCCGATTCCATACCTTCATCGATAACTACGACTACTCGGCGTTACAATGAACGAGTCATAAGATCGCTCACCATAATAGGGAAGGAGAGGACCAGGGTTCGAATCATGCCATAAAGGTCGCCTCGTCGCCCACCTTGTGCTTTATGAGGGTGCGATCCGCCGCTCACAAGTTGAAGGATTTTCTTCGACTCGGGGAACAACTCGTAGGGACCTTTGCATTCCAGAGGCTCCCCTGCCGCAGATAAAACCTCCGCACCCACGCCACACAGGTCGCTAGCGCCAAGGCAGTTCGGACATGCTTCATAACATTTGAATCATTCGGGTCTTTAACACGTCCCGAGGCCTAAGCGCCCTCCTCGCTGGAAGACTGCGATTCCCATTTGATCTTAGCACGACGGCGCTCCCGAGAATTTCCGGACCATAGAAGCTCTTGAATGAGTACTCAATCTTAGATATAGCGCCACTTAGGGGGATAATCCGCCAGAGTGCACAGTACAATTGTATCTTTATAAGACGAATGTCGGTATGTCTAGGCATAAGATAGAGATTTGCTTGTCCAAGATTGGTCCCAGTAGTAATTCTTTGAATAAGAGGCATAAAATCACCGTGAGTGAGCCTTGTAGAAATCGGAGGGACTCCCAAATGATCTCATGAGCACGCGGTGAACCACAGTGGCGTTCAACGAGTCATTCTAACTTCATCGAAACTCTAGAGCAGGAAAATGGCACTTTCTACTTGTTCACTTGGAAGCCCAGAAGCACGCAAGCACAGTGAATTCGTCCATGAAGACTGAACAACTTTGGAATACGTCCACGGAAAATAAAAACATATCATCTTGCAAAGCATAAGTGAGTTAGGTTGATTTCCTTGCATGCGGGGTGAAGCGAAACCACTTGTCTGTTGCGGCCCACGGCTAAGGATGGAAGGCCTCCGTGCGAGGATGAATAAAAATATGATAATGGTCCCTTGCCTTAACCCGGCACTGGCAAAAAACCCGCAAGCGCTTCGCCATTTATCGAAATAGAGAAGGATGGGATAATTGATGCGACATTAATACATTTCAATAGGTGAGTAGGGTTCCCATTACATGAGAGGATACTCAAGATACAACTGACTAAGCGTGTCGTATGCCTTCATGATGTCAACCTTTAAGCGCACACACAGGAGACCCGATACCACGATGGTAGTTTAACATAAGGTCTTGGGTGATAAGGACATTGTAATGATACTCAGGCACTATCTAGTAGCTTGTGATGGGCGATAATGCAGGAGACCTTTGTTTAATTCTCGCGATAATGATCTTCGAGATGCACTTATAGATGGTGTTGCAACAAGAAATAGGCCTATAATCAATGCATGGAACCCGAGTTAGAGCCTTAGGCTCAAAGCTATAATTTTACAATTAATCATAGCGTACTTCCATATTCAAGAAGGAACTCACGGTTGCCTTAAGCGTCCTCCCGATAATACCCCAGAAACGCCTTGAAAAAGCAGCGAGGAAAATATCGGGGCGGGAGCTTTGGAATCATCAATGGAAAAATGGCTTCCTTGATCTCCTGTGGAAATTGCTTTATTGACGTATCCATATGATGTGGGGGTCCACCCGAAGCCATCAATCTATCTAAATACTCGAGCGGCTAAGCTGTGGGTTCATGAGACATAAATACCTTGGAAGTGCACTTCTGACTTCTGCTTGATGTATGGGTCTTGAGTTTGCGACCATTGCCGTAGTAATAACCTTTAAAGCGCTCCAGGCATTACGACGGCGACTTTGTGGAAGGAAGCTAGTGTTGCAGTCCCCAGAGTTTAAGCCAACGAGCTCTAGATTTTGCTTCGAAACCCTCCTCGTGACCAATTTAGAGATCATGATAATTCTTTAAGCAGCTCTTTGTTCCCGACATGGGATTAGAATTTGTTAAGCCTGGTTGGGCAGCAAAGTGCCTCTCACGACCGCCACAGTGCGCTCATACAATGCCTACCAAAGGATCGAAAATTAGAGCTTTAGGATGGCCTTCACACTTTTCGACTTGGTCGATGCGAACATGGGAGTAAAGCTTTGTTACTCACGCTTCCTTTACAAACCAATGAAGTCACGGATGATCGGCCAGAAATTAAAGAATTTGAATAGGATAAGCTTTACGGGCCGAATCGGATTTACCTTAAAGGCGGTAACGAGGGCAATGATCGGATAACCCGGGAAACTTAGTGAAACGCATTGGGAACATATCAGCGCAGCTGTTTTGAAGGCATGCATCCCAGCTTCCTAGCTATGAAGTTAACACCCCGGCAATGGATGTCAAGTGAATAAAGGCCCCACAAAAGGAACATCCATAGCTCTCAGAAACTTGAGCACTCGTGGAAGTCATTCATGTGGGTGTCATTCAACCATGTTGCCCAGGACCTTTCAGCTTTGCTAAACACGGTGGTATTTAAGTACATAATCATCAAGGTTTTGGCGTAAGGAGCTCATATAAGAGATGGCGTAAACACTCTTCTATCCATGTAGATTGTTAGGCGTACCGCTGCCCAGAGCAGTGTTGCTTTTCGGCCGCGATGTGTGTGAAGCATGGCTTGGTCGTGGGTGAATAATATCAATCTTTGACCTTCTCGAGGTTTCCACAGTCGGATTCTACCGACGGAAGCGTGCTCATAGTTGATTATGAAGAGTCTCCACCGGAGAAGGTGAAAGTTACGTCACACATTGGGTGCACTGCAGGAGTTTCACGAGACAAGTAAATCAAGATCATGGACCTTTGCAAAAGAAACGCACTTCTCTTTGGCAGAGGTCGGTCGAAGCCCCTTATGTTTGAGGCGAACTTAACCATTGGGAAGATGTGGGTCCCTCTATCATTGGATCACACGCAAAATAAGCCAGACTCAGTTTCTTGATTTCTTAAGCTTCTTCTGAAAGAGGCACAGGCATGAAGTCAGCTCATCGACCCTTTTATGTGCACGGAAGTGTCGATAATGGGGAGGTATCAGAAAAATCGGTGTTAGCGGTAGGAGATGGACAAGCGGACCTACTTCCATTAGGACCCTCTTCATCGGCTTTGCGTTGGGCATGCAAGGTGTTACCATGCAACTTGAGTGGGCGTCACCCACCGATAGCCACACTAATGTCCCTCTGCATCGACTAATTCCGGCTTACGCATGCGTTACGGGGAGGATTGGATTACGAGCAGTGGAATTTTCGGTACTACGCTACGGTAAAGGAATGCCCTTTTGCACAAATGGAGATTTCAATTTGCAATCTTCAACTCCCTTCACCCGACTTCATCAACTTTCTTCCCGATAAGCGCTGTCTTCTTGTTCCCGAAATTTTTGGAGATTATACCCTTTGTTAGGTCTCTTCTTGGCTTGACAATTTACCGGGTTATGGCGAATAGCGCGTTAGGAAGCTGATATTGAGGAGCCCAAGGATATTGATCCTTATTTGTAGAATAAGCGCCATTACCCACAATCGAACCTTGATTTAGGGAATTCACAATCAACTGACCTCATCTGATTCTATGAGATAATTTTGTTTGGTTCTCGGAGTGGTGGATCAAGATCGGCGGGATTCAATAGTGTACCGCAATGTGCCCACGAAGACACGTGCTTGTCGATTATTACAGAGATGTTATAGGGCGACCCGATTGGGATAGATGATAAGCGAATGTTGAGCATGTCCATTCCGGGCTTCCATGCCACGTAATATGAGCCGGTCTCACGCTAAGTGCCATGGTCAGCATCCGTAACCCGATCCAGGTGCCTCCGAGTCCACCCGAATCACGAAGAGAATAAACCATTCTGGAGTTGTAGATATTTCGAGGCATCTCCCTCTTTGCCCGAGTGCGATGTTAACGAGAGAGGGCACCACCAGGAGCAGGAGGCGGCTTATCGAAATTATCCTGAGCATCCGCACCCGCGTGTCGTGCCCTCATTCACTTAGCCTCCACCAGGAGTTTAGCGTGAAGCTTACCATCATCATAATGCGGCGCCATAGGCGCAACGGACCACACGTTTTCACGGGCATAGAGACCAAGCTTTCCAAGATTTCTTTGGAGGATCATTAGCCATCTCGGATTAATGGTAGCCGGAAAATGCGAGTTCTGATGGGCTATACCATTTTCATTTCTGCTGTTTTGTAAATCGCCGCCCCGCCACGTACTCGTCCGGCTTCTTGGAGAAGAGTGCCGACGCAGAACCAAGGAAAGACTTCGGGTGAGCTCCAATGGCTGGAATTGAGCTCGTCGGGGCGAGCCATTCGAGGCCCAGGCTCGTCGGGCGGGACGAGCTTTGTTTTCGGACGGTGCTTTGTCGTTAAGCTCGACCACATTCCCGGCCACCGATCCAAGCACTACCTCGGTATTACCGATCCTGATTGTTCGCCCGCCATGAGCCTCAACACAACCAAAGTATCCTTCTCATACCCATGTCGGCCGAACCCATCCCTTGTTGATCGCTTCCTCTACCTTCCTTGATGCTAAGTGTCGTGACCCTCCATGACTAATGGCAGCCTTCAGATGAGCTTCAGAAGCGGATCGAACTGGGTTTGAGCTCGGGAGAGTAAAACCGACCAGATCTGAAGATGTACCTCCCGATTCGGCAACCGGACCGAAAAATGGATCTACGGTGTCAACAGGATCTAACTCCTTCGTTGAGATGGCGGTGGTAGTGATTCTTCGATGAACTCACCTGGTAGTACCTTGATGCTGCTTTGTAATGGAGTCGTCGGAGACCTTCGAGCGCGCGTTGCAGCCTGCGTGCCGGTTTGGGGAGGGCATGCCGTGGTCGTGCGGTTCAGCGTTGGTTCCCTTTTTGGGAGCCCAAGACTGAGAAATCCCACTTTGGGGAGGCCGGACGTAGTGGACCCATCGCGGCCACCGAGACCCCCACCAGGGTGATCATCTTCAATGCGTTGACTTACACCGGCTCCGTCGCTCGATACCACCGGCTCACTAGAAAGCATTTTCCTCTCTTTACTAGTTTTTGTTGCTCTTCCTTCTTAGTTAGTCCTATATCATCTTCTTATCTTTTCTGCAATTCTCTACCACTCCTAAGTGTAACTATCATGCAGTCCTTGGAATTCTTTTTGGTGTCACAAGGAAAAAAAATCCCTATGCGATTATAAATAGGGCCGGCTACCCTCTTGATCTCAGTTATTGATAGCATTAGTGTTGGCCTAAAACACAAGTCATATTTCCATGAATCTTCTTAGCTCAGCAAACTTCTGCTCATGTATGTTCAACAGTCTTTTGTTTTTACCCATGAAGTTCAACATTTGATCCTCAAAAGACTAGGACCTCCTTTAGCCTAGATTGTCAGCTCTATGACTGCCCTGACTCTGTTGTCCCTGGAAACCCTGTGGAGCATAATTATGCTGATAGTTTTGCATTGGTCTTGGACCACCTGCGCCTCATTTATGGCAGTTCTCATGGTTTCTAAGGGTTGGTGTATAATGGGTTGGGAGGTTGTTGTTAGACTTAAAGTTATAGCTCCTATTTCTTTTTCTTTTTGGATAACCAGGGGTGATCGGGTTCGCTTACACCCCCACCAATCATGGGGCCCCGGAAGAACCGGTAGGGTAAACCTCCACGTTATCTTTGGGGAATTCCACGATGTCCCAGGAGACTCGAACACCGGGACCACTTTACCTTTGTGAGCGGGGCCTAGACCAACAGAGCTCCTGTGGGGGATATGGCTCCTATTTCATTGAATATATTGAGCTTCTTCTACTTAGTAAGGACCTTCCCTCTTAATATCCTTGGCCCTGGTGGATCGACTTCCTGACTTGTGATTGGTGGTCCTTATGCTTGGTTGGGGGCTTGACTCTATTAGGTCCTTGGTTGCCTTTGCCCGGGCTGTGGGCGGGGTTTTGGGTTGTTTCTTCTCTGCCTGGGTTGTGGGCTTGTGTTTTGGTTGGTCTGTCTTTTGGTGGTTGTTGGTTTGTTTCGGGCTGATGCCCCTTTTCCTATATTTATAGGGGAGTGTTCATTTTTCCTTTACCTTGTGGGCCTTGGTTTCTTGTATTCTTTTGGTTGTTTTTGGGGCGTTACCCTTTTGGTAATAAGTGTAATTATCCAAAAAAAAAGGACCTTCATGAGCTAGTCCTTGGTCAATTTGCTTCCGCTCAGCTCCTTCCATAATTCCCACTTCATTTGCTGAATGGCTTCTTCTTTCTTGATTATTCATCTTACTCATCAATGCATCTAGCTTTGCTTATATTGCTAACATCTTGTTTAGCTCAATGACACCACCTCCTCTTAGTCTGTTGTTGCTCCCTGAAACTTTAGATGGAGCTCTGTAGTTGCTCTTAGCCAAATCTTCTATGAGCTGATTGGCTTCTTCAGCACTCTTCCTCTTGAATGCACCCTGATAAATTTGCATCAATGATACCTTTTGAGTGTAGTTCTTAGCATGATAAAGATATCCATTTGTGTCATTGCTTATGCCATGCATTGGGCATCTTCTCGGTAACTACTGTATCTTTCCCAAAACATTATAAAGACTCTCATCTTCCTTCTGTTTAAAGGTAATTATTTCTCCTATCCTCTCTGAACTGAGAGCATGAGGAAAAGAATCTCTGCTCAGGTGAAGCTATAGCTCCTCCATGTTGTCCACTAAGCCATATGTAGGAACTCCCAGTCAATGGCTGCAACATCTCTCAATGAAAATGGATACAACTTCTGGCCTTAATAACATAAGATCTAACTCCATTGGTTCTGATGTTTGCCGTCCTGAAGCCTCCTCGAAGTGCTCATTTAGGATCCTCACTAGGTGTCGATAAACGTCTGCTGGCTGAACCATGGTTATGAGTCCAGGCTTTAGCTCAAAGTTGTTTGCTTCTATGGTAGGTTGCCTAATTGCAGAGTACTCATTCCTGATGATAGGTTTCCAGAAGTCCTCCATTGTTCTCTGCCTCTAAGGTCTTTCTGCTACTGCAACAAGTTCATTATGATTAATCTCTTCTTGTTCTACCATAAATGTTGCTTCTACAAATCTCACTTGCTTTAGGTTTCTCGGTGTCCTCTCTAATTCAATGTCCAGTGGTAGCAGTTTTTCTTCTGGTCTTCTGTGCATGTAAGAACTTCCTGAAATGAAGGTACACTGAGATCAAAGTGAGATCGATGAATAGCGAAATATATTATGATTAGCTCTTTAAAATATAAGTAGTTGAATCAGCTACTACCAATTAAAACTATTTTTGAAAATTTTTGAAAATTTTGATAAAAGTGAAAAGAAAAATGTCCAAACTAGAAAATTCTTAAATTATACTTCAAAGTGAAAATTCTTAAATTTTGATCCTTAAACTATACTTGAATCTGGCAATGGCGTCGTATGTTTTTGGCGATTTTACATAGACCAAATATTTATCCTAGACTGACAAGATTTCTGCATTGCCACCAAAAATTTATTAAATCCCCACCGGTCATGTAAAAACTTGATTTTATGCCTTTGCGGTACGTAAATTTGGGCTGGGGTGTAGTGTCTCCTTAGGGTTGTGGTAATGTTTAAAGTTTTTGTTTTGCTTGTCGCAGTTTGTTGTTGGTTGTTTCGGGCTGTGGCCTTCTCCTTAGTTTTAGGGGAGGTTCTATCCGTTCTTCTTTTCTTTTGGGCCTTGGGCTCGTGTATTCTTTGGTTGTGGGGCTTGCCTTTTGGAAATAAACGCTTATTTATCCAAAAAAAAAAAACTTGATTTTACTATCCAATATGATGTAAATGTTGTCTTATACTGTTGTATATAATGTTGATGGAAGCAGGGCTAAGGAAGGGAGTGTGGACCCGCTTGAAGTCCCCCTTTGGGCCCTATCTTTACGAGCGAGACTAAGAGATTGAAAAGCCCTTCATGTTTTGTCAAGGATGCCCCGTGTGGAAGAAGCTCGCATGTTGACTCAAAGAGCAAGATGGTCCACGTCATCAAATTAAATCCGGACTTGGACCAAGAGCCAAGGAGTTTTGACTTATTGAAGATTTCTTGCTATTTTGGAGAAGATTTCTTTATGATTTAGTGTTGATTCTTCTTGATTGCTCATATTTGGAGACTTTGGTTGTTCTGATTTGTTGCTGGCTTTGAGGCTTGATTGTGCTTGATTTGCTATTGATTTATTCTAGTGCGGTGATTTGATTCCCAAGCCTTATCCCTATAATTATCTAGTTTCCTTTTTTTAGTGTGTTGCAGGAAAAGTATATTCGTTCCTTTCTTGTTTGGCCAAATATTTACTTTCCTTGTGGCCGAATATTTGGTTTCTGCCCTCATATTTTTTTGGCCTATTTAAGGCTTATTATCCCTATATTCTAAAAGTTTTAACATTAATAAAATTGAGTTTCAGCTCTCTTTGGTTCTTTAAAGAACTCCTTGAACTGCTCGGTTATTCGTGGCGTTCATCAGACTTATCAATCGGATCTCCATCACCGATTGTGAAGATCTCCATATACCCGAGTTCTTGCTTCCATATAAGCAGCGGGGTCAAGGTCATCCATCGAGCGGCGCTGAAGCGGTTCTTTCCAGAAACTAATTCGATCGGTCTCCTCACAAGTTTGATGCATGAGCTATAAACACACCAAACAGTGAGAATTCGGCTAATTATTGAAGAATTAGTTAGAGTCGACATTGAATACATGTGAAAACTCCTTTTGGACCTCATTTTGAGGTGCGGAAGGCAAAAAACATTGATGGAGACTTGAACAACGTTTGATATTGGGGCTATATATTGATTTTAAGAAAGGTGCTGATTGCTCAAGATTTTGTTTTATCCCACTTTAGGAAGATTTACTTTATTTTTATTTTTGGATAATTAAGATTTACTTTATTTATTTTAGAAAGTTTGCTATTTATTTTAGAAAGTTTTCTTTTTAAGGTTGTTTTGTAATTTAGAAAGTTTCTTTTCTATTAAAGTAGGAGTTTCTTTATTTTGAGGTTAGAAAGTAAAGGAACTATACCCCCGTAATAGAATCTTCGACAAGTGGATAGTTTGACATAATATTTTTGATTTATACTTTTTAAGAGTTCTTTCTTGTTCTCTTATCTCTTGGGTGGATTCCCATGGGGGCAGTTCGTGGCTTCTCATACCTAGGTGGATTCCTTGGTGGCGGGAATCTTTGTCGACTTATCAAATCAACCCATCCATAGTTGATTATTAAGCGCCCATCTGTCATCTATGTGTGGATCATTTCATTAACTTCGGTAAATAACCACTCTTGTGCAACTTCTGCCTATCCTCGCATCTCATGCTTCTCTAAACTTTCCATAACCAAATTTTCCAGCCTCAACCCCAAAACTTTCCAAATCTTGTTCTATACACACTACAAAACCTTCCTAAATACCCTTTTCCCTTATATACATGAATTCGTTTCTTAACTTAGAAAATCTCCAAAATTCGTCCATAACCCTATTTTGACCCAAGAAAACTACCCCAAACCCATGGCTGACTTACTAAACACGGATCAAATGGGATGTGAAATTGCTCTGTCAAAGTGGTATCGAGCTCATGGATTGATGGGCGATCATAAGCTGAGTGTGTGTGATGCTAGAGACAAGATCTGCAGATACGGTTTGAGTCGTTCGCACAGTAAGGAGGAAAAATATGATTTTATGAAGAGCTTTTTGCATTTAGTCGCTTGAAGAAGGTTTCTTGGGGCACAAGAAGCTAAAAAACATCTTCATATAAAGAGACTATGATTATCATGGGAGACGCTAGTTGCTACTAGAATGAAGATTACTATAAGAGCATGGCAGCTATGATGAAGGCTTTAAGTTAAATCCAAAATTAACATTCAGGTCGATGGAGGGATGGATCTGATGAATTTTGGTTGGCTTATCTAATTGGAGCATGTCTTTGATGTTATGATTCCCTGAGGCGTGAAAGAAGTGAAGTTGGTGGCTACAAAGATGTACGAGATAGCTTCTATTTGGTGGAAGTAATGTGGAGTCATAATATAAGGGGACTAGCTTCTAGCGGGAACCCGAGTGGTGAGGGTCTACTCTTGCTTTCCCAATGGTTAGATTAAGCGCTTGGAATATAAGGGGTAGAGCGAACCCCTTAAGCGAAAGAAGTGCGTTCACTTGTGGAGTCCCATGCTTTGGATTTTGTTTGTGTTTTGGAAACTCGGTGCGAGCTCATAACAAAGACGAACACTCGCTCTATTTCCAGGTGACTCTTCCATAACTATGAGCATGCTATGCTTGGCCGAATTTGGATATGTGGAAACCCTGAAAAGGTTAGCATCGATGTTATCCATTCTATGGACCAGGCCATACTTTGTCACTGCACGCCTCCGTGTGGTAACTATTCGTGCTCGCCCCGCTTATGCCCCTCGAATAATTACAGCATTGATAGAAGAATGTTGTGGCGCCCACCTCTCCTCGTGTGGAACCCTTGCGGGCCAAAATCCTTGGTTGATAATTGGTGATTTACCACCACCAGCTCATTTCAATGAAGTCGGGAGGTAACATGATGAATGACACGACCATGAATGATTTTCACGAGTGTTTGTTCAATCTTGAACTGGCGGATGTCCCTTTCTTGGGCCCCATTTTTACGTGGATGAACCGTCGAGAGGGGGATAATTTTATAGCTAGGAAGCTAGACCGCTGCCTCCAAAATGAATGCTGTATGGATATGTTTCCCAATGCGACACGCAAGTCCTCCATCTCCGGTTTATTCCGATCATAGCCCTCTCGTTACCAACTTAAATGTTGGGCCAGACCCGGCATGTGAAACACTACCCCTTCAAAATTCTTACCTTTTGGGCTGACCAATCTTAGCTTTCCCTTGAATTAGTAAAGGAAGCTTGGCAAAATGAAGTGTATGGTACACCCATGTATAGGTTGATGCGCAAACTGAAGAGAGTGAAGGCCGTCCTTAAGTCTTTCAACTTCCACACTTTTGGTAAACTGCGTGATCGGGTTGTGGATGCCAAAGAGTCTCTCAACCAAGCCCTATGCTTTACAAACAATCCGACCACTCCTCCCCGTGGTGGTAAATGAGAAGAATTGTTTAAAGACTTTACCACGATCTACTTCTCAGGCTGAGTGAGTCTCTAAACAGAATCCAGAGTTCGTTGGTTAAACTTGGAGACTGTGAACACCGCTTCCTGATAAAAACGCCAAAGCTAGAATGCTAGGAATCTCGATAAAGTTATTACTTATTAATGGGCAAGAGACGGATGATCCCGGGAGGCCATCAAACAGACGCCGTGAGCCCACTTCCGCAGGTATCGAAGCATGCGCTCGAGATCCCCTCAAATGACCATGCTGGATATTTAGATAACCTAGAGGGTCTCTTGTGGTCCCCGCAACATCTGGACATTTTAAATAGTGAGATAACCCTTGAGGAGATCAAGAAGTCCATGTTCTCTATCACCGACCCAAAGCCCCGCCCTACTGTTTTTCCGCCTATTTTTCAAGGCACCATGGAGTATTATTGGGAGTGGATGTTTTGTGAAGCCGCGGGTTTCTTTTTAAATCGGGATGTACAAGCTAGAGAGATAAATTGCACAATTTTAGCATTGGTTCCAAAGGTCCCTAACCCTGTTTCCATGCATGATTATAGGCCTATTTTTTTTATTTTTTTTTTTTTGGATAAGTAAGAATTTATTTCCAAAAAGGCCAAAGCCCAACAACAATCAATACAATACAAGAAGCCACATGCCACTAGAAAACGACAAAGGACAAAGACTTCCCTAAAAACATAGGAAAGGGTAACAAATAAACAAAATCACCTCGATAAATGCAAAGAAACCAAACTAATAATACAACCCACAAACCACACAAGCGCGAAACCCCAAAAAGAACAAACCAAAGCTCGCACCCACATTCCGCAAAGCGTAAATCCAACCATGCCAACCTGCACTTACACTCGGCAAAAGCAACCAGACCACCAATGACCGACCTCAACCGTAACGGTAACCATCAATCAATCTTGACAATCTTACCATGGTCAAGAATATTATATGGAAAAAAGACCATCTCTCACACATTGCCCTCGCTCAATCGGATTGTCCGCAACTTTTTGAAAAACTAGCAATCTTAAACGAACGCCATTACAGAGCAAGATGAAAATAGAAGTACGGCCAGAGAAAAAGATGTTCTCATAAACTCTACTATTCCGTTGTCTCCACAAATGCTATATGGTTGCACCCCACGCAATCCTCTTAACTATAGCGCTAAAAGACTTCCCTTTAGTAGCACTAACTCCACAAGAATTGGCCTCCTCCCAACTCCAAGGCCGTTCAACATTCTACATAACCCTTAATATCCTCAACCAAATACCGCCAGTAGAATGGTAAACTCAAGAATAAAATGATTCGCTGTCTTCAACATTTGAACGGCAGAAAACACATGATATGGAGTTGGTCAAACCCCATTTGAGCAGTTTGTCTTGTGTAGCCAACCTGTCCTGCACGGTCAACCAAGCAATACTTGGGTGATGGCCTATTTCCTGCTAAAATTATTATCTATAAGCGCATCTCTCGGAAGATCATTGTCATGAGGTTAAAACAAAGGTTTACACTCCGAGATTATAAGCCATTCGCCGTTTTTGTATTGCTGGCCGTAGCATTGCGCATAATATCCTATCACCAAGAGATGATCAACTCATCATCGAGACAATGGTCCTCCTAGGTGTGCACTTAAAGTTGACGTCAAGAAGGCCTATGACACAATTAGTCGGGAGCTGCATTTTTGAAGTCCCTACAAGAATGTAATACTCCAACTCACCCATGAGATGTATTAGGAGCATGCATCACCCCTCCCCATCTTTCTCTCTGCAATGAATGGTGAGTCGGGCGGGTTTCCTTTTGTTAAAGAATTATCAAGTAAGGTGGACCTTTATCCCCTTTATCGCTCATCCTCATTGCGTAGCTTTCTCCGCATCCTTATCAACGGCAAATTCCCATATGCAAGGTTTTCAGTCATCCCAAATGTAAGGAAATTAACCTAACTCACTTATGCTTTGCAGATGATATTTTTGCTTTTGTCAAGCGACATTGTACCAGTGATCCAAACTATCGTGGACGTAAGCTTAGCGCTTTTGAAAACTTTTCCCGGCTTCATGAACGCTCTAAGAGTGCCATGTTCCTTGTCAAGCAATGATGATGTTAAGAATGATTTACCGAACATTACGGTCAGCTTGGGGGAAGGTTTCCCATGAAATATCCTGATTCCCATTGATTTCACTAGACTTTCCCATCAGGTGGATCGCACCACTCTTGATAAAATTCACGTCAGACCAATCTTGGACCAATGTATCATTATCTTATGCAGAGATCGCAAATTCGATTGCATCATCAGATAGTATCTTCGTGCATACTCGGTGCAAGATTTCATTATTCCCAAGTTCACTATCGCAGATTGAACAATTGTCTAAATAGCTTTTTACGGTCCCAAGAAAATGGGAAATAAACTACTGCGGTAAAGGTCGCCGGTGTCCGCTTGTTCCAAAGGAGGAGGGTGGTTCTGGGGTCTACTGATAAAGATTCAACGATGCAACATTATGAAACACATTTAAGAATTTGTTTTTATAGAAAGGACTTTCGTGTATTATCTGGTTCTAGATGCATACTTTAAGATGTGCGGAGTTTCTCGTGTGCAAAATCCCAAGTCGTCCCGGAATCGCTTAAAATTAATCCGGGGCGACATAGGATCACCTCTCTTAAAACACAAGGTGTGCAATGGTGTTGGGACCTTTTATGGCATGATTGCCGGAACTGGCTATCCTCTCCTTCCTTATTATGGTGAAAGGATCATATAATGATTCTCGGCTTATTCATAGTAACGCTCATGTGGCGGAGGTTATTGATGAAGGTAGATGAACTAATTTCCATCGCTAACTCAGATCTTATTGCTATCAAGGATAGTTAAGTGCGATTACCGCCTTGATGTCTCGAGCCAGGATAAGTGTCTCCCGGACGCCCGCTTCCTTTCAGGTTTTCTCCCATAGTCACCGCGCACCATATTAGACCAAAAATGCTGCGTTGTAAACCGCAATTTCACGATCCGTTCCTCCAAGCTATTAGGACACAAGCTTTATTGTGGATGGCCATCCAGACATTGGTTACTCTAGATAAGCTTCAAGTGGGCCTTTACAAACCTGGGCTCCTTCGTGTTTTTTGCCTGGATTAGTGCGAAGATAGAGACCACTGCTCTTCGGTTGCCATTTCACCGTCGTATCCGGATGAGGATTTAAGGTTATGTGGGAATTCTAGAATGCCGAGAAATTGGGAGAATGAATTTTTATGGGTAATCGCCCAAGGTAAATCTTTCCACTCTATTACTAAGAGGATTGCACGGGTGCACCATATCTACCACTTATGGAGCACAACGAATAGCAGAACTATGAGAAACATTTTGTTCCCGCCTCGACACTATTTTCCACCTCATTTGCATTGACAGCTAGACTTAGAATATCTGGTATTCGAAGGTTAAAGCGATAATCCTTCTAATGTAGCTGTGTGAGAGGTGGGCCTTCCCGCTTGTCTCCTTTGGCAATCAGGGCTCTGCCTTCCCGAAGTGTGTTTGCGTCCTCCTGATCGCTTCGGGACTTCTCTTGGTCCTCGTTGCCTTTAGCCCGGCTGTGAGGGTTTTTGAGAGTTATTTTATTTTTTGCCCTAAGCATGGGCTTTCTCGTTTGGTTGGAGCCTATGTTTGAGGGGTCGTTTCGGGCTGATGCCCTTCCCCTCTATTTTTGGTGGGAGGTGTTAACCGTTTTTTTTCTTTGGCTTAGGGCCTTGTTCCTTGTAATTTGGTTGGTTAGGCTTTGCCCTTTGTAATAAATTCCTTAATTATCCAAAAAAAAAAAAAAAAAAAAAAGAGATGGTAAAAGAAGATTCAAACTTGGGAAAGATTTAAGAGTAATCCAAAAGGGAAGTGGTACTTCCTTTAACTATCGCAAGACATCTACCTCAAAATTCAGAACTTTAAGCAACGAGATTTGATTGGAGGAATATTCGGCTAAGTTTGTAAACTTGATTATCAAAGGAGACTTGCAAGAGGTCGAGGAAATATGCATAGCCCACCACTACATTGCTGGTTTGAGATCCGTATTGCTGTGAGTTAATTTCGCAAACCATATAATAGTCTTCAAGATGTGATGAAACTTGCTTGAAGGTTGGGACTAAAAAAAAAAGCACGGAAAGTCTACTACAACTAAGAGCGGGCCGATGAAGGGTTTGTTGAAGGGTTCTAATTATTGGAATCCTAGTGGTAGGAAAACTACCCACACTCAAGTAAAGAGTGAAGCACTACAAGAATTGGCTTCTAATTCAAAGACGTGTTTTAAGTGCCAAGGGTTGGGGCATATTGATTCTGAATGTCCTAACCAAAAAGCGTTTGCCTTAATTGAGGAAGATGAAGCCAAGGAAGAAGATGTTTAACAAGTGATCGAATCTAACCATGTCCAAGAAGACGCATGAGAATAAATCATCGCCGTCAAAATCTAAGTCGATGTCGCTAGCCGAATCTAACCATATCCAAGAAGACGAGGAGAAGAGTTCACCACGCCAAATTTTGATTTAGAAATCAAAGATGTTTCGTATGAGACGACTTTGGTTGTCAATAGAAACCGAAAGTGAAAAGGAATTCCTCACTAGAAGCAAAAACTCCATTTATAATTTGTCATGCACGTTCGAAGAAATACCACACCCGCTTTTCTCCACTCCATGAGGGGTATTCAACATCAAATGTATCTCATACCAGTTTGGTTTTTCCTAATAAGCTAGCTCTGCGAAGAGCCCTAAGGAGCATGAGAGTTTAAAATGCCAAGTTGATGATTCTGACAAAGGGCTTGTTCAAGAGAGTGAAACTCCTAGCGTGGTTCTAATTATGTCGCAGGTACAAAAAGATGGATCTTGGAGTATGTGCCAAGCTTTCAACAACATTTTTATTCATGAGGAAGCAAGATTCAACAAAAGGCAAAGAGTGGAACAATATGAAAGACAAGCATATGAAGGTTATCAACGGTTGGTATTTGATCTAGGAGGATGGATTCATAAGCACATGATGTTATAGGTGTTCCAAGTTGTGCACAAGAATAGATGGTTCTTCCAAGATTATTAAGAAGATCATAAAAAAGAATGCTTAAGGCGGTTAATGTAATCTTAATTCGCACCAAATAATACGAGTTTAAACACGCTTTGACCAAGTTTGACTAAGTTTGACCTGTGTTTGACTTGATATATGGACCAAAGTTGGATCTTTTCAACGACATGAATAGTTTTGGGTTGACTAAGACACCATTTCGTAGGCCTCATCGATACGAGTTCATAGATTGGTCGAACGTCCAAATCCCGATCACTTACGATAAAAAGTTATAACCCCGTACTCTAAACGGCAAAGGTTTTTAACAAAGGTCTAAACTGCCTTCAAACTTTTACCCGAAAGCGACCCTAGGTCCACATGGCTATTAACTTGTGATGCCAAAGGAAACCCTGTAGCCCCCAAAAACACCCTTCTTGAGCCCCAAACCCTAGAAAAAAATTCCCTCCAAACTCTTGTGGACCCGAGCGGTCATTCAACCATTGCAGCCGGGAAGATTGCACAAAGGAGGCGCCACCGCCACCACCGTGCTACACGCTACGGCGAAAAGCCAGCATCGCTTCGGACGGGGTCGGCCGCGGAATTTCACGCCAACCGACATGCCTGACGCGGTCCCGGACACCGGCCCTGTGAGAGAAGACGTACAGCGCACATTGCTTTCCTGGGTCACGGCTGGATTTTTTCACTTTTCGCCCACTTCGTGCCACCCCATAGCTCCTTTCCACCATTTTTACCCCCGAACTCATCTAGGTGGTCCTTGCATCCTCACCGCTTGGAAGTTACAACGAAAAACAAAATCTACGGCTGTTGATCGAGTTTTCGTACCACAGCCGATCATAATCGCGTAATGGTACCAAACGAGCTCCTCGGGTCCTCGGGCTTTCCAATGATATGTGGTTTCAAAAATTTGGACATCGTTGTTTAGGTTTCCATTTTAGTTGTTTCGTAATTAACAGAAGTCTGGACTCGAAATAGTGTACCGATTGGTCAAATTTGGAAAAATCAAGTTGTATTAGTGAAATTGAAGTTTTAGGAATTATTGGACAGTTCAATTTTGAGAAATTAGCTCCCAAGTGAAGCCCCAATTTAGGTATCTAGCCTATAGGGTACACCGTGTAATCGGGACCTATCGGAGTCCACTTGGGTTTTGCTCTATAGTTCTAATAGTTATTCTAAGGTCTCTGGGCATCCTAAGGTTGTTGGTTCGCCTGTCAGAGCCTGCTGAGTTTTATCTATATTACGTGCACTCACGTGCCGGAGACGATCCCGCAGGGAGCAGGATCGAGCTTCTATAGCTCAGTGGAGTGGTTTATATGCTTTTAAAATGATTCGGGGCATTATGTTGATATATCTATTGTGATAAAATACTTCTTTACATATATACCGCTTTTGATCGATGGTTGGTTGCATTCAAACATTATTTTCAGCCACAGTTATAAACAAGTTATTATTTCATGTGAATTTTGTCACATTTTAATTATTTGCAAGTTTTACTCGTGTTCGTGGATGAGCTGGTGGTGTTTGGATATTTTGAGTACATGGATTTCGAGGTTGTAAACTATCTTGAAAAAAACTATTATTAAAAAAGTGGATCTTGAGATTTTGTGGACTGACTCTAATACTCGTGATTGTTGGAAAGGTACATGTGAGAAAGTGGAACCGCTATATCGTTACCATGATGGCTCTGGAAACATCTGAGAGGTTTATTAGCGTTACGTGATGGCCGGGTTTACCCAGGTTTATTAGAGGACACGGATGGACAGTTCACTTGAGGTTTGTGCAGGTGCCACGTGATGGCCAAGTTTGATTCCCGGAGGTTTTGTTAGGTGCTGTCGACGCTAAGCTTCACCCGAGGCCATTAGGTGCCACGGATGGCCAGTAGACTGAGGCTGGCCAGTGCCACGATACGGGCTCGCCTGAGGTTTGTTAGTGCCACGTGATGGTCGGGTCTACCCGAGGCTTATTAGAAGTTGCCACGTGATGGCTCCGGCCCATTTGAGGTTTGTTAGCTGCCACGTGATGGCCTGCCCATCGAGGTTTGTTATCGCCACGTGATGGCCTGCGTAACCACGTGCTCATTAGTTGTCACGGCATGTCGTGAGGCCTGGCCATCGACGCTATGATGGTATGTGGTGGATATCAAGTGTTTCTCTCTAAATATAGTATAACTATTTTAATACTCATGATTTTGGTGCATTTCAAAGTTATCTTATTACTTGATGGCTATACATGCTTTCAGGTTTCATTTATGTTGTGTATGAAGGTGCATTATGGGTTTTCTTAACATTGTGTCAGCCTACTTGTGGAGCATGATTTGCATATGTTGGACTTGGGGTAAAAGTTGGGTTTTGTGAAATGTTTCTAAATGGGGAACTTTACAAAGAGTGAACGGAAGGTTTTGAGAGAAGAACCATTGAAAATATAAAAATGTTATTTTCTTTATAAACTATGCCACTCACTGAGATTTATTATCTCACATTATTGTTTTAAATCTGTTCCCTAGGTCCGCATAGCCTCGTAGGGCCTATTCGCGCCGCATTTGACGTCGCCTCCCGCCACTCGCCGTCTTCCATTTATCGTATTTATCTATTTGTGTTTGATGCATCGACTTATTCATTTCTTACTTAAAATTTCCCTAAACCACAATACCTTAGAGAATGCCCTGATATTCGTATTGAACTTTTTATGAAACCCTGCTTATAATTGTTGCCGGTTTTTATATATACATGTATAATTGCATTAAATTAATACATGGTAAGTTTACTCTCCTTAGGGGTGGGGTCCCAATCGTATCTTCCCTAGTGTGGATTATACAGCTGGGATTCCCCCACTGTGCAGACCACCCAGAAATACGTGAGGGTATCCGGGTCGGGTACCGTCGCCAAATTGCCCTAAGTGGATCGCAATATCTTGCCTACATTCAAGGTTAAGGATTTGAGGCCTTATCATGGTGAAGACTTGATGACAAGTCTTTTTTTTTTTTCAACTATAGGGGTTTGATGCAGGAGCTTCTATAAATACACCAAACATTGGGAATTCAAATTTGTAATTGTTAAAGAATTGATCGGGAGGCTCAAGCACGCATCGGTCACACGTTAAAACTCCTTGGACCTCATTTAGGCCTTGAAGACAAAAAACGTGGCCTGACTTGACAAACTCACGTGGAGCCGCCATATTGATTTTAGAAAGATTTGCCATGAGATTTGCTCCAAGATTTTGTTTTATCCTCTTTTGTGTGAAGATTTACTTTATTTTTATTTTGATAATTAAGATTTACTTTATTTATTTTAGAAAGTTTGCTTTAGTTTATTTTAGAAAGTTTTCTTTAGGAGTTGCTTTTTTGTAATTTAGAAAGTTTCTTTTCTAATTAAAGTGGAGTTTCTTTATTTTGATTTAGAAAGCAGGGGCTAAGTATATACCCCAATGTAGTCTTGACAAATCAGCCTGCTTAATAATATTTTTATTTCTCTTTAAGAGTTTCATGTTCTCTTTATCTCTTGTGGATTCCCCTTTGGGACGAGTTTCTGCGGGCTTCATACCTAGGTGGATTCCTCGGGTGGTGAAGTCTTTGTCCTGGGCTTTTATCAATCACAACCTGGCCCATAGTTGATTGCGCGCCTTCACTCCATCATCTATCTTGTGTGGATCGTCATTAACTCGGCAATAAATTCACTCTTTGTGCAAACTCATTAATTATTTGCAAGTTTTATCGTGTTCTGTGGACGAATGGGTGGTGTTTGGATATTTCGAGTACATGGATTGAGGTTGTAAACTATCTTGAAAACTATTGTTAAAAAGTGTGGATCTTGAGATTTTGTGGACTCGACTCTAATACGGTATTGTTGGAAAGCAAAGCATGTGAGAAAGGAACTGAGTATTGTTGCGATAACAAGCTACTCAAAGGGAGGTTTACATTAGTTGCCACGTGACGCCGGGTTTACCGAGGTTTATTATTAGAGGACACGTGATGGACAAAGTTCACTGAGGTTTGTTAGTGCCACGTGATGGCCGTGTTTACCCGAGGTTTGTTAGTGCCACGTGATGGCCAAGTTTACTCCTGAGGTTTATTAGGTGGCCACGGATGGCCAGTAGACTCCTGAGGTTTATTAGGTGCCACGTGATGGTCGGGCTTAAGCCCGGAGGTTTGCTAGTGCCACGCGGATGGCCTGGCCCACTGAGGTTTGTTGCTGCCACGTGATGGCCTGCAAAAATCCACGTTCATTAGTTGTCACGGTGGTCGTGAGGTCGGCTTCACCGACTACATGAATACGGGTACGTGGTACGGACGTTGTCGCTTTCTAACATAGTATAACTATTTTAATTACTCATGATTTTGGCATTTCAAAGTTATCTTATTACTCTTGATGGCCATACATGCCTTTGTGCTTGGCTTATGTTGTGTACAATGCATTATGGTTTTCTTTAACATTGTGTCGGCCTACTGTGGAGCATGATTTGCATATGTCGGACTCAGTAAAGTTTGGTTTTGTGAAATGTTTCTAAACGGGGAACTTTACAAAGAGTGAACGGAAGGTTTTGAGAGAAGAACCATTGAAAATATAAAAATGTTATTTTCTTTATAAACTATGCCACTCACTGAGATTTATTATCTCACATTATTGTTTTAAATCTTTTCCCTAGGTCCGCATCAGCTTCAGAAAATTCCATTCCCGCGCCTAGATTTGACGTCTCCTCCCCGCCAAATGAAATTGTCGCACATCACATTTATCTATTTGTGTTTGACGATGGACTATTCATTTCTACTTGTACCCTAAATCCACAAATACTCTTAACGCTTCCGATATTCGTATTTAACTTTTTATGAAAACCTCATTTATAATTGTTGTTGGCTTTATATATACATGTATAATCGGGTACAATTAATACATGCAAAGTTACTTCTCATGGGTCCCACCGTATTCCTCTCCCTGTGGATTATACAATGAAGTAGACCACAATTCCGGAAAATACGGGAGTGGTATCCGGGCCTGGTACTCCGCTAAATTGCCCCGTGACTCCAGTTGGTTCTGCCTACATTCAAGGCTGGCGATCGAGTCTTTATCACAGAAGACTTGAGGACAAGTCTTTTTTTTTTTTTCAACTATAGTTTGATTTTTGTTTCTATAAATACACCAAAACATTGGGAATTCAAAGCCTCCCTAATTATTGAAGAATTGATCGGGAGGCTCGCACGCACAATACATGCTGTTAAAACTCCCTTTTTGACTTCATTCAGCCTGGGAAGGCAAAAATATCGACTCTCTGACAAACCTTTGAGCGGAGCCGCTATATTAGATTTTAGGAAAGATTTGCTATGAGATTTGCTCCAAGATTTTGTTTTATCCCTTTTAGGAAGATTTACTTTATTTTTATTTTTTGGATAATTAAGATTTACTTTATTTATTTTAGAAAGTTTGCTTTATTTATTTTAGAAAGTTTTCTTTTAGGAGTTGCTTTTTTTAATTTAGAAAGTTTCTTTTCCTAATTAAAGTAGGAGTTTCTTTATTTGATTTAGAAAGTAAGGGACTATATATACCCCCCTAATGTAGTCTTTTGACAATCAGTTCAAGTTTAATAATATTTTCAGATTTCTCTTTAAGAGTTCTCTCTATGTTCTCTATCTCGGTGGATTCCCTAGGACGAGTTCGTGGCTTCTCATACCTAGGTGGATTCTTGGTGGTGAAGTCTTTGTCCCACTTATCAATCAACCCGCCCATAGTTGGATTGTAGCGCCTTCACTCCATCATCTATCTTGGTGGATCGTTTCATTAATCTCCTGGTGAACAACCACCCTTGCGGGTAAACCCCCTTACTATCCCTCACCATCTCATTTTTCTCTAAACTTTCCATAACCAATTTCAACCTCAACCCAAAACTTTCCAAATCTTGTTCCATACTACTAAAACCTTCCTAAATACCCATTCCTTATATACCATAAATTTACCTTTCTTAACTTAGAAAATCTCCAAAATTGGCCCATAACTTATTTCTCACTCCAAGAAAACTACTCCCAAACCCATATTTTGACTTCTACCTAAACTTCCCCGGATCATCCATCACGGTCCCAACTTTAACACAAGTCGACGGTCTGAATCCCCAATTTTAGTCACAACCCAATATCTACCCATTCCAAGTCGATTTTCTTCATTCTTGATTAGATATAACTTCTGTTAGTATCCTTGAATAAATTCCCATTCAAGGTTAATAAAAAAAAAAAAAGTGGAAAGTAGCGAAAAGGTATCTGGTAAAAAAAAAAAAAAAACCGGAAAAAAAAAATTCCTAAAAGTTTATCATCATTCTAGTTTCTAGCAATCCAATCCCCACCATAGTATAAAAAAAATAAAATAAAGCATGAATATTAGTTAACACCACCAACCTGTCATTTTCTTCTTTGATATGTTTTTTATTGAATTTTGCGGAAAAATCTGATTTGTTTGATTAGTTCCAAAAGAACAAGAAATTATGAGTGGAAAAAGGCAAGAGTGGTTAGATTATTAGAGTGAGAAAAGGCCAAATATATTGTGTGAAAACACGAGCGAACTGAGTGAATCATTCTTCGAGTGAAAACTCGTGAGCGAGTGATTTGTGAGGTCCTACTTTTTTTCTTTAACCTTGTTTTTGCAGCACTATGTCAAACAACAACGCATTTGAAGGTGTGGCGGGAGGCGTTGACATGAAGTTCATTATGCAGGCCTTAACTAGCGAAGTACAGAGAATGTTTAGGGCTGAATTGGAACAATTCCATGAGAGGGTGGAGCAAAGCTTCGAGCACCCATGAAACCCTCCCACAAAGCGTAGATGGGAGAGGCTGCCAAGAAGAGGGGCGCGGGTAGACGAAGAAGAGTATGACGGAGGAGACTTTGAAGATGAGAATGGTTATGATTCGGGTGTTAGTAACAAAGATGGGGAGAGATGTAGAAGATAGGGAATCGAAGATAATAATTTAGAAACATTAAGATGAAGATTCCATTTTCCAAGGGAAAGAATGACCCTCGGTGGGCTATCTTGAAGGGAGAGGAAGGTAGAGTTGTTTTTGATTGTCACCATTATTCCTCGAAAATAAGAATGAAGCTGTCGTTATGACTTTATCCAAAAAAATTGCTATAGAGTTCTGATTGCCAGATAACATGACCAACTATGTTGAATAAGAGACTAAACAAAGGTTTCACCTGGTGAAACATGGGAAGAGATGAGAGGTGATGGAAGCAGATTTGTCCCGACTTACGCCCTACTCGCTTCCCGAGAATCTTCAGGCCAAGAAGTCACAAACCCGAGGCAAGGTAACCTCGAGGTACGGAGGAGCATTATAAGGAGACGAGGTTGCCACTTACTTTTTATTTACTTACTTTAAAATGAGGAAAATTATGCAAGAACAAAAACCCCAAATGACTCTACGTTTGAAAAGCGATCCACCAACTGCAGATTTCTAGTCCCGTGGATCGTTACCCATCGGGAAAGCGTACCTCATAAGGCGTAGCACACCTCCAGCCCGTGAATATGTCTCCTTAATAATGAATCGTATGTTGGAGTATGGGCTCTAACATCGCCTGACTTTGTGGCTAAATAGATGGTATGATTCACAAACCTAGGTGGCATCGCACGTACATTTAATCTCAACAAATTATAATCAAAGGCACATACCTATGGTCCCTAGCGATGCGCTGCAAAGGAAGGTTAGTCACATATTTCAGGCATACAACAATCCGTCAAAATCAAATTTCAATAACAAGAGAAACCATAAGAAATCATACATTGAATTCGATTACTAGTGCTCTCTAACCCCCTTTCTTCACCCACGTAGCCCATAAGTCTCATGAATCCTGTGACGCCCCAAAACCCGGGGGTCTTTTTTTTATTTTTTCCTTGCAGTCCCACACTGCATATAATAATGTAAAAGGAGTCATTTTTCTTTGCTACTACACGACCCTAGTAAGAAATCAGAAACTCGCCAAAATGTATTACTCTCAAACACTATTTTTTTACACAAAACTACATAAAATAATACATTTTGTTCCAATATACTACAAAAAAAAAAAAAAAAACTCAGGTTTCAACCAAACCCATAAACCACACACCACAAACAAGGCATTTCCCCAAATTCTTTCCTTCACGATTGAGGTCCCGTGTGAGCCTCAAAGACAAGCCCTGCGTAGCTCCGTATCTCGAAAGATTTAGTTTTCCCACAAGGGGTGAGCAACGCCCAGCAGAGAAATTTTCCTATGAGGGCTACTCTCCACCTAAGTCCACATGCAATGCCATGTTCACAATTTCACATACATTCTCGTGAAACCCGCGAACCCTTAATTTAATTTTTCGCATAAATGGCAAACGGTGGTTTCATCGGAATAAATTCAAAGAAAAAGTTGAGATTTTTCTAGATCCTGATGGCTAAACTGATTGCATCGTTGAATCGCTCTCACGAAATCTAAATTTACCCAACACTCAATTCCGAGATAATGAAATTTCAATGATTCGAGAAAAACGGTGAGCCTGGCGACACATGGCAAGTTTCATGGTGACACATGGCAAGCCATGTGTCATAATGGGATAGCAGATGTATGTGTGACACATGGTATGCCATGTCTACCATGTATGGCCTTTTGAAAGCCTATATAAAGGTCTCAAAATCGCTTTGTGAGGGGGTAAGAAGGCCTGGTGGAGTGCTGAAGGAGGAGGAGGAAAGGAAGTGAGAGCGAGAAGAGAAAGGGAGGAAAGGAAAGGTGAGGAAAGGGAGAAAAGGGAGGAAAAGGAAAGAAGCGAAAAGAGAAGAAGAAAGGGAGGAAGAGAGGAAAAAGAAAGAGGAAAAGGGAGGAGTGTTAGCGTGCTGAGCGCAATCCCATCAAGAAGAACCCGAACTCGCGCGTGCTAAGAGGTATGCTCTTCCTACTGCTATTTTACGCCTAGGGGCCGGTAATGGCTCTACAGTTTCATCCGGTTTTCCTATTATTTGGATGTTATGTGATTGTGATATCAAAGACTAGCTTAATGTGGTTTCGGATCAGCCCGAGACCGAACATTGTGTTTCCGGGATGGCAAAAAACCTTGTTAATGATAAACGGGGTAGCCCAAATTTCCGCACACCCTTGTGAATCGACTCCACGTCAACTTTGACGGCCATAACTTTCTCGCTCGACCTGATTCGTATGCTCTGACTCTTACCGAAAGCCTGCTCACTAGAATTTAATAAATAAATTTCTCAGCCAAAATGTAGCTGAACATTGGGCTGGGGTCACGGATAGCTTGAGGAATAGTCAATTTTGTTTCCTAACTTCGCTGAACCGGTTTGTAATCAAAATGCTTGGATTGGGTGGGCCATGCCCGAGCAGAATTGTGTGTGTTGGATGTTTTGTGAAGTATTACAAATCTGGACTCTCTCTCGGACTAAGTCCAGATATTTCTAGGCCAAGCATGAAGCTCGGATTTATGGCCTGAATGGCTAATGTGTGTGGTTATTGCCACAACTAATGACATGTCAATATGTGAAATTATGTGATAAAGATGGGAAATAATTATATGCATTATGATATACTAAAGTAAGTCTCGCCCCAAGTGAATATGAATTATGGCATTACTTGCCTAAGTAATGGTTGGAACTATTATCAGTTACGTTTAAATTAGATGTGTCATTAGCTGAATAAACCCTAATGATAGAAAGATGTGTTGCATGCTTATGTGATGTATTGATTTGAATATGTGGAATATTAACATGATCGCATGTGGCAGCAAATATATGAAATGTTGTGTGCATTAGACATGAGTGTTCCCATAGCATACACGTTGTAATGTGTAGAATGTCCATGTAGAGGTCTTCATACATTGGCCAGTGGGGTTTATGTGCTAAGAATGTAAATTGTATTTGTATTGCAGGGCCGAACACCACATTACATGAAAGTGTTTATATCGATTTGGCACTTCGCTTGCGTTGGAACCCGTGTGTGGGCTTGGGAATGAGACGGTCCAATTGAGTTCCACAAGTGTTAAACGAAAATGGAAAACAAACGTGCCTATGAAAGGGGGCAGGATAGATACCCCCTCGTGTGAAAACCCGAAAAACCCGTTAGACAACGTATCCACCACCGTGAAAGCCCGAAAAATGTCAGAGTGTGTAAGAGACCCGCGGTGAGACCTCGAAAAGCTCTGTTGCCCAAAAAGACACTTAAAACGACAATAAATATCACATAGACTACGGTTGTGAGATGGAGCCTGAACTACCAACATTGATTTCCCATCGGGTACTTTATCGGTGGTGGGCCTGAAGCCGGACCCTAAGATTAAAGCGTAGAGTGTCAGTTTTATACATGCATTTTTCCATGATAGATAACATGTACGCACGATTGCTGTTGGTTTGATTGCAGAAATGATCATTTTTGCATGTGCACCTAGGTGTAAAAGAGCCCTTATAGGATTTATCTCTATCGGGTAAGTGTTAGCTCACCTCGTCAGGACCCCCTTCAGTACAGACAGGCACAGTGCACGATGCCCTTAGAGGCCGGGACAGAAGCGGGCTCTGATCAGGCCTTGATTCTTGTTTTGTGTATATATTAGAACGACTTCAGTTTTAATATATGTTTTGTAATAGGAGTGATGTAATAACTCTTAGATATATAGAAATGTATGGTCTTGTAACTGTATGGACGAGTATGGATGACGGGCCCTATTGAGTCATTTTACTCATGTACGGGTCTCATGATATGAGAGACACACAAGCTTCAGTCGGGAATTTTTAGGTCAACGAGACCCCCGTGCTTCAGTGTCACACATCTCCACATAAACAGCTTAAAATCTATATGAATGTCATATGCCAAATCTCATGCCTCGAGTCCTCACTGATTTCCTCACACATGTATAATAAAATCATTTCTAAGACAAAAGATTTTTGTTTTAGCTCTCGCGAAGGTTAGCTGACTCTCCGATAAAATTCTTTGACCACCCTCTCGATACTTTTCTATTTGACATCTCACACATGACTACCTCTTAATATTCATTTTTGACGACCATAAAATTTGGTGGACAACCTTCCGAGAAAATCGTTTATTCATGTCAGGCATTTACAATCTAATATACCAATGTCCCCATGCACCCGAGATGCCATCGCATGGTATTTATTTATTTGCATGCATGCATGCATCCATATCATCCTCACAACCTGATGCCGTCTACCAAGAAATAAATCATGCATATTGAATTTCTTTTTTAGATTTCCAACCGTAAAAATAACAAATGTCTATAGAATCCAAAGACTATACACATTTTCCAAAGAAAGTTCTTTTTTTTTTTTTTTTTTTTTTTTGCATAATTAAGAATTTATTACCAAAAAGGGCAAAGCCCCCACAAACCAAAGAATACACTGCCCAAGGCCCAAGGAAAAGAAACGGACAAAGACCTCCCCCTAAAAACATAGAAAAGCAACAAACAACCAACAACAACCGAGGACAAAAACCAAACTCACACCCACATCCCGGGCAGAGAAACCAAACCAACCTGTGGTCCCACACCTTCGCAAAGGCAACCAAGGCCCACCGCAGACCAGCCCCACCAATTTCACCAACTATCAATCACCCGCATCGATCCACCAAGGCCAAGAATATTAAGAGGAAAGGACCATCTCTCACACATTGCTCTGTTCACTGGATTATCCACAACCTTCTGAAAACTAGAAATTCTTAATCTAACATCATTACAAATAAGATGAAAAATAGCATCAGCAGGAGAAAAGATGTTCTCATAAACTCTACTATTCCGTTGTCTCCACAAGTGATAAATAGTAGCACCCTACCTAACTCTCTTAGTTATAGAGCAAAAGACTTCCCTTTAGTAGCAATTACCCACAAGAATTATTCTCCCAATTCGCATTCGACATTCCCACATAACCTTAATATCCTCAACCAAACAAAGCAAAGGAATTGGCAACCGAAAAACAAGTTATTCCTGTCTTCAACATTAGCCCCGCAAAATACACATGATATAGAGTCGGGTCGACCCTATTTGAGCAACTTGCCCCTATGCTACTAACTGTCCTGTATGGTCATCCAAACAATAAATGCATGTCTCCTGATAGCTTGGTGAAACCATATTGTATAATGCCAGCTGACCACCGGTATTTTCGGTCTAAAATGGTTCCTAGGTTCAACCTGCTCCAAAGCGATTTTCTTTCAAGTTTTCTAACCATAAAACAAAGATGCATTTTCCAAATGTTCTGGGCTAAACTACATGCTATTGAGACAAGAATCTAAGTCAGGTAAATTGAATTTTTTTTTCCCATATTTCAGCTCGGAAAAACAGCATGTTATCAACCAAGACAGGACATGCAACTGAATTATTTTTTCCAGTTTTCTAACCAGAAAAATAGTGGCCCATAAAATCCAGCACCATATACATTTTCCAGCAGGTTCAACTTGCTCCAAATCGATTTTCTTTCTAGTTTTCTAACCATAAAATAGCATGAATTTTCCAACAATGTTCTCACAAAACTACATGCTATTGAGACAAGAATCTAAGCTTCGCGTAAACTCAATCTTTTTTCCGTGATTTTCAAATTTCGAAAATAAAGATGCAATCACTACTCATTTTTCATAAAAAGCAAAGATGTTATCAACCAAGAATGATTACGCAACTCAATTTTTTTCTAGTTTTCTAACCGTAAAAACAATGGCCCATAGAATCCAAAGACTATACACATTATTTTCCAAACAGGTTCAACCTACTCCAAAGTTGAGCTTTCTAGAACCAAATGGACCCATAAACTCAATACGCTTGTTCCAAATTGAGCTTCTCGAACTGTACTCTAATGTTAGAAAGTTAAGTCTGTGTCATTGAATGGCCCCTAGACAAGGATAATCCCAAGTAGGATAAGAACTCTACCTTGTTGGAGTGTATACCAACTCCTCCTTCCTTTCTTCTTCCTTTCTTCTCCCTTTCTTTCTTCTTTTCTCTTTTTCTTTTCTTTCTTTCTTTCCTTTCTCTCTACTGAATTCTGGGCAGAATTTGGAGAACCCTCCAGCAGTTTGCTCCTCTTCTCTCCACCGAGTTGATGGTGTCTTGGTGGAGAACACCTCCTCTAACCTTCTTGACACCTAGCATTCCATATGCCAAGTTCGAACTAAGCCAATTCACTCCCTCTCATGTATGATCTCCTTTGGACACCTAGCCTCCACTAAACCACATCTCATGCAAACTAAACAAAGACATTTGGTCTTTGGTTGCCAAGTGAGCCTTTCTCTTCATTGTGCCACATGGCATGCACCTTCATGCCATGTGTCGCCACCTCATTTGTCCATTCGGCTTCTCGAAATACGTTAGAAATTTTGACCATCTCGAATTCAACGTAAATTAACCCGTGTATATCTAGATTTAATGAAACTTTAATTCAACGGCATGATCCGCGCCGGTCATCTCGAGATCTAGAGAATGCTCCCTAGGCTCTGCAAACCGTGGTCTATCGATTTCCCATTTTATCCGGTCTCACATATCCAAAATAATCATGCATTTGAACTAAAACCTCATTCTGACCCTAAACATAACCCTACACTGATCTAGAGTGAATGGGATTAAACCATAAAACGGTGCATGATTCCAAGTCCAAATGAGTGAGAACTGACTAAAACAAAGCAAAGTGTTCCAAAATGAGGCTGCAACCATGCCACCCCATCCTATTAAAATGAACCATGGAACCCATTATCCCACAAGCAAAGTGGCTACTCCAACCCAAAGTGCCAAACTAAAATTCAGCTACTTAAAGCCTCCTCCTATAGCCACTTAAATCTCCAAGAACCCAGCTATTGAAAGTGCACACTTATCTCAAAAACACAATGCCAATGCTATGGGCCTAACAATGGCAACATAAAGAAACAGGGAGTTTATTTTCGTAACTGATGGCAAACCCTTAAAGACCCTTACCTTCCCAAACATAATGTGTCTTAGATGGTTAATCAAGAAGACATTTTCTATATGCTCAAAACAAACTCTGAACAGAGGGCCAACAATATGCGACGAAAAGCTAAAAGGATTTTGATCTTACCTTGACTCTTCTTTGTTCCTTCTACACACATAGTGCTCTATGAGAGTGTCACTAGTTCCAATCCTCACAGCTTTCAATCAAATAGAAACCTCCGTAGGGACCTCCTCAGATGTCCCGAGACTCCCACGAGTAGGACCTTCACTTTCAACACCAAAAAAAATCAAACATAGTGAACCCTTCTAAAACAAAAGGTTTTCCTCTTCCCTTTCCTTCATTCCCCATGATTTTTATATATTTTTCCTTTCTTAAACATTTGAGCCCACTCAATTTTGCACACCTTCAATCATGGGAACCCACCCCAATCAGCCTTGGACATGCCCAGCTCCATAAAACCCCTCTATTCACGAGGTCAGCAGTTGACCACATTTACTCATTTGCTTAACCACAAAGAATCCAAATTGACTCAAGGTGGGTCGCAAGAAACCCAAAAAAAGGCCCAAAACTGGACCCAAACCGTGGCTAGGACAGATCTGGAGTGAATGGGCTTGAGCCACAAAGGTTATAGACTCCAATTATGCTCAAATCAGGCTATCCATGAAAAACCGACGTACTGGATGAACTGGTTCCCAACCGATTGAGCCGATTTAGAAAAATTCTCAAATTTTGTTAGAAAATTCCTCAAAGAGTAAGGAATCCAACAATAAAATGGTGCATGATTTTAAGTATGGATGAGGGAGATATGACTAAAACAAGCTCGGGAGCTCCGAATTTGAAAGTGTTCGCATAATGAACTCCAACCAAAACCCAATGAACCGGTTGATCCAGTTCCCAATTGGTCAATCCGGCTGAGAAAAAATCTTAATTTTTTTTCATAAAATTCCTCCAAGAGTAAGAAATCCAACCAAAAAAAACGGTGCATGATTTCGAGTCCGGATGAGGGAGATATGATTTAAACAAGCTTGGGCACTCTGAATTTGAAAGTGTTCCCATATTGAACTCCACTCAAACATAAAATTTTATGGAGGCCTCATTTCTATCTTGTAGCAAAGAATGACCCAAGGATTTCACCTTCATGATGGCACCAAATAGACTACCGTACGCACCGAACCGAACCATATGTGATCTCATGGGATGTTCGAAAACCGATAAAGTTAAACAAAGGGGTCCCGACCTCATGTCAATCAAACTAAATGCAAGTGACACCCCTAGGAAGCACGAAAGAGTCATGGGACAAAATTGGGGGTCTACACATAGCTTACATGTTTAGTTTGCTTTTTATATCCTCTTTCTTTAGTTTTAGTTAGGTTATTCACTTCTTTTTCAGCTAGATCATTAGGAGCATCCCTAATTCTTTAGAGTTTATCTTCGATCCTCGCTCAGAGAGTTGATTTTCATTTTAGGGCATCCCCCTATTAGCGATCTTGCTTTGGGCTTATAGTGCCTCGTCTTCCAGTATTCCAATTTCATCATAGCTTACATGTTTAGTTTGTTTTTTCATATCCTCTTTCTTTAGTTTTAGTTAGGTTATTCATTTCTTTTCTTCTAGATCATCAGGAGTGTCCCTATTTCTTCAAAGTTTATCTTAGAGCCTCGTTCAGGGTGTTGATCTTCATTTTAAGTCATCTCTCGCTATCGTGTTGATATTGCCTTGACATACAAAGCTCCATATTTTAGTAGTTTCGTTTTCATCAAAGCTATATGTTTAGCGGTTTGTTCTTTGTGATCCCTTTTCTTTTAGTTTTAGTTTGGTTACTCACATCTTTTCCTGATCATCGGGAGCGCCTCCTTCAAAATTTATCTTAAAGCCTCATTGATGAGCCTAAAACTCATATATTTTTAATCCATTTTTTCTAGCATGTTTTTAACAATTTTAGATCTATTTTTATGCCAAATTATGGAATATTCTCCTAATTTGTGTTTTGAAGGGGTTAATTGAAAAATGAGAGAAAACAAGAAAAAAAGAAGCAAAAAAGTGGAAAATGCAGCAGCCTGTGTCGCGACATAAACTTTGTATGTCGTGACACAAAATTCAAGCAGGCCAAAGGAACTATGTTGCAACCAATAGCTAAATGTCACAATAAAGCTCAGACATAACTCAATGGCTGAAGGAGAAATTTTGTCACGACAAAGAATTTTTCTGGTCGCTTACATTGTCGAGAAGTATCAAGTATGAAACTATCGCGACAATCGCTTTACTCATTACGACAAAGATTAAACAGAGAGCAAAGAAGCCGTGGTTTGACAATATATTTTTGTAGCAACATAAAAAAGATAAAGACTACCGTATAAACTCTTCAGGATTAAAGACAATTCGTCATGACGTGTAAATTGCTCGTATTACAACACAAGTCAACCGAGACAAGTGTTTTTTTTTTTATCGATAAGCGAGACAGGTTTTTATGTTGCACAAAGTTTTCAACATCAAGCCACTCAAGGAAGAACTATTGCTCTTAACAAAATCTTTGTCGTACATAACATTTAGAATTCACAACTAAGAGCAACAAAATTGGTCGCGATAAAGATTATTTCTGGCCGCGACAAACAAAACATAAGGAAGCACTCCCCGGGTCAGCGACAAGAAGTCATGAGCAACACAAGAAGAATGGCAACAAAGAAATTCTTGTTGTGACATAATCAAGAGTTGAAGGCAAAACCTATGTCGAGACAAAGAAGTTTTCTATTGCGACAATAAAAGCTATGGAATGATAAAATTCTGTTGTGACAAAGAAAAAGTAGGTCGCGACAGAAATTGAAGAAGAACTGAGAATTGCCAAGGCAAAAGTGTCGCAACATATAATTCTATGTCGCAACAAACAACTCAACAAGCGACAAGAATCAGAGAAGAAAAGTCTGTCATGACTAAGGAGTTTCTTGTCACAACAGAAATTGCTAAGGACTTAAAGAAAATCTCGTCGATGCAGTTGATAGTCAAAAGTAAATGTTTGTTGCGAAAAAGGAAAATTATGTCGTGGACAAAATCCGTAAGAACAAGGACATGAGAAGTCAAGCTGTAAACATGTTCGTGTCGCGACATAAGGCATTACTGTCGCAACAATAACAAGACTATCGACAAAATTCCATGTCGCTGAAGACATCGTAAAGCATGTCGCAACACAATCTAAGAGAAGGCCTAGAGAACAAGTCGCGATAGAAAACAAGAAGCTACGACAGAGGCAGTGACAAAGACTGAAAGCTCTGTCGCGACAAACCTTTTTATTTTGCAACAAATAGACCAATTTGGTCAATAATTTTAGGGATCCACAATGCAATTAATGAACTGAGGCCTAACATTGGAAAGCCTATAAATACAAACTTCTAGGGCAATGTGCACAGCTTCCGCAACTCTAGGACGTTTGGGTAGTTGAAGACTCTTGTATATTTTTATTTTTTTCTCCATTTTAGTAGATTTAGTTTTAGTGTAGCTTAATTTTGTTAGTTTTCCTTTAATTTTCTGAGTTGGGTATTGTACTGAATTGCATCTTCGAGTTGGTATTTCTTTATAAATTCTTCTTTTCATTTACTGTTTGATTTTAATGGATGATGGAAAGTTTCTGGAGTTCATTTATTTTCGCCGTTCATGATTTAGTGAATTTTCTTTGATCATTAGTCACCGATATATGAGTGAACCAGCTTTTGAAAAGTTGAGCTTATCGAAATGGGTCATTGATGATAGTCATTTTTCTACATAATAAGAAAAAGTTTTTAATTAGAATTCTTGAATTTATTTTATTGGTATTGTTTATATAATTACTTGTTCGCAGTACTAGTACCGTGTACCCAATGCTAGGTACTGTATCTCACTCTGATTTCCAAGAGGCCCTCTGAGTAACACAAAGATGGAGAATCCTGAGAGTGTAGTGTAGTTCCTTGTGGGTATGGTAGACTAATACAATAGAACTAATGAACTTTGAAGGATTACTCAGATAGATCACCAACTTACTTATAATTAGAGGATGGTCAGAATTGAAGTATCCTGTTAATCACTGTAGGTTCTCATTTTTCTCGCTGAATTGGATTCTTGATCCCATGTTAGCAAAGATCTAATCAAGGAGATGAAATTTTCATCAAGTGTAGGATGAGGTGTCAATCAAATTGAGAAGGCTTCTGGCCATCCCGTTTATGAGGCAAGAATTCTTAGTCCTAAGATTCAATATGAAGTACCGAAAAAGGAAAATACTAAATCTTAGAAAGAGGGTTATATATTACAAGTAACTGATTGTGAATCATGTCTCATAAATGAATATGAACCTTAATCAGTGAAAACTATGGTTGAGGGAGAAATCCAAACTATACTACCTTGCATCTTTGACAAACTCAGTTTTCCAATTAATGGTTGAGCTATGAATTGAAATGATGCAAAAATTGATTATTACTAATTGATCCATGTCCAGTTTTGCCTCACTCAGTGAATCCTCAACCCCAATTTTATTAAACTTTACTCTTGTATATTTAAGATTTCAGTCTAGGACTACATTTTAGTCCTCTTATCATCATATCATTGGAGTTCAAATAGTAATGATCTTGAGTAGTTAGGATAGTTAGTCTTTTGATTTATCATCTTTCCTCATGGGAACTATATCTGGACTTTAAATATTCACTTTTATTACTTGTACAACCTGTGCACTTGCAATGATCTAGACCACACACACAATTTTTAAATGAGTCATATTACAAGAAATAACAATTCTTTTTTTTTTTTTTTTGATAACCAAGGGGTGATCGGTCTACTTACGCATCCCCATAATCCCCTTGGGGCCCCGGAGAACATACCGGGTAAGCCTCCCCATTTCCGGGAATTTCAAGATCCCCCGGAGGCTCGAACCCGGACCTCCGCTCTTTAGAGGCAGGCCCTAGGGCCAACCGTGAGCTCCCTCGTGGATGAAATAACAATTCCAATTTTGTATGTATAAAAAAAAAAAAAAAAAAAATGGTCTTAACAAGTCACCTTGGTAGTAGTGTCATAAATTTGTATATATCATTTGGTCTTAACACTCATTCAGAGAATGATCTCATTTTAGAGCATCCCCTATCAGTGATCTTGCTTTGGGCGTACAATACCCCATCTGTTAGTATTTTTGCTCTTACTCATAGCTATATGTTAGCTTGTTTTCTTAGACCATCTTCTTTCTTTTAGTTTTAGTTAGATTATTCTTTTTTTTTTTTTTTTCAAATTAGTCATTCATGAGCATCTCTCATTCTTTAGAGATTATCTCAAAAACCTCGTTAAGAGAATTGATCTTCATTTAGGGTGTCCTCTCATCACCGATCGCCCTGGGCGTATAAAGGCTCTCATCTTCAAGATTTTATTTTCATCATAGCCTCGAAGCTATTCATGTCATTTTTGTTGGCGCTTGTTTCATCATTTTTTTTTTTTTTTTTGATAACCAAGGTGATCGGTCCGCTTACGCATCCCCATAATCCCCTAGGGGCCCCGGAGAACCGACCGGGTAAGCCTCCCCAGTAAACTGGGGAATTCCCCAGTGTCCCCCCGGGAGGCTCGAACCTGGGACCTCCGCCTTTTGTGAGGCAGGGCCCTAGGCCAACCGAGCTCCCTGTGAGATAGTGAAATTTCTCTCATTTCTACCCTTCATTTTAGAGATTCGATTAGTATAGTTTCACCTAACTTCTTGTTCATATATTGGGTTTATTTGGGTTATTTATTCTACATACTTATTCTTTTCCGCCTTGGTAGTATTACCTTTGAACATCTTTGGAGTTTCTCATTCAATTGGGCTTGCCTCAAGTCTTGAGCGATTGTCTTGTTTTACTCCTAGCAAGTGTAGATTTCTCATTCAAGTGTTCATCATTTAGTTCCTTGGTGGTCCAACTATTACTCGACCTTGACATAAATTCTTAGGATACTTTTGGAGACCATTTAGAGGGAGTTTGGATTCACATTGTGACTTTAATGGCTTAGACAATTTCTTTTTTTTTTTTGCTTGCTTTTGGAGTGTTTTTAAAGCCCCTTTAGTTGTGTTGTAAGATACCAATTTAGAGAATATTGTACCAAAAATAGAGTTATTAGGATTGATTATGATTGACTATGATTTGATTTATTTTCCTAGAATAGTTTCTGGAATAGTTGTCACCGTCTTGTAGTTTTCTAATTAGCTTTTGGCCTCCCGCAGATAGTTTCCTAAATTAATCTTTCAGACAAGCCTCGCCAACATTTGCTACAAGCACGACCAAAACCCCTCTCTACCATAGGGAACCCACCATCTCATCACTTACCATTAAACCTAATAGGAGAAAAATTCCTATATGTATATTCATGGAAGGGCATACATTTGATCGAGATACGTGGGGGTTTGTTTCGAGGCTAACGATGATGCAAACTATCCTGCGTGGGATGCTAATAACTCGATGGTGATGACTTGGTTGGTGAACTCTATGGAGAAGGACATAAGCTCAAACCATGTGTTATCACACGGAGAAGGAGCTTTGGGACAACGTCAATCAAATGTACTCTGACTTGGGAAATCAATCTCAAGTGTATTAGTTAACCTTGAAACTTGGAGAAATCCGCCAAGGTGAGGATACTGCTACTAAGTATTTTAACTCCTTGAAACGGCTTTGGCAAGATTTAGACCTATATAATGATTATAAGTGGAAATCTCCAAATGATTGTAATCATTATAAGAAAACGGTAGAGTATATAATCGTATTTTGAAATTTGTTTGCCTTTAATAATGGAGTTTGATGAGGTTAGAGGTAGGATTATCGGGAGTGCAAAATGACTTCTCAGAGGCCACTTCCCTTTGTCAGAGAGAATGTTTTCTCGCAGGTTCACCGGGAGGGAGAGTAAATGTATCTTGTTATTATTGGAAAAAGGAATCTTAATAACACGGTTGAAAACTCGACCCTTGTTGCAAAGAAACCTGATGAAAAGTCTCGCATCCAATGTGATCATTGCAATAGACCACAACATATGCAAGAGATTTGCTGGAAGATTCATGGGAAATCAGCAAATTGGAAGGGTTCTCATGAAGGCAGACCAAATCTCATACTTCGCCCGCTACGAAGTCGGGAATATGCCCCTTTGACAAAGTAAGGCGATGGATCAACTGAAGTTGTCAAATTCACTCGGGATTGTTAAGTACTCCTAATGCTTCCGTTGCTCAAGCAAGTAGCATATCAAAGGCTCTATCTTGTCATTTCCCTATTTATTCTACTCCTTGGATTATAGATTGGGGAGCCTTTTATCATATGACAAATTTTTCTCACTTATTTCATACTTACAATCCTTGTTCTAGTCATGAAAAAATTTGTATAGCTAATGGCTCATATTCCACTATAGTTGGCAAAGGTTTGATAAATCTATCTAAAAACATCTCTCTTAAAAGTGTTCTTCATGTTCCCAAACTTACTTGTGATCTACTATTAGTTAGTAAATTATCAAAAGACTCTAACCATCATGTCATTTTTTCCAAATCTTACTGTATCTTTTAGGAACAAAACTCGGGGAAGATGATTGGCAGTGCTAAATTGATAGATGGCCTCTATTTTTTCGAAGATGAAGAATCTAAGAATAAAGAAGCTTAAGGATTTAGTGGTATTTCTACCACAAAGTTAAGGACCAATTATAAAGACACTATAGGACTAGGAAGTATCCTAGTTTTCCTTATCTTAAAAAATTATTTCCTAGTCTATTTAAAGGTTTAAATTGTTATGGATTCTATTGTGAAAGTCATTGTCAAAGTATACAATCTTCTCAGAGAAAGGAGCACGATGCTCCCTAGGGCAAGACAGGTTTTCGTCTTAGCATTGAATATTCAAGGTTGAAATGGTGGGGTCTGGTGCTAGTGGGGGGTTGACCACATGTGGTCGTCCTTCCCAAAAAGGAGATTCACAATTTCGGGCTCCTAAAAAGGATACCCACACTTTGCACCTACCTTAATTCGGGAAATTTCCTCAAAGACAATGGTGTGGCTCTTCCAACGTAGCGATCCCCTGAGGTCGTCACCACATCGGACGTTTCCAAACAGCCTGCAGATCACACCTGATCTTGGTGGAGCAGTAATCAACCCGCACGTCAAGCAGAGCTGTGCAAGGCCATCCCCGATCTGCTCGGCCTCGCTCATCCGAGCTCAAACACAGATCCTTCCGATTTTGGATCCTACCCGAAGGTCTCCCGGGCCGCGGTGGGCCGTTATCAAGGCCCCGCTTCTTCCGTAGAAGGCGAGCGTGAGAAGAAGCGGATTTCGCGCCAGGGATGGGCCCGGATGGGAAAGGGTATGATCAATGCAACCCAGATCTACCGGCTATCATTAGTTTGGAGAAGACTGATGCTCCTCCAGTAAAATCCTGGAAGAATCTGTTTTCAATGCCTGTGAAAACTAGTGGCCCGTTACAGTTCTATAGGCCACATAGTGCCGATGGAAAGCTTGTTGCCAAACCACCGGTGGAGGCAGTGAATGAAGGCATTGATATGTGGAAAGGTCAGCTTGGTTGACAATTTCGATAAACGCCTTTCTGCTCCTCGTGGTGCGCCTCCGGTTAACAAGCTATGGGGCAAAGGAAGCGAGATGCCCGACATCCACAACCGAACGGATTATTTTTCAGATTCGCAGACCCGAGGCTCTGGGATTGGGGGCTATATCTAGACCATGGCATTTTGCAGGGAGACCTTTCATATTACGTGCATGGATGCTAGGTATGGACATGCTGGACATTCAACTTTCCACTATGCCTATTTGGGTCAAGTTCTACAATATCCCCTTGGAATATTGGACAAGCACATGTCTTCGGGGTACACATAGTACTCGCTGGTATCTCGCCTCACCCAATTCACCTTACTGAGAACTGCATCTAAATTATCCTTTCAGTTAGATATGTTGAGGTGGGGGTAGATTGTGAGTTCCCTAAATCTGTACTACTGGACAAGGGTAATGGCAAATATTCTACGATAAGGATTGAATATCCTTGGGTTCCACAATGCTGCTCGGAATGCAAGCGATTTGGCCACAATCTAGTAAATTGTCAAGTTAAGAAGGGTCTAAGCAGTACGAATGTCACCACAAATCCTGGGAAGAATATGCAGGATACAGGGGTAAGGAAGAAGATAACTGGGGATACCAGTTATATTACAGATGACAGTGTTGTTAATAGCAGTAGAGAGGGCAGGGATGCAAATGCTGATGAGGTAATTAGGTTGGCTAATGATGTTGTCAATCATCCTAAGTTACATGGTAATACCTTCGAATGTCTAGCGCAAAATGAGGAAGAGGAGACAGCAAAATCCATAGTGCCCTCCAGGTCTGATCCTAGCAATACTTCTGAATTTTCTAATACTTCTCCTATTCTGGAAACGTTCAAGCATATAAAAAAAGAGTTGATGAACTGGACTTCACACCAGTGCCAATCTCTAGGAAGAAGCTCAAGAAATTAAAGAAACGGAACCTTGCTATTAAGCAGGATCCAGTGGTAAAGGGGGGGTGTACATATTCCCAATGGTTAAATTCGCTTCATGGAACATAAGGGGTTTGAATGATCCCCTTAAGCAAAAAGAAGTTCGTTCGTTTGTTGAGTCCCAAGCTCTTGATTTTGTGTGTATTTTGGAAACTCGGGTGCGAGCTCCAAATAAGGACAGAATTTTCACAACTATACTTCCGGGATGGAGACTGTTTCATAACTATGATCAAGCCCTGCTTGGTAGGATTTGGATTTGTGGAAACCCTGATAAGGTTAACATTGATATTATCCACTCTATGGACCAGGCAATACTATGTCGCGTTAATCCTCTCAAGGACAAATTTTCATTTTGGTGTTCGGCCGTATATGCTTCGAATAACTATATGGATAGAAGGGTACTGTGGCGTCATCTTCAATGGTGTGAACCTGTGGTAGGCCAAAATCCATGGATGGTAATTGGTGACTTCAACACCACCAGATTTGTCAATGAGAAATATGGGGGTAATATGGTTCAGGATACAGCTATGATTGATTTCCATGAGTGTCTGTTCAACCTGGAACTGGCGGATGTTCCTTTCTTGGGGCCAATATTTACGTGGATGAACCGGCAAGAGGGGGTAAATTTCATAGCTAGGAAGTTGGATCATTGTCTCCAGAATGAATATTGTTTGGATATATTTCCCAATGCATTAACGGAAGTCCAGCACCCTGGGTTATCAGATCATTGCCCTCTGGTTACCAGCTTGAATATTAGGTCCGGTTTCGAGCGCGTAAAACTTCCCTTTAAATTTTTACCGGTTTAATTACCCTCGCATTCCTCGAGATTGCAATGAAGCATGGGTTAGTGATGTGCCTTGGTGACCCATGTACGTATTGACCGAGAAGTCGAAAAAGGGTGAAGGCTTCCCTTAAGGCTTTAATTTCCACTCATTTGGTGTCATGATCGTGTTGTAGCTTTGAGACATTCAACCAGCCCAAAATCGTGGTTGAACAATCCTTCTGATCCCATACTGATGGATAATGAGAGGAAGTGTTTAAAGATGTACCTACGATCGCATACAGAGGAGGGTTTAAAAACAAAATCTAGGGAGTCTCAATGGCTTAAACTTGAGATCGTAATGAGTTTTTTCCACAGCGCTGAAGCACGTAATGCTCGAATGCGATAAAAGTCATAACCTCCTTAATGAGTTGCAGAATTACATCCGAGGCCATCAAAGAGGAAGCAGTAGGCTTTTTCAAAAAGGTTAATATGCGATGATGGTCCATCTTATGTCCATGATTATTTGGATAATATAGATGGTTTTTTCTCGTGACTACGAACATCCGACGTGAAAGCAAAGGTGAAATTACTTCATGAGGAGTATAAGAAGTCCATGTTCTCTATCGATGATTACAAAGCCCCTGCCCCGACATGGCTTTCATCTTTTCAAGGCAACGTGGAATATATTTGGGAATTACACCTGATGCAGCGACTTACTCTCTTCAACCGCTGTTTACTCCGAGAGATTAATTGCACGCTTATTGCTTTGTGCCCAAGGTTCCAATCCCGAGTATAAGGAACGATTATAGCCACTTCCTCAAGCAGTAACACCGTATATAAGTGCATGTCGAAGATTATCGCTGCGAGGATTAAACAGTGCATCCCTGAGATTATAAGTCCTTCACAACACTTGTGCAAGGTCGAGCATCTCGATACTATCCTTGCCACCAAGAGCTACATCGTGAACTCATTGGCTCCTGACAAAGGCCTCCTAGCGTGCTATGAAAGTCGACATCATGGAAGGCATATGACACAATTAGTTGGAGTTGTATCTTGAGTATTTTATCCAAGATGGGAACCCCCTACATGTATATTGAAATGTATTAGTGCGCGCATCACTTCCCCAAATTCTTTCCGATGTAAATGGTGGAAAGGCGGTTTCGCTAGCAAGCTGTTAAAAGCAAGGGACCCCTTATCCCCTTTTATTATTCATCATTGCTATGGAGGCCTTTCTAGATCCTTACTCCACTCACTGCCCATAGGTATACTCGGCTCCACCCTAAATGCGAGGAAATTAGATTAACTCACTAGGCTTCTCATGATGATACTTCTATTTGGTTAGAGGAACGAAATCCAAAGGTCCAAGTTGGCCGCGGACGTGCTGTACTGTGCTTGAGGAATTTTCTAGGTTGCAAGTGAATAAACAGAAGAGCGCCATCTTTCATTGCCAGGTAAAATGATTTATTATGATCGATTTATTGAACATCACAGTTTCACTGGGAGTCACAAATACCCTGTGAGTCCCATCGATCTCTACTAAAGTCGTCTCACCTGATCGCACTCGCCAACATGTGAATTCTCGGTAGGGACCCAGCCTCGGGGACAAAAAGGTGACGCTATCATGCGGTAGGCCGCAGCCACCTGTTTCGCTTTATATAGTATTCAGATGTATCGTGCAAACGTTTATTATTCCTAAATACACTATCTCTAAGATTTGAGCAAGCTCTTCAACAGCTTCCTTGGTCCGAAAACTCGGGTATTCTCATTCCAGCCAAAATCAATTGAAGTCCGTGTGTCTTTCTCGAAGGAGGAGGGTGGGTTTGGGTCTCGCGCCGGATCAAAGATTCAAATGATGCAAAATGTCACAGAAACACATTTAAATTTATTTTATAGGAAGGACTCATTATGTAGCATGGGCCGAGGGATGTATCCGAGACGCGGAGCCCGTGGTGCCAAAACCCTTCGATTCCGGGCTTCGGAGTTGGCGTAAATGCTTCAAATGCAGGCAAAAAGATCGTGCCCTTCATAAAGCACAGGGTGTGCAACGGCACCAGGACATTTTTATGGCATGATTTCTGGAACCCGGTGGTCCTCTCCTCTCTTACTATGGAGATCGAATCATATATGATTCAGCCATTCATAATAACGCTCGTGTTGCCGAGGTTATTGATGATGGTAGTGAACCCGGGGCCCAATGCTAACTCACTCACCTTATTGCTATCATCAAGAATAGTTGTGCCAGTTATCACCTTGATGGATATAGAGATGATATTATTTTGTGGACTCTAGCTCCTTCTGGGGAATTCACTGTTAACTCAGCTTGGAACCATTTTAGACCAAAGATGCCGATGGTCAACTGGCATTATAAGATATGGTTTCAAGCTACATCAGAGACATGGCTATTTTGGATGGCCATCCAGATAGATTGGTAACGCTAGACAAGCTTCTCAAGTGGGTATGACTAACTTATGGTCATGTTTTAATGCAAAGAAGGAAGACAAAGAATCACTTGTTCTTCTGCTGCCAATCCACTCATTGCATTGGGTCAGGATCTCATGCTATGTAAACCTTCATAATGCCATGAATTGGGGAGAACGAATTGTGGTAATTGCTACCATAAGGACGTTTTGCTCTATTACTAAGAGGATATTGCAAAGCAACATTTATCACTAGGGACAACTGAATTTGCAGAGCCTCCATGAGATAATATCTTCTCCTCGTCATGCCATTTTTCGATCCTCATAATGATGTTAGACTAAGAATTCCTCGCTTATGTCGTGGATAATTCGAACATCAATGTGTGAGATGGTCCTTCCTCTTAATATTCCTTACTCCCGGTGGATCCTCTCGTGATTGACGGTACTTTTGCTAGCCGGGTCAGTCTCGCTGGGGCCTCGCTTGCCGCGGGCCCGCCGGGTCATGTATCAGGCCGAGGTGTGTTCTCGCTGGCCCCGTGCGTTGTGGTTTAGTTTCGTCATGTTTTCGCCCTCGTACTCGGGTCAGCCCTTGAAGTTGTTGTTGCGTTCTAGCTGATGCCCTTTCCTTTAATTTAGGAGGTGCCGGTCTGTTTTTTCTTTTTCCTTTCGTGCCTGCCTTGTTTTCTTTTGGTTTGTGGGGCTTGGCCCTTTTGGAAATATATTCTTAATTATCCAAAAAAAAGATTCTATTGTGAAAGTTGCATTTTATCGAAAAGTCATAGAACTATTTATCTTTCAAAGTGCCATTGCTTTCAAGCCTTTTATTTTAACCTTATATAGTGATATTCAGTCCTTCAAGTGATATGCAAATACTAATTCCAAGGAAGGTTTTTAAAGTTCAAAACAAAGTTTGCAAATGGGAAGATTTTGGTCCAATAAATTTGGAAAAATTAATAAAAACTCTTTTTACTATCCAATGGTACATACATTTTAAATCAACAAACAATAAAGAAGAATTACCCTCAATTAAAATTGTGAGATTTGTGAATGTAGCCATGTGTGAGAGATGTCCTTCCCAGCCATCCTTGGCCTTTGGTGTTTCACTGGTTGATGGTTTTGTTGCTGGCCAGTCCCCGGGTCTCATTTAAGCCTTTTGGTTGCCTTTTGCCCGGCTGTAATATTGGGGCGGGTGTCTCTTCCCGACGCGGGAAGGTGTGTTTGGTTTTTTTGCTTCGTTGTCCCTGCTGTTGCTGGTTGTTTCGGCCGTTGCCTCTCCTTAGTTTTAGGAGGTTCTGTCCGTTTTTCTTTTCTTTTGGGCCTTGGGCTCGCATTCTTTGGTCAGGCTTGCCTTTGGAAATAAACGCCATCCAAAAAAAAAAAATTAGGAGATTTTTTTGGCAAGTAGGGTTACAACTCAAGATCTTTTTTTTTTTTTTTTTCATGTTTTCCACGATCTTCCAAGCTATTCTCTTCTCAATTACGTAGTGCAGGCGCATTAATAATGTAAGTGGCTTGTTTAGAACTCTTGATAGCTCTCAAACACATGAGATCAAGAGGTTAGATGGAGGCAAAAAAAGGAAACTCTTTCTCTCTTTTTTCTTAATTTTACTCACCTCTTGACGCCTAGGTTTTGCCCCATTTATAATATGCCTTGAATTGATCCCAACCATTGATCAAGTGGCATATTTAAATATTGACCTAAATTGCGACCAAAATAAATAGGTATTTAATTTCTCTCTCAAATTAACTGAAGCTTCATCCATATAGAAATTACTATTAATGTGACACCCCAAATCCCAGGGGTCTTTTTTTTTTTTAGGTAACCTTTCTAACAAGCTTAATAGCCTCATTCACGCATATTCACGTACCAATTATTACAATGACACATAACGCTCCTCCTCATTCAAGATTCTAGTAATTAGTGCACTTAGTGCAATGATCAACTTCAAAAACTATGTGAGCACCAAATACCATCCACAGCATATGGTTAGATTCTAGACCGTGGAGATTTTCCATGAGTCCAAGAACGCTGAAAACGGACTGGACGGCGGTGCTATGGTCATCCGGGTTGCGTTTCGAGTCACCCCTAGACGAGGCTCTGCCACAAAGGAGGCCAGGCTCGGCCAGAAGAGGTCGGTTCGACTATATTTGGCGCACCAAATTCAATCCATAGATATGGTTTTCCGCATTCTGTGACTCAAGGAGCTTCCATAGAGTCTGGGTTCACTCCGAAACAGACTTCGGACGCGTGAAGTTATGGTCATCCGGTTAGCCACATGATAAAATGAATCGACAAGGAACTTCACGTGTACCTCTACTGTCTTTCATCTCTTTCTCAAAACACAATATGAGCTTAGATTATATTTTGAGCTTTACATACATGGATTCTAGACTCGTAGTAAAGGGCTTGCTAGAGTCTACGAATAAAGAAACGACTCAATGCAGTAAAAGTTATGGTCGTCCTGGTTGGTAATACCCGACCATTCCATGATGCAGGGAGCTTCTATGTACCACCGAACACGGAATTCAGCCCTAACTATTGATGGATTAGGGTGCCAGCGCATTGAACACATGCGAAAAACTCCTTTGACCTCATTTGGGGCCCTATGCAAAATGCATCGTACTGACAAACCCCTAATGTGGAGCCGAGCCGTCATATTGATTCCGTAAAGACTCTGCCACAGATCTTCTCGAGGATTTGCCTTTATGGTTCGTTTTGTATTTCTTTTAGAAAGATTTGTTCCAATATTTTATTCCTATCCCTTTTAAAAGATTTTGGTTCAATATTTTAAGTTCTATCCTTTTTTAGGAAGATTTATTTTATTTATTTTAAAGTTCTTTAGAGTTGTTGTAATTTAGAAAGTTTTTCCTAATTAAAGTAGGAGTTTTTATTTGATTTAGAAAGTAAGGGGCTATACATACCTCTATAATGTAGTCTTTGACAAATCAGTCCAAGTTTAATATTTTCATTTCTCTCTTTAAGAGTTCTCTTGTTCTCATTCTCGGTGGATTCCCTGGGACGTAGTTCGTGGCTTCACACCCAGGATTCCTCGTATGAATCGCCTTTGTGTCCGGCTTATCAACTGCAAACAGTCCATAGTTGATTGTGGCTTCTCACCCGTCATCTATCTTGTGTGGGATCGCTTCATTAACCCGGTAAGTAACCACTCTTGTACAAACTCTACTTTCCCTCACCATCTCATCTCCTTTTCTAAACTTTCCATAACCAAAATTACAACCTCAACCCAAAACTTTCCAAATCTTGTTCCATACTACTAAACCTTCCTAAATACCCTTTCTCGATGCAAACCCCGGCCAACTTGTGAGGGAACCGATCGAATTAGCTAGGAAGAACCGTCTAAATGCCTGGCTGATGGACGACCTTGACCCGGTTGTTTATATGGAAGCAAGAAACCTTGGTATATGTGAGGACGCCAATCGGTGACGGAGATCCGATTGATAAGTCTTTATGAACGCTACGGAATAATCGGGAGCAAGTTCAAGGAGTCTGAAGACATCCCAAGAGATGCATAAAATCCCCACTCTTTATAAATGCTTAAAACTTGAAGAATGTAAGGATAACAAGCCTATAAATAGGCCCACAAACATGAAGAATAGAAACTAAATATTCGGCCACAAGGAAAGTAAATATTTGGCCAAAAACAAAAAAAAGGAAACTATATAACTTTTAGGACAAGACTTTGTAATAAAAATCAGCAGCAAATCAGAACAAATCAGCTCTCCAAAATAACAGCAAATCAGGAACAAATCAACTCCAAAATAGCATCAAATCAGGAACAAATCATCACCAAATCACAAGAATCAACACCAAATCAAGCAAATCTTTTCTAAAAAGAAATAGAAAACCTCTATTTTCCTAGCAAAACACACTTCTAAATTATAAAGAATCCTCTACTTTTGACTTGAGAATAAATCTTTCTAAAACAAAAACAACTCCAAATCAAAATAGTAATAAAACTCAAAACACTGGAAATTAAATATATTCTATTGCCTCCATGGTTTCACAAATTTCCCTAATCTAATTTTCCATAATTTCAGATTGAATTCTAATGAATCTTCTAGAAGCTCCTCGCATCACGATCCTTTTCAGGCTTTGATTCTCATCATTCCCTTCCTCGAAAAGATTCGGCCCTCAAATTCCTAACCATAATGTTGTGGATGCAGCTAAAATAAATGCAAATCCTCCGCGGTCCATCCTCCCTTATGGGAACTAAAATCGGAGCACATGACTCAAGCCTCCCCACATATCCCTTTTCCATCAATTCACCAACTGCTTGGCCTTTGGTCTCCTCGAGATTACGCCTTTATAAGCTGGGCTCTGATTCATACTGGTAGCACTAGACAAAATCAATTTGATGCTCGATCTCTCGGGACAGAGGTAAACCTTCTGAATTTCCCTCAGCATCTCAAATTCTCGTAAAGAGAGACAATATAACTAGGCAAAGAAGTGTCAAGTTGGTTAGTATTAAAAAGTGCCCCTTTGTACAAAAGTATAATCATAGGCTTGTTTAAGAACAATGCTCTCTTTACCTCACTTGCCCGTGCATAGAAATTGGTTTTTCTTTCCTTTTCTCTCAAAGTTTCAGTCACTTGCTTTGTCACTGTTTCTTTGCCTACCTCTTTTCACACTTTTTCCTTTCGCTCACTTTTCACTCCTTTATTTTGTTCACTCTCTTTTTCACTCTTTTCTTTGTTCACTCTCTTTTGCAATCTCACTTGGATCTTCATAAATCCTGACTATGTCAAAGGAACAAGAGTTATAAGATTCTTGTCTTTCATGGAAATTAAATGATTCTTGAAACTGTCATGGTTGCCTCTCCTATCAAATTTCCAAGGCCCGCTTGTTGACAACCCTAGTTTCTCCACCAAGGTGGTGCTAGTGACACTAGTGCAACTCCCACCATCAAAGATCACACTACATACCTTGTTTTGGACATGGCACCTAGTGTGAAAAATGTTCTCCCGTTGCACCTTGTCCTCTTCATTGTTCTCGCACACTTAAAGCCCTCCTTGTAAGCAACAATTTAGGGCAACATATTTTTCATAATCGGCATCCTCCAAGGATGGCTTAGAGTCGACCATTCATGGTCTTGATTTCCCCTTCTGTCCGTCACCTCTTGTTCCTTGCTCTATTTCCTCGTGGGCTTGTCAGTGTGGCTTATCTTCCTTCCTCCATTGATCTCGACTTCCAAGTGGGATGAAATTGGATTAGGTTCGTAACGTGTGTTGGTAATCGTCTCTCCTTTTGACTTTTGATTCTCGCATCTTGATAGCCATATTATGCACCATATATCCTCCAACCCTACTTTAATGTTGCAATTCCACCACATTTTGAATCTCCCGGTTTAAACCCGCCAGAAACCTCGCCATTGTAGCCTCGATCTTTCTTCAATATTTGTCTCAGTCATTGCAACCTTCATCTCCTTATAATACTCCTTACACTACGATTGCCTTGCCCTCAGTTTTGGTAACTTTGTTGTACAACTCCCGATAGTAGTAAGTTGAAAAACAAAATCTTCGCATCACCCTCTTCATCTTCTTCCCATGTTTCCACCGTTGGCTCCCTATTCCGTCTCATATTCAAAACTAATTAGTCCCACCAAACTGTTGCAAAGTCCGAGAACCCTATGGCAGCAAGTTTCACCTTTCTATTTTCGGAATAATTGTGACAATCAAAAACCAACTCCACCTTCCTTCCCACTTCAAGATATGCCTCTGGTCATTCTTTCCTTTGAAAGCATGGAATCTCTCCATTTTAATGTTTCCTCAAATTATTATCTTCCCGATTCCTAGCTTCTTATGTGGGCTATACCTCCCTATCACCCAATGCACTCTAATCATGATCATTCTCATCCTTAAACCATTCCCGTCATATTCAGCTCTCTCTTCACACAGAACCCTCTTTTGGTAGCCTCCTCCCTTCTACTCTGTTGAAGGGTTTAGTGGCCGCTTCTTGTTCCACCCTCTCGCTGAATTGTTCCAATTCAACCTTAAATATCCTCTTTACTACGAGTTAAGGCCTCCATAATGAACTCTCATATCGACGCCCCGCCACACCTTCATGCTGTTGTTTTGTTATTAGTGCTTCAAAACATGGTTAGGAGAAAAAAAAGTAGGACTCACAAAACACTAGTCATCGGTTTTCACCGAAGAATGATTCACTGAATTACCATGTTTTCACAATATATTTGGCTTTTTTTCTCTCTCTAAATCTGACCACTCTTGCATTTTTCCACTCATAATTTCTCTTTTAGTTCTTTTGGAACTAATCAAACAAATTTGATTTTTTTTTTCCTCAAAATCAATCAAACCCTACCAAAGGACAGGTTGGTGGCGTCAACAAATATTCAAGTCTTTTACTTAAGGCAAACAAAATAAGGACACCAAAAAATTTCTCGCTTTTTCACCGACTTTGTTTTATACTATGGTGGGGACTTGGATTTCCAACAATCGAATGACAATATACTCTAAAAAAAAATTTATGCTTTTTTTTTTCCGCTTTCTAGACTTTTCAACCTATTCTTTTCCTTTTACTTTCCTTTAATTAGGGACCCTGGGGATGGATGGTTCACTAAAAAGAAATCAATAAAAATTAGACCAAAATAAGAATGAAGAAAGGCCTGATTGGGATGAAGTAGATAATAGGTTGTGAATGAAATTAAGCTGAACGGAACTTAGAAGGCATGATGATGGTGACTAAGATGGTTCGACAATCTGTGTCAATAGCAATAAAAAGATAGACAAACAAGAAAATAGAACATGCCGTTTGGTCATCAATGATATTAACCCTCAATCCTGCGGCATACCGTGACGGCTATCGAAGAATGCGCACAGCCGGCTTAGATGGATGATTTGACTAAGGAAGTGGAGCAAGAACCTTGGTATATGGAGTGATAACAGGTGTTCCGGTGATGGAGATCCGATTACAGTTTTGGACCATTTAGACAATCGATAAGTTCACATGAGTTTCAAAGAACCAAAGAGAAATTGAAACATTTTATAAATGCTTAAAACTTGAAGAATGGGTGATAACAAGCCTATAACAGGGGCCCACAAACATGAATAATACAGAAACTAAATATTCGGCCACAAGGAAAGTAAATATTTGGCCCAAAACAAAAAGGAAACTAGATAATCTTGGGCAAGACTTAAAATAAAATAAGCAGCGAATCGGGGAACAAATCAATCCTCCAAAATAATGCCAATCGGGGAACAAATCAGCTCCAAAATAGCATCAAATCGTGAACAAATTGCCTCCAAAATAGCAAAGAATCAGAACAAATCATCACCAAATCGCCAGCAAATCAACACCAAATCACAAATCTTTTCTAAAAGAAATAGAAACTCCTATTTTCCTAGCAAACACACTTTCTAAATTAAGTAAGTAACTTCTACTTGACTCTTGAGAATAAATCTTTCTAAAATAAAACAACTCCAAATCAAAATAGTAATAAACTCGTTGAAATATAAATATATTCAAGTGCCTCCAAGGTTTCCTCACAAATTCTCCCGAATCAATTTTCCATAATTAAGATTGAATTCCTAATGAATCTTCTAGAAGCTCCTGCATCACGGATCCTTTGTGCCTTGATTCTCATCACTTTCCCCTTATATACCATAAATTCACCTTTCTTAACTTACAAAATCTCCAAAATTCGTCCATAACCTATTTTGGCCCAAGAAAACTACCCCAAACCCATATTTTGACTTACCTAAACTTCTGGATCATCCATCACGGTCCCAACCTTGCATCATTCCCTGCTGAGCTTGGCAAGAAGAGCCCAAATTAAAAGGAGGTCACCGGCCTCACACAAATTTCATCCCCTATCGAGCTCTACCATACACACTATCCCTACGAGCTCACCACACACAACTCATCCCTTGTCGAGCCCCGCCATACACGGGGCCATCCCTGTGGAGCCCTGGGCCACAAGAGCCCGCCCGCAAAGAGGTCGGGCCGGCTAAAAGAGCCTCACCCATGCCTGGGAAAGAGGCTCGGCCTTTGTGGCAAGAGCTCAACTCGCGCAAAGAGGCCACCCGGCCACAAGAGCCTCGCCCGCCCAAAGAGGTCAAACATCCAGCCAAAAGAGGCCGCCATCCAGATAGCTCAATCCCCGCCCAAAGAGGTCAGCTCAACTCTGCCAAAGAGGTCAGGTCATCCAGGAGAGCTCAGCTCTTGATGAAAATCAAAGCACAAAGGATCCGTGATGCCAGAGCATTTACAACATACATTGGGAATTCAATCTTAATTTTGGAAAATTCAGATTCAGGGTCGGTGAAAACCTTGAAACACTCTAATATATTTCTATTTCCAAGTGTTTTGAGTTTTATTACTATTTTGATTTGGAGTTGGTTTATTTTAGGAAAGATTTGTTCTCCAAGTCAAAGTAGGAGTTGCTTTATTTAATTTGAAAGTCCGTTAAATAGGAGTTGCTATTTCTTTTTTAGAAAAGGTTTTGCTTCAGATTGGTGATGATTTGCAAATGGATTTACGCTATTTCGGGAGCTGGATTTGTCGTAGATTTGGAGATGATTTGTTCTAGATTTGCTGCTGATTTGTTCTGCATTTGCTAATTCTATTACCAAGCCTTTGTCTTAAAATTATATAGTTTCCTTTTTTCTCCTCTCATGGATATTTTTAGTGTAGTAGTTTAGGAAAAAGTATGTTAGTTTCCTTTCTTGTTTTTGGCCAAATATTTACTTTCCTTGTGGCCGAATATTTAGTTTCTATTCTTCATTTTTTTTTGGCCTATTTAAAGGTTTGTTATCCTTGTATTCTTCAAAGTTTTAAGCATTTATAAAATTGAGAGTTTCAATTTCTCTTTGGTTCTTTCAAGAACTCTTGAACTTATCGGTTATTCCGTGGCGTTCATCAAGACTCTATCAATGGATCTCCAATAACGATTGTGGCGTCCCTCAATACCTATACCAAGGTTCTTAAGCCTATAAGCACCTGCCGCGTCATCCAATCCAAGCCGACATTAGAGCGGTTCTTCCGAGACTAATTCGGACACGGTCTCCCCTCACAAGTTGACTAGGGTTCTGCATCATTTTGCATCGCAGCAAATGTGTTCTATTTTTCTCGTTTTCATCTTTATTATTATTATTATTTTTCTTTGTCCGAACCATCTTAGTCGTACCGCTTTCATCCATACCTTCTAAATTCGCTCAATCCCCACTCTTAGTCACAACCTAATATCTACCATCCCAAGTCCTGCATTTTCTTTCATTCTTGATTGGATATAATTTTATTGTTTCTTTTTTTTTTTTTTCATGAACCGGCCCATCCCAAGTTACAAAAAAATGGCTCAAAAAAAAAAAAAAAAATCATAAATTTTTTTAAGTATATTATTATTCCGCTTGTTGGAAATCAAGTCCCCACTCATAACATAAAGCAAAAAGTTTGTGAAAAATCGGAGAAATTTTTGTGTCCCTATTTTGTTGCCTAAGTAAAAGACTTGAATATTTGTTGACGCCACCAACCCTCGTCCTTGGTAGGGTTTGATTGATTTTGCGGAAAAAAAAAATCAGATTTGTTTGATTAGTTCCAAAAGAACTAAAAGAGAAATTCTCGAGGGGAAAAGGCAAGCAGTGGTCAAATTTAGAAAAAAAAAGCTAAATATATTGTGTGAAACACGAATGAACCGAGTGAATCATTCTTGAGTGCAAACATGTGAGGGAGGATTTGTGAGGTCCTATTTTATTATTTTCTTTAACCTTGTTTTTACAAAGAATATGGCAAACAACAACGCATCCGAAAGTATTATGTGAGGAGTCATGAAGTTTATTATGGAGGCCTTAACTAGTGAAGTAAAGAGGATATTTAAGGCCGAATTGGAACAATTCCATGAGAGGGGTGGGAGTTAAGCTTCGAGCGTACCTACGAAACCCCTCCCATAGCGCTGTGAAGTGGAAAGGTCGCCAAGAAGAGGGGCGCGGGACGAAGAGGAGTATGACTGAGAGACTTTGAAGATGAGAATGTTATATGATTCTCGTATTAGTAACAAGAGGTATGGGAGACATAAAGAAGCTAGAATCAGAAGATAATAATTTGAGAAACATTAAAATGAAGATTCCATCTTTTCCAAGGAAAGAATGACCCGAGGCATATTCAAGCGGGAGAAGTGGAGTCAGTTTTTGATTGTCACGATTATTCGAAAAATAAGGTGAAACTTGTCACATGTGGTTCTTAGACTATGCAACAAGCCAGTGGGACCAATTAGTTTTTATATGAGATGGAATAGTGGAGCCGCTTGTGGAAACATGGGAAGAGATGAAGAGGGTGATGCGAAAGAGATTTGTTTCAACTTACTACTATCGAGTTGTACAACAAGTTGCAAAATCTAAGGCAAGGAAATCGTAGTGTAAAGGAGTATTATAAGGAGATGAAGGTCAGAATGACTAGAGCAAATATCAAGAAGATCGAGATGCTACAATGGCGAGGTTTCTGGCAGGTTTAAACAGTCAGATTCAAAATGTGGTGGAATTGCAACATTACGAGAGCTGAGGATATGGTGCATATGGCTATCAAGATCGAGAATCAATAAGAAGAGGGACAAGACTAATACACGTTATGAACCTAGTCCAATTTCATCCACTGGGAAGTTGAATCAATGGAGGAAGGAAGATAAGCCACCAATGCCAAGCCCAAATAGAACAAGAACAAGAGGTGACAGACAAGGAAATCAAGACCATGATTAAAAAAAAATGAGAAAGAAAAAGAAATAAAAGAAATAGAGGAAGAAAAACAAGAGGAAAAGGAAAGTGATAGAAGGAAAGAGAGCGAGAAAGGAAAAGAGAGTGAAAGGAAAAAGATCTTAAAGTGAACAACTAAAATGAGAGAAAAACAAAAAGATCGAAGTGAACGATTAACAAGAAGGGAAACAAAAGAAAAGAAAGCTTCTATACAAAAGATAGTGAACTAAAGAGTGTTTTTTATTCTAAAGCCTATGTTCAGATCTTTCAGACAAAGAGACGCCGGGAGACTAACGATCTGCATTCTTCGTTGCCCAAGATTGTTTCTTCCTTGTTACAGATAGTTCAAGCATAACCCCCGAGGATGACCCTCTCGTGATTCGCCACCGAGGAGACAAAAGAGCCTGAAGCCAAGTGGAGGAATTTATTAGTCCAAGTGTGTTATACATGTATTACTCGATCCCAAAAAAGGATGGAGCGTGGGAGGATATGTATTTATTTTCATGCCATCAACATTATGGTTAAGATCTCGGACGAATCTTTTCGAGGAAAGGGGGAATGATGAAATCAAAGACAGTGATTCGTGATGCCAGAGCATCTACATTAGTAATTTGGGGCACCAGATTGGGAGGCCGAAACCTCGGGAACACCATATATTTCATTTCCGTTTGAAGCCTTATTACTATTTTGATTCGAGTTGGTTTATTTTAGAAAGATTTGTTCTCCAAGTCAAAGTAGAGTTGCTTATTTAATTTAGAAAGTCTCAAGCAACAGTTTATCGAATTGTCCATCCCAAGTTAAAAAACAGAAAAAAAAAGAAATAAGAATCTCTATTTAACGTAATTTCTAAATTAAATAAAGAAACTCTTACTTCGACTGGAGAACAAATCTTTCTAAAATAAAACCAACTCCAAATCAAAATAGTAATAAAACTCAAAACACTTGAAATAGAAATATATTAGGTGTTTCAAGGTTTCACAAATTCTCCCAAATCTGAATTTTCCAAAATTAAGATTGAATTCTAATGTATGTTAGAATGCCCGCATCGATCCTTTCAGGCTTTGATTTTCATCGCCGCCTGCAGAGGTCACTGATCCAGAGAGCCCAACTCCGACCAAAGAGGTCGGCCGCCCCACAAGAAGAGGTCACCATCCAGAGAGCCTCGCCCTCCGACCAAAGGAGGTCGCCCCTCACCAAGAAGAGGTCACCACCGCGACAAGAGGTCACCATCCAGAGGAGCTCACCGACCAAAGAGGTCGGCCTTAGCTCACAAGAAGAGGTCACCATCCAGAGAGTCACCACCCAAAGAGGCCTGACTTGGCCGAAGAGATTGGCCACAACTCATCCTCCTCTCGTGACCTTCCGAGTAAAAAGGGGCCATAACTCACCGGTAGGTCCGATTTAGGTGATTCGTAGTGCCTACATCAACCTTACACGATGGGGCTAATATACCAGAAGGTTAGGGCCAAATTCCCTTTACTTCCCAACAAAATCAATCTTAAAGTTCGATAATACATAGATCAAATGGGGAGTTTAATTTCCTATGGTTCAAACGCAACCAAACATCCCCTCAAGGCAAGATACAACCCTTACCAAATTGTATTAAACATATAATCTGAGTTTAATTACAATTTATTTACGTCATAAGTACAAGACTTTGACAACAGTTCCGTTTAAAACAAAAACTGGGTTTTCTACCTAGAAATTTTACAAAAGAACACAATAAGCCATCTTAGATCTTCCTCTCAACAAAGACCTCATGAAGTGCCTTCTTCGTGTACTTACCTAAAATATTTTCCACAACGGGGTGAGCTTATGTCGCAGAGAAAGTCTCCTACAAGGGCTACTCCCACCTAAGTGCACATGTCAGAAACCCGAGAAAATCAATTTTTCAAAAGGGTAAATGGTATCGCTGAAAACTGAAATTTCTAGATCTCGGATGACGAAAATTGCCTCATAAATTTGAAGTGACCAAAAAGTTTCGCTGACTGTGAGACAAACAGACATTTTACGATTTTTCGTGATAGTCGTCAATGACTGGGACGCAGATTTTTACTTAAAATCTCTAAGTCGTGAATGGCTTGGTTGGTTCATTTAAAATAAAGTGAATTGTAAAGAAATAAATTTTTTTGGGACAAAAACGGACCCGAATAAAGCAATATGAATCATATATTCAAAATAATAATGATTCATAATGATTCAGTGAATATGAATCATATATTCAAAATAATAATAATAATAATAATAAACAGAGTTGATAAGACCCCACTTGAGAAGCTTGCCTCAGGAACTAACTGGCCCTCCCAACCACCGCCGCCATAAAAGGAAGCCCGGCCGCCGCCATGCGGTAAAATGCAAAGCTCGTCTAAGGAAGCTCGGGTCGCTCACGCACCGACCTCACAAAGTAATGATAAAACTGTAGGGGCCTGAGTTATCGGGGTTGGACTACAAGTGGTAGTCTTCTCAAAAGGAGATTTACATTCAGGGGTTCCTAAAAGGATACCACCCACACCTGCAGCACTCGGGGTTCCGTGAGTTCTCTCGAATGCGTAATGGTGTGGACTATGTTGGTGTGAGTTCATCGGAGATCGTCAATACCACCGTAGACTCCAACGATGGTGCGGATCTTGCCTCTGCTTCCGCATTTCGTGTCCCTTTCTAGATCCTCATTGCCGAATCTAGAGGTCCATCTTCGATCCGGGGTTGATGTTACTCTCCCGAATAAACCCGCACGATCCGCTCTCAGCTCTTCGCTCCCACCCGCCGCAGGGTCAAGCAAGATCCTCTAGCAAGCAATGCAGTGAAGGCCGCCTCACGGGTCGGGATCGAGGGATATGGGTTGGAGAAGGGATATGTTAGTCATGTTGAGGCGCACTATGACCAAAGGGGTGGCGGTAATACCAGATCACCGTTTCCGTGTCACCGGGACCGTGGCGAAAGTGAAAGAGCAAAGGTACAAGACCGACAGTGGAGCAGAGGATACAAAGAATGGTGATTTGGGGGAGAAGGTAACTGCTCCCCCAGTGAAATCCTTGAAGAACCTTTTCTCAATGCCTAAGAAAAGCAGTGGTCCTCTCCAGTTCTATAGTCCACATAATGCTGATGGAAAGATGGTTGCCAAGCCTCCGACGGAGGCAGTGAATGAAGGAATTGATATGTGGAAGGGCTGTTTGATCGGACAATTCCTGGATAAACGTCTCCCATTCCCGGTTGTGCGCTCCCTAGTTAACAGACTGTGGGGCAAGAAGGAGATGCCAGACATATCCACAACTGAGAATGGTTTATACTTCTTAGACTAGGATCCGAGGCCCTGGATCGGGCTTGGATTCGGTCCATGGCACCCAAGTGTGGAGACCCTTCATATTGCGCGGCATGGCATCCCCGCATGGATATTAACATCCAAATATCCCCATCCCAATTCGTCAGTTCTACAACATTCCCTGAATATCGGGACAAGCATTACGTCTCGGGTACATCGCAGCATCGCCAGATTCCGCCTCCACCTCGATTCACTTACCGAGAACCGCACAAAGTTATCCTTTGCAGATATGTGTGTAGGTGGGAGTGGATTGTGAATTCCCTAAATCGCCTCCCGACAAAGGGTAATGGCAATTTCTCAACGATAAGAGTCAATATCCCCGCTCCACAATGTCGCCACTTGCGTTTACTCAATAATCCGAAAATCGTCAAGTTAAGAAGGGTCCGCGAAGAAAACCCACTCACTAATCCAGTAACAATGTCTCGGCCTGTGGGATGTGTTTGCGGCATTGTTGATATGAATGTTACACAGTAGTACAAGGGAAATAGGGCAGCACAGGTGATTCCGCTTGTCGTTCAAGCACGTCAGAGTATAAAGTTGTACAAATCGCTGATGTGAAGGTCGCGGTGTCGGTGGAGGTAATTAGTATGGAAATGAAGGGATGAACCGGCCACATTGAAATACACAGAATGCCTAAACAACATGAGGAAGAAGAAACAACAATATCTTTAGTTTCCTCCAGACCAACCTAGCACACTCAATTTCGATACTTCGTCTCTCATTAATGCCTGGGCGATATTAAGAGAGTTGATGAGCTGGACTTCACATCGCGCAATTTCTAGGAAGAAGCTCAAGAAACCAAGAAACGGAATCTTCGCGACATGCGTGATCCAATGGTCAAGGGCATACGCGAATTTTCCAATGGTTAAATTCGCTCATAGAACATAGCGGACCGAACGACCCCCTTAAGCAAATAAGTGCGTTCGCTTGTTAAATCCCATGCTCTGATTTTGTATATTTGGAAACTCCTAAAAGTAGTTTCAATGGGCGACGATCTTCTACAATTTTTCCGTTGGAAATTGTTTCATAATTACGATCATGCTCTTCGTAGAATATGGATTGCGGGTAATCTCCGAAAATTAGCATTGATATCTTCAATCTATTCAAGCAATGCTGTGTCGCGTTACAAACATCAAGGACAACTACTCATTTTGGTGTTCTACCGCTATGTTTTCAATAGCTACATTGATGTGGGGCGGAGTTAAGTGGAATCATCTTCGGGCGTGGGTACCGCGGTCGCCAAAATCCACGGGTGGTAATTTGGTGATTTCAACACCACCAGTTCACGCTGAGAATCGGGGTAATTTGGTGCAGGATACAGCTATGAGTGAATTTCATGAGTGTTTGTTCAATCTGAATCAAGGATATTCCTTTGGGTCCTATATTTACGGATGAACTCACATGTATGTGGGCAAACTCATAGCTGGGGTGAAGCCGATCTATGGTTCCAAATGAATATTGTATGGATATGTTTCCCAATGCTTTAATGTATCCAATCTCCTCGATTATCTCGACTATCGCCTCCGTTACAAAACCTTAATGTTAGTCCACTGAGCGCAAGAAAATATCCCTTCAAATTTTTTCAACTACCGACCACCCGCTTCCTCGGGGATAGTGAAGCAGCTTCGATAGAAAGGTGTGGGACTTAAGTGTGAGTAGGCCGCTTCACAAAACTTAAAAGAGGGCTACTTTGTGATGTTCAATTTTCACTCATTCGTAAGTCACGTGGATCGTGTTGAGGATGCCAGGGAGGCATTAAAAACGGCCCAATCTGCTATACTGAACAATCCTTCTGATACCATGCTAATGGATAATGAGAGGAAGTGTTTAAAGATATTCCATGATCTTGCCTCTGCTGAGGAGGGTTTCTTAAAGCAAAAAATAGAGTACAATGGCTCAAGCTTAGAGACCAGAACACGAGTTTCTTCCACAAATCGTACCAAGGCTCTAATGCCTCTGAGTATGATTAAAAGTCTTAACCCTGTGGAATGGTCATGTAATTGATGATCCGCTGGCTATTAAGGAGGAAGTCATATTACTTCAAAAATATACTATGTGTTGATGGCACACCCACGACCAAGAGTATTCAAGAACGTTGATGGGTTTCCGTCGGGACGCCACAACATCCGGATTTTTCTTTAAATGGTGATATTTCTGCGAGGAAATAAAGAAGGCCTGTTTCTATTGATGATATTTCAAAGCCCTGCTCTGATGGCTTTCTTCTTCTTCAAGGCAAGATGGAGTATAATCGAGGTGATGTAATTTAGATAAGAACACTCTTCAAATCTCGCGCTTACTACGTGAGATTAATTGCACTATAATTGCTTTAGTGCCAAAGGTCCCTAATCCCGAGTCTATGAACGACTATAGACCAATATCCTGTTGTAACATGGTTTATAAGTGCATATCGAAGATTATTGCTGCGAGGTTTAATCACGTATCTCGAGATTATAAGCCCCGTGCAGCTACCAGGTAAAGGTCGGCGTATACCGATAATATCCTTTTTTGCTACCCAGAGCTTATGATCAACTATCATCGTGACAAAGGCCCTCCCAGGTGTGCTCTAAAAGTTGACATTAAAAAGGCCTTTGACACAATCAGTTGGAGCTGTATTATGGGTATTTTAACCAGAATGGGTACCTAATGCTTCTTTTGAATGCATATATCAGGGACACTACCCCCAACCTTCTCTCGCTTTCAAAGAAATCTATGAGCTTGCCGGGTTTTTTGCTAGCAAACGGGGTCGAGACAAGGGGATCCCATATCGCCTTATTATTCATCATTGCCATGGAGGCTTTTCATCCTCGGCTGCTACACGTTCAGAGATCAGGATTTTCGCTCATCCTAAATGTAAGGATATCAACTTAACACACTCCATGCCATGCATGACATTTTTCTTTGCTAAGTGGGACGATATCCAAAGGTCAAAGTTATTTCGATGAGTTGAAACAGACGGAGGGTCGCCTGCCGCAGGTAAACAATCTGAAAAGCGCCATTTTCATTGTCGGGGTGAATGGTGAAGACAAACTGCTTTTCCTCGAACATCACCGGCTTCAGCCAGGGAGGTTTCTATGAAATATCTTGTTCCTGATCTCAACAAGGCTGTCCTAATCGTGATTGCCACCACTGAAAAAATAATGGCCGACCCGCCTTCGACAAGGTGGCGTTATCCTATGGAAGATTACGAAATTTATCGGGCACGCCACATAGTATTCAATAGACAAAAAGATGTTCATTATCCCGAAATACATAATTTCCAAAATTGAACAACTCTTCGCACTTTCTGTGGGCCGGAAACCTTGGAAATTCTCGTCGAGCTAAGGTCAGATGGGAATCTGTGTGTCTTCCGAAGGAGGAGGGTGGTTTGGGTCTGCGTCGGATCAAAGACTCGAATGATACTAATGTTATGAAGCACATTTGGAACCTGTTTTATAGGAAGGACTCCGCATGGGTATGCGGTGCTGAGGTCGATTTGACGCGGGGAGTCTTTGGTGTGCCAAACCCTTCGATTCGTTCAGAGTTTGGCGAAAATCAGAAATGGAAGATAAGATGAGACCCTTCATCAATCACAGGTTTATAATCCGCAAAGGGACAATTCCCATGGCATGACTCCCGAATCCACGTCCTCCTCCTCACCATGGATGTATATGATTCCGCTTATCGGTATCAACGCCTGTAGTCGGTTATCAGAAGGTAGGTGGAATCGCCTATCGCAAATCTCCACGACCTTATCAAATCAAGAGCGCTTGTGTCAATTATCATATAGATGCCCTGCAGAGGATATCGCTTCACGGACACTGGCTCCATCCGGGTCTTCACCATGCCCCCGCCTGAACCAATTTGTATCGAAAATGCCGGGTGGTTTGTCGGCATTATACGATATGGTTTCCTAAGCTATAAGGAGACATGCTTATTGTTTGGTCAATTCATTCAGACAGACACATGCAAGACAAACTTCTCAAATGGGGTCCACCAACTCTAATTCATGTGTTTTGCTCTAAGCAATGTTGAAGACAGAATCACTTGTTTTTGGTTGCCATTTCACCGCTCGGTATTCGCTGAGAATTTTAAGGTTACGTGGGAATCTGTAATGCCGCTAAGTCGGGAGAATGAATTTTATGGGTATGTGCTACTAAAGGGAAATCCTTTGTCTCATTACCAAGAGGATCGCTGTGGGGTGCTACCATCATTTTACGGAGGGCAACTAAATAGTAGAACCTTATGAGAACATCTATTCTCTACCGATGCTATATTTCATCTCGTTTGTAATGATGTTCTATTGAGAATCCTAAGCCTGTATATGCAGGAACAATCCAAAGGAACGTAGCTATGTGTGAGAGATGGTCCTTCCTCTTAATATCTTCGACTTGGTGGTTCTCTCGGGTTGAATTTATTGGTTTGTCATTGGCTGGGTCCTCGGGTCTCTCGGGGCCTCGCCGCCTCGTCGGCCGGCCGGGCTTTCGGGTGGTGTCCCTTCCCGGTCAGGAAGTGTGTTTGGTTTTTTGTTTTTGGCCTGGTCGTTGTTTGGTTGTTTCGCCGTATTTCTCCTAATTTTAAGGAGGTTCTCGTCTGCTCTTCTTTCTTCGGGCCTGGGCTCGTATTCTTTGGTCATGGGTTTGCCTTTGGAAATAAACGCTTTATTTATCCACAAAAAAAAAAATAATAATAATAATATAATAATAATCATAATAAAATGGAAAATCAATAAAAAGGAGAGAGGGCGCTGAGGACACTCGAGGCGTGAAGAGAGGTTGAGAGAATTTTAAATATTTTTATTTCTTCTCTTCGCTTCTTTCTCAGATCTACGAAAATCGAACCGCAGGTTTTCGTCGGGACTGAAAGCAAAGTTGATCTACGCGACAAGAGCTACGCGTGGACACCAAAAAGTTGGAGTTTCGACAAACTCCACGAGGTAGGGGTTTTATCCTACTTAAAGTTACACTTTGTTTAAGTGTTTTGTAATGTTTCTACTATTCGAGGTCTCAACGGGGTTATTTGATCGGGCCCCAAAACTTGGGACCGAATTGTTGGAATTTTTGAGAATTTTAGAGCTCATTTGGCCGCTTCGTGGATCGTAAGGGTCAATAGTGTTTGTTTCATAATTTATGAAATAAATTGTGTTGGTGTGTATGAGGCTGAAAATGGCCATGGATTTCGGGTTCACAAAGTGGAACCGATGTTGGATGACTGGCAGTGAACAGTAATCCGAGGGGGTACTGTTCACATGAATAGTGACATGTGAATACTAATGTGAATAGTGTTCTCACAATATTTTTGTGAGAGAATGTGTTTGGGTGAGTGATTCAAATTGAATTGCTTGTGTTCGTTAATTAGCCCACGCGAGCTAATTTTGTGTAATGGATTGAGAAATTAGATAATTGATGCAAGGTTGGGACCGTGATGGATGATCCAGAAGTTTAGGTAAGTCAAAATATGGGTTTGGGGTAGTTTTCTTGGGTCAAAATAGGTTATGGACGAATTTAGGAGATTTTCTAAGTTAAGAAAGGGAAATTTATGGCATATAAGGGGAAAGGGTATTTAGGAAGGTTTTAGTAGTATGGAACAAGATTTGGAAAGTTTTGAGTTGAGGTTGAAAATTTGGTTATGGAAAGGTTAGAGAAAAGATGAGATGGTGAGGAGAGTAGAGTTTGCACAAGAGTGGTTACTACTCAAGTTAATAAAACGATCCACACAAGATAGATGAC